>CM040435.1:22435404-22905966 GCA_022702705.1 Papilionanthe hookeriana x Papilionanthe teres | reverse complement strand
TGTGTCCATGAGTGAGAACAAAGACATTTAAAAGAAGGTTAAGGTTCGCAAAAAAAATTGATAATATATTTGTTTATTTCTAAAGAGTTTGTAGAGTCCTTCGTTTGTAATTTCAACATGATGGTTAAAGTTAACATTCTAAAGGAAAAAAAAAAGTTATAAATTTAATTAAAAAATTAAAATTAATTTAAATCATTATATTTAATATAATTATTGTTCTGAATGAGTTTAAAGAAATAATTAAGTTAAAGATTATTTTGAATTTTTTTATTATATTCACTCAATTTATTTTATATGAATTTTCTAGTTATTTAATTTTGGAAAATTTATATAGGTAACACACAATTCATGTGTATTTATATATCTAACACTTATATTTTATATTTAAATGCATGGTATTTTGGTGTTTTAAAATTATGCACAAAAGATTATAATAGTGATATTGTTGATATGCTATTACATATTTGAGTGCTATGTGTGTAAATATGACATTTTATTTGTGAGATTTAACTAGAGAAGAATTGTGTATATTATTAAAACTAAAATTTTAGGTGTTAGATACGTAATTTAAATGCTTCAAATGATTTGAATGTAAATCCCCTTAATTTTTAAATTTTATGAATGCAATTATAAAAAAAGGAGGTATTTAAAAAGCCGGTCTGGGTACGGCTGATTCCTCTCAGAACATCAGTCACATCTGTCAAAAGAACAACATCTTGTCAATAATCATATCAATCTACAGTACACACGCAATTCTGCGTGCATACTCCTAATAACCCTTCAATACCTTCATAATAACTAAATTGGAACCCATGAAGATTATTGGAGTTATTGGGATAATAAAATTAAAACCTTAATAGCCTGTCAATAAACCCTCAATCACTTCGAAATAGAGGTTATTAAGGGGTTATTGCGCACGCAGAGCTGCGTGCATTCTCCGTATGCAAATTTATCCTTATCACGTCCTTAACTCTAAATCTCACCCCTAGCAATGTTCGTGATGTCGCAACCCTAGCACTTATATTCCTTTTCTATTTCAAGCATTGTGTCTCTTCACAAATTATAACGGCAATTGATGCAAGCCATTGTTCCATAAGTTCATTGAATTCTATGTAATTGATTGATCTTTCATGCTTATGTTCTCTTCCAGTCCAATTTTGGTTTTTTTGTAATTAGCTTTTGGTCGAAATCGAGCTTTACAAGGTGGTTTTGGTTTAATTTTTTGCCTTAATGCTGTAGGTTTAATATCTGAAAAAAAGGAATTCAGATGTCGGTATTCGAATGCTTTATTCATGTAGCAGTATGAAGTTGAGATTAGGGAATTATAATTGAAGTTTACCAATTTTTTTGTTTTAGTTTTAAAATTTTGAAATTATAATTAGATTTTATTTATGCTACTGGCGACAGATCTACAGGTGCCTGCGGAGCATCACGGAGAAGTGTGATTTCTTCTTGTGGGCAGAGAGTCTGATGGATTCCACTGTCAATAATGATCATGGTTGGATTATATCCCTGGAGGACGATGTAGCTCGTGACATACGCCGTCGACATTTTAATGTTAATATTATCGTATTTTTAATTGTAATTTTGATAATTTTTTTTTTTTAATAGCAAACTTGATAGTCACTGTCAAGTGAGATGTATATCATATTTTTTGTACTGTTATGAAGTAGTTTTTTGCTTTTCAAGTAACAAATATATTACTATGACAATTCAGTTTCAAACAACATTACTACACAGCAGCAGAATGATCATTTATCCAGAAACAACTGCAAAATAGTTGTTTTCCAACTGCACAAACTAAACAGCCACCCAGCTTATCTGGACAAGCTGCTGCTCAACAGCTTATCTGAATTAGCTACTTATCAGCAACTTATTAATAAGCTGCAGTTGCCCTAAACATACCCAAAATAACATTTTTCTTTCAAGATACAAAAATCATACCTGCAGATACTTTCCTCATTTTTGCCGGTGAACTTGTTTGATTTTTTGACGAGCATACCTCCCCATCCGTTTTCACAACCGTCAGATTCAATTATTAGAAAATTAGTGTTTAATGACAAAGATAACTTTGGCAAATCTTTAATCAAATTTTTTTGTTTTCTGAACTAACAAGCCATCCTCGTATTTGAACTTTCTAGTATCCTTCAAAGAAGTCTTATTTTATAAATGTTTTAAATATTTTGAAAGATCATAATGTGGGGTCTGGCATAGTTCATTAATCCTAGAAATAATCTTAAGAGTTTCAAATCTTCTACTTTGTCAGAAATTTCTATGATTTTTTATGATATACTTGGCTGCAGCTTTATCTTTCCCCTTCTTATAGTGGATCCTAGGAATTCAATATGCTGGGAACATAACTCCATTTTCTATTTTAAAATGACAAGACCATGTGCTTTGAATAAAGCAAGATGTTCTTCTCTTGTGTGAGACAATAATAAGATATCATCAATGTATACGCAAGTGAAATTTGAAATATTTTGAAAGACATGTCCATTTTTCTTTGAAAAACTTGGGGTGCATTTTTCAATTCAAAAGATATCTAAACGTTTATAATGATCTTTATTGGTGAATGTAATTCATTCAATAGAATCATGGTGCATTCTAATTTGCCAAAATACAGATTTTAGATCAAACTTAGTGTACTTTTGAATATTTTGAATTTTGTTAAGCAACTGATCTTTAGAGGGAATTTCATATCTATCGAATTTAGTATTATTATTCAATCTTTTATAGTAGAAAACGATACGAGATTGACATCTCCTTTGCTCATTTTCTTTCACACAATATAGTAGGATTTTTATGCCTAGATTCAGATTTACGAATAACCCCTAATTTTAAAGGCTGATCAATATGCATCTTGCATTCTTCAATTTCTCAATTATCTTACTTTAAATTTCCTCCCTTAATATTGATGTCATTGTTCAGAATCCTAAGCTAGCAAAAGATCTTATCTTGGTTCCAGTGCTGAATTGGATGTTCTCCTATTATCCATATGTTTTCTAACTTTGATACAAATTGTTGAGAAATTTAAGACAAAAATCGCAAGATTCGACACAAATCCAGAAGAACACAAAAATTTAATGAGGTTCGAAAAAGATGCCTACTCCATCGGGAGCAGAGCGGCGGTTTTTCTTTCACTTTAAGAAAAAGAGTACATAACACAATCATTAACCCTAGGGTTCTAAATGAGGCCTATTTATAGCTCTAGGCATATAATATGTAATTACAAAATTACTCCTGTACCATACCGCAGGACGTTGCCCCTGCACCCTCAACCCATATAATAAAACTCCCCCAATTTGCTCGCTCCGCTCCAACATTTATTCCTTATTTGATATATGAGTCATACCTAACAAATCTCCACCTTGGGGAATATTTAGCCCTTAAGAGAAAAGATACCAGGTAGTTTCTCATGCACCAATGTGGGTTGGGACACCATGCTTCCCTAGCAACTGTGAATATTCAACAAGTCCATGAAATGCAAGAACTTGTTGATAGTAACTGGCTTAGTCAACATATCAGCTGCATTCCCATCAGCATGAACCTTCTGCAATAGTATCTCACTAGAAGCAATCACTTCTCTGATCTTGTGATACCTGACATCAATGTGCTTGGTCATCGCATGGTCACCTGGTTCTTAGCCAAATAAATAGCACTTTAACTATCACAATGTAACTGAACTCCACCTTGCTCAACACCTAGTTCCTTCACTAGCTCAGTTGTAGACATTCTGTCATTTAAATCAACTGCATAGTCTGACACCCATTTGCACCCAATAGCATTTTTTCCCTCTAGAAGCTGAATTAGCTCCCCATATGTGATTCTTCTGCAAATACTCTATCTCCTCAACCATTACACCCATCCATTTCTCGTTCTCCTAGCTAGTGATAGTCACTTGAAAACTGGCTAGATTATCACTACTGATGAGAAGTGCAAATAAGAATAAGTCTTCATAACCCAATCTGCTAAGAGGCCTTATATTGGTGCGTCTCTGTCTATCTCTGATTAGATTGTAATTCAACAAGTCATATGTATTGGAATCACCAAGAGGTTTTGGATTTGAACATTTAACTCTCTCAGCTTCAACTAATTGTTGTTCTAGATCCATATGCACTGTATCTGAACTGGAACTGTTCTGACACCTTGTCTTGATTCTACTACAACATGGATTGCTCATCAAAGACTACATCTCTACTGATCACCGCTTTTTTTGCAATCAGATCCCAAAACTTGTATCATTTCACACCTTTCTTATAGCCCGAAAAGATGCACTTCTTGGATTTTGGATCAAGTGTTGATCTTTCATCTCCAGGTATATGCACATAAGCAGGACAACAAAAAAATTGTAAGTGATCAAACTTAACTAAATTACCTGTCCATACCTCTTCTGTAACCTTACCACATAATGATGCCCGAGGTGATCTATCGATGAGATAACTTGTCATATTCACAGCCTCAACCCAAATGCTTCTAGGAAGTCCTGCATTCAGTCTCAAGCATCTTGCCCTTTCAGCTAAGGACCTATTCATCATTTATGTAGCGACATTCTGTTGTGGTGTCTTGCGCACTGAAAGATGCCTTTGAATCCTGTGCTACTCACAAAAACTTATGAAACTTTGAATCAGTATATTCTGTCATTATCAGATCTCAAATACTTGATCTTTCTGCCAGTTTGGTTCTCCACCTCAGCTTTCCATAGCTTGAATTTAGAGAAAACTTCATATTTCTGCTTCAAGAAATACACCCAAACTTTCCTGGAGAAATCATCAATAAATGTAACATAATACAAAAATCCTCTCACTGACGCTTCCCTAGTAGGTCCCCATACACCAGAATGCACATAATCAAGAATCCCTTCAATTTTATGCTTTTTAGTCATAAAATTGACTCTGGTCTGTTTTCCAAGAACAAAAAACTTACAGAAATCGAGCTTGTAGCTTTTAACACCATGCAATAAATTCTTTTTTTTTGTAATTCAGCCATCCCACATTCACTAAAATGACCCAGACCCATCTGCAATAACTTTGTACTATCATCATCTGACTCAACAGGATAAACTCCACCTACAACTGTACTCTCCAATAGTTTGTAGATATTACCTGGAGTTAACTTTCATTTCATCACAGTCAGCGCACCCTTAACAATTTTGATGATTTCTCTGTCCTCATTTGCCTTAGAAACAAAATAATTTCGATGTAGAGTGCCTAAAGAAATCAGATTCTTTTTTAGATCTGGAATGTATCTGACATCACATAATATTCTAACTATGTCATCATACATCTTAATTCTAATTTCTCCAATACCAGCAATATTGCAACATCTATCATCACCTAGATAAGCCAAGTTAGAATTAGTTAACCTGTATGAAGTAAACCACTTCTTGTTAGGTGTTATGTGATAAGAGCATCCAGAATCAATAATTCATGCATCGATGAACTGAGTTGATGAAACTGAAAGCATATCACCATCACTATCATTTAAATCGTCACCCTGCACCGCATTTACAGATTGGCTGATGCATCATGTTTCTCCTTAGTCTTTTTCTTCTGCTTTGGACAATCTCTCTTTATGTGACTTTACTCCTTGCACTTGTAACAATGAATCGGCTTTTTGCCTTTAGACTTGGATCTGAAATTTCGCCTTCCAGAATTTCTTTCTTCCACGATCCTGATTACCCTTAACATATAAACTATCGCCATGAGAGCATTCCCTTTCATTCTGCTTCCGCTTGTTGTGAGTCAACAATGCTGCAGTAATTTCATCAATTTTGATAGTTTCTTTCCCATATGTCAGAGTAGTCACCAAGTGTTCATAAGAATAAAGCAACGAACACAACAGAATCATTGCTCGATCTTCATCATCAATACTCACATCAAGCCTTGATAAATCTGTGATTATTTGATTGAAGCCATTAATGTGCTACGCCAAATCAGAACATTTTTGCATTTTCAGCTCATATAGCTTTTTCTTCAGATACAATTTATTCCTCAGAGATTTTGACATAAACTGAGTTTCTAATTTCTTCGATACATCCCCTGGAGATTTTAGATTAATCACATAATACATAACCTCATTTGTCAGACATAAACGTATTGTTGCTGCTGCTTGTTGTTATAATTCTTCTCAATATTCATCCTCCATGGCATCTAATTTGTTGCCTGCAAAGACTTCAAAATTTTCTGTTATGTCAACAAATATTTTATCCTTATTTGCTACAACCCGAAGTTTTCGGTTCCATCAAACTTCACCACCTCGAATTTTATCTCAGAAATTGTCATTTGAAAATTAATCATGCATCAAACTTTTCCTGCATATTCCTCTGTTGAGTTGTCAAAATTGTTGAAGTAAAAAATTTCTTGCTCAAAATCTTTATAAAATTTTTTTTCTCCAGTAATACTCTCTGAATTAAGTTTTCTTAATTATCTGCCTCAATTAAATTTTCCGAAATTTCTTCTCCATGCATCAGAACACAACAATTACCGATCAGAAAATAATATTCCTTATGACAGAAATAAAAGACTTCAAATCACTTTTCAACAAATTCTTTCCGAATTTTCGGTCTTAGCGCAAATCAAATATTTTTAGAATTCTTTTCAAATTTACTGCCCCAAATTCTTTCCAAATTTCTTGTCTCTACTCTAGAGATAAATCTCGGCTGCAAATTCCAATGCGTTCCCTTTCTGCGTCTGTCTGCGTCTGCAAAAGCAGGCCTATGCGGCGAAATCTCTTATCCGTGAATGCTGCCGTGAATCCCTGATCCCGTTCGCCTGGTCACGAAGTGCCTCTTGCCCTGGCTAATACCATACGGAAAACGTATGCATCAGCACGCATCTCCCGCTAATACCCATCCAATACCCTCTAATACCCATCCAGTACTCTCCAATACTCACCTAACAGCCAATACCCAATATCTAATACACATCCATACTCATCTATACCTTCCAGTACCCAAAAAATCCGCACCCAGTGCCTGAGTATCTACTCCACATGGAATAATTTATCCTTGCCTTGAGTCGCGAATCTGCGCCTGATCGCGAGAACAGCTCGCGATCTCCTCCTGCGCGGAACCTGAAGTGCCGCTGGAGCTCTAACCCGCCTGGTCGCACCCCGAACGATCGTCTCGCGAAACCTTTACGAAGCTCGTTTGCGAAATCCCCTCTGCGCTGAACCTTCTGCCGCAAATCGGAACCAGCGCGAAGCCTGGCGAACGGGAGCTTTCCCGCCTGGTTGCACCTCCGTCTGCCCCCGTCGCTCCTTCACGAACCGCCCTTCTCGCTTGTCGCAGAGAAGCCCAGGTCGCGAAGCACGCGATTCGCGCGATGAAGGTGTGGGAAGGCCTCCCTTCTGCCGCGAACCTTGCTGTCGCCGAACTGAACTGCGCCAAAAACCTTCCTCGCAGAATCGCCGAAGCCCCTTCTCTTTCCCGTGCCGCCTAACTTTTCTCCTCCGCCTTAACCAGGCTCTGATATTTATGGTAAAAAAAATGCAATAATAGAAATAAATCCAGAAGAACACACAGATTTAACGAGATTCAACAAAAATATTTATGTTATCGGGAGCAGAACGGGGTATTCCTTTCATTTTAAGAAGAACAGTATAGAATACAATCTTTAGTCCTATGATTACAAATCAGACCTATTTATAACCCTAAGTGAACAATATATAATTATAAAATTAACCCTTGTATCATACCGCGAGGAGTTGCCTCCCCACCCCCCAACCCACATAATAAAATTCCTCATATTCGCTCGCTTAGCTCCAAAATCTTTTCCTTATTGGTATATATGTCATACCCAAAACAAATTGATCAATATCATGCTGAAAAATCAAGTTTTTGAGCTGTAAATGGGAGACATAATTCTGGAAGTCATACATATTGTTAGCATAACAAACATCATTATCATAGAAACCATCATCAGTATAAAACAAATTTGAAAAGAAATAATACAACGGTACTCTATTAAACAAAACTTCATAATATTCAAGTTCAACAATATCTGATTGTCTGTTAATGAACATGCACCGTAAGTTTTGCATTTTCATTCTTGTTTTTCAGAATTATTTCAGATAAAACTTTTGGTGCAAGGAATTTTGACTTCTTTTCACCATGCGATCAAGCGTACTCTATATGGACTAATTGAAAATGATAGAAACAGTTGCAGTGTCTAAATATTGTATGGTAATCAGAAGTGAGCATCAATCCTCCATTAGATTTCAAGAATAAATTGAGCCCCAGAATAATTTTGGTATATGATTGTGTATTGGGAGGCTCAGCACAAATTCATATTCTTTAATAGCATAAGATTCAAACCATTTTTGACAATGTGTATAGAAAAACATATGATAATTTCTGATACTATGACTAAACTCTATTATTATTTCATCAAATTAAGATGTTCGACGATGGTTATAACTCTTAGCAATATATTTTTCTGGTATTAAAGATGAAGGTATGGAATTTGCAGTGCACCGGTATCAATAAAAGCAGGTAGAGTGAATTCATAATCATGAATATTCAGCTTTGTTAGAATTAGGATTTGGTGAATATTTTCAGGATTGCAAATGATTTATAAGCTTTCTATTCCAGGTTCTAGTTGAGTGTTGTTGAGCGCGAGCTCAAACATTTCAAGATCTTCCTCATAAGTGTTGATGATCTTTTTCTCATTCATGATTGTTTTTCTATTGTCCTTGTCATATCCGATGATATTTTCGAACTTTTTTTTTCTATGGAATTGATATTTTGTTCTAATATCCAAAACTTTTGTTCGGGAAGTGAGTGTTCAGACTTGAAATCATTCAAGATCTTAGGATACGATACATCTTATTTTTCATGGATTCACTTATAACAGGCTTGAACATAATTTTTTTACATTTATACATTCTATCAATTGCAGGATATCACTTACAATACTCGCATTTTGTTATGTCTTCACCAAGGCCTCGTCGTCGTTCATGTATGCAGTCTGTATTCATACACTGATAATCCCTATCATCCAAAGTATCCAAGGAATGTTAAGAGTATTAGGTTATCAAGGATATCATTAATAAATTGGTAATCTGCAGTTTTCTTCTCTTCTAGGGCATCATTTGAAATGAAGCTATAATTAGAACACGCATCAGAAATTTCAGAGTAAAAGTCTATTATACCAGTGTGCACACAGTATACTAATATAAAATTTTTGCTATTAAGAATTTTTCTTTTTGGGCAAGCAATAGCCAAGTTTTCTTCTTTGCAGGCATAACAAGATATCTTACGGGAATGTCTTTCTAGGATTATAACTTCGAATATGCCTAATCTTTATTCAGATATGATTTCTTGTCAGAAGATTTCCTAAGGTTGAAAGTTTTCTTAGAAGACTTTTTGAACTATTTCTTTTTGAGTTTTAAAATCTTCTCATACTTACTATATCCATACTGCTGGGCGTATAGATTTGGGAACATAAACCATAATTCTGATTCTTCAATTGCTTTTGGATAGAGATATAGGTGCGTTTCTCCTTAAGCTATTCAAACAAAAACTGTACTCTTACACCCTTTTTTATTGAAGTGCGGGACAATATTCTGAGTAATTCAACTTTGATGTTTCTCTTTCCCCAATTCTCCAGGCAATTTTGAAAACAACTGACCACCAAATTCACTCAAGCAATAATTTATGAGATAGAGGCTAAGGCTATGAAGTCATTTGAAAAGTTTCTGATATTCGGAGTTAGATTTGCTTAAGGTCTCTCATTTCATTTGCTTGCTCAAAGTCTTTCATTGCATTTTCGCTGCAGTTCTTCGCGCTGCTCTGTTCCGCTATCGTCTTTCCGAGCCATTATTCCATATGGAGAACGTACGCATCCACACGCATCTCCCCCAGTACACATCCAATACCCTCCTAATACCCATCCAGTACCCTCCAATACCCACCTAATACCCAATACCCTCCAATACTCAATACCCATCAAATACCCATCTAATACTCACCCAGTACCCTTAAAATCCGCACCCAGCGCTGCATACGTCGTCCGTATGGAATAATTCGCCCGTCTTTCCACCATCATTTTTTTTTTGCTGTCTTATTTTACTACGTATTTCTGAATTTTATTATTATTATTATTATATATATATATATATATATATATATATATATATATATATATATATATATATATATATATATATATATATAAAATACTTTTTAATCCTGTGTTTTCCTTGGGACATTTTGGCTTACAAGGATATGGATCATATCCTTTACTACATTTATGACTTTCAAATCTTTTACAGATTATTGTCAGTTATATGATTTCCTTGATTATTTTATTACACTTCAATCTTGATTAATTTTTCTAATTTTGGCATAAATGATATTGCCCACATATTGGTTTCTGTCATTTAACTATGATCTGCCCAGAATTTAAATAATTTTGAGCCATACAAAGTTGCTTATTTAGGCCCTCCTTTGGCATCACTTTTGTTTTATTTTTTCTGTTCTTTATTTTTTCTTTTGTTTTTTGAAATGATATTTGGTTGTATAATTTTTATGTTTTTATTTTTGTATATTTGCTGATGATATCCTCCTTGTGGATAAGACAAGAGAAAAAGCTCAGGAAAAACTTGAATTATGGAGGTCTGCACTGGAGTCTAAAGGTCTTCGTTTGAGTAGAACTAAAACTGAATACATGGAATGTAATTTTAGTAATAGTAGGTCTAGTGACCGAAGTGTAACTTTGGGTGATCAAATTATTAAAAGGTGTGAACGATTTAGATATCTCGGGTCCATTGTTCAAAGCGATGGTGATATAGATGGGGATGTTAATAGTAGAATTCAGGTTGGTTGGTTGAAGTGGAGGAATGCGTCCGGCCTATTGTGTGATGGAAAAGTACCGCTTAGACTGAAAGGAAAATTTTATAAGATGGTGGTGAGACCTGCAATGCTCTATGGTGCTGAATGTTGGCCTTTAAAAGGGAAGCATAATGTTAAGTGTTGCCGAGATGAGAATGATTAGGTGGATGAATGGCTTTACACTTAGAGACAAAATGCGAAATGAATTTATCCGTAATAGGGTTGGTGTTGCACCAGTGACGGATAAAATTAGAGAGTCGTCTTAGATGGTTTGGTCACATTAAACATCGACCACCTGATGATCCCATTAGGAGAGTAGATGTTTTAGATATATCTTATGTTAAGAAAGGAAGAGATAGACCTAGGAAAACTGGGGCTTATTGCATAAAAAATGATCTTAATTTATTAGAATTAAACGAAAATTTGACACTAAATAGGACGCAATGGAGAAAAAGGATTCATGTAGTCGACCCCACTTAGTGGGATTAAGGCTTTGTTGTTGTTGTTGTTGTTGTTGTTGTATTTTTGTTTTAAAATACCAATCAACTTTTTTTAAAAGCACTAAAAATATCTAAAAGTTGTTTTAAGTGATTTTAACAAAAATTAGCTCATTCAAAATACGTTTTATTTTAAATCAAAACATAAATAAAATAAAATAAAAACACTAAAATGGAAAAAAAAATGTGATCCCAAGTGGCCCTTCAGATTCTCTATTTCTATTTGGAGCAAGCCCTGTTCAAGTGATATGATTCAAAAATCAATACATTGTTTTGGATCACATTTATTTTTTTTGTTTTAGTATTTGCTTTTATTTTTTTAAAAAATATTTGTTAAGTGTATTTTTTTTGTTTGTTTTTATTTTTTTATTTTTAAAACTAAAACATCTAAAAGTGTTTTGAGCATTTTTAAAAACAACTGAATACACCAAAGATGTTTTGCTTTGATTTAAAACATAAATAAAATAAAATCAAAAGTGATCCCAAACGGTGTGCCAATTTTTGTGGCCTTTCTATTGAAAAAGGAGAAATAAATAAGGAAAAAAAAAAAAAACAATCCAAAACTAGTGGAAACTTGGCTATTTAGTGGTCCTTATATCTTTTACTTCAATTGAAAATTTATTTCATCTTCTATTTGAACATCCTTATTTTCACTTTCTGAATAGCTTGCCTGTACTCATTGAACTTTTCATTCATATATTATAGCACAATTTTTCTTACCTAAAGTAAATTTTTATTCAGTTTCACACTTTTAGTCTCATCGACAGGAATTTTTATTGCGTCCGGACGGCGTACGCAACGCTGCTTCCAGACGCCAATAAAACGTCGTCACGTGGATTTTTGGATCCCAACATGGCGAATTTGAAAAAAATGCATTTTAAATTCCTTTCTGCCGACCAGACCCGACCCGACTTGAGGCCCGAGATGGAAAAAAACAAAATTTTCGCGTTTTCCGTTCCCGCCAAAGTACAAAGTCTTCGTCATTTATCTTTAGGACGCGGAGATTTTTGTGGATTTTTAGAGGGACGACGCATTTATGAGGTGGATGCTTTATTCCTGGAGGGGCTGAGATTCCTGGATTAGGGTAGAGCAAGTGAAGATGGATTTTGAAGATGGATTTGGAAGATGAATATATTAAGTATTGTTTACGTTCTGCATTTGTAAAATTTAGGTTTTATTTTCTTATTATTTATGTTTTATTTAGGGAATTTTGGTTTTGGTATTATTAGAGTATTATTTAGGCTGTAATTCAGTATTATTTGAGTAATACTGAAAGTGGCATTGTAATCGTCTTCTATAGTTTTAATTTAATACCCTGTTGGCAAGCTTTTGATTTAATTTTAATAACATTGAGGTTTTTATTGTGGTATTACAGTGGTATTACTTCGGAATAACACGAGAATACAACCGTAAAACGATAGCAATATGACGGAAATACAAGCGTCGTATACAACGTACTTAGATGAGAATGACACGCCGCAGAACTAGTAGTATCGGAATATTCCGCAATATATTCCAATTGATCTCACGGCTTCGGCTGTAAAAATACAGTTTTGAAACACTTGTAATATTTCTTAAATATAATGGCGGAAGAATAAAAACGAAAGTTAAACTGCTTGTACTGGAATATTCCGAAACTAGCGTAAAAAATATTTATTATAAAATATATGACCCTTTTCAAATTCCGCGCCAACGCCTAGAAAATATAACCGGAAACGAAACGTCCCGTTGAGTACTTTGCCCGGAGGAAATCTACGCCACACCTCACCGCTCCCAAATTTTTAGGGTTTTAGGGCATTGTGTTTCCAATTGGGAACAGAAATACATTTTCCATTTTCACGAATTTACATAGATGGAAGCACAAGATATTCCAGTACAAATGGAAACGGAAGTTCCTCTCAATGAGCAGCAACAAACCGAACAACCTACGCAGAAGGTCACTAATGAGAAAAAAAGAAAAATGGGACTAGTAGCAAAAATATCACCATCGATAGTTCATCGAGGTAATATTTTTATTTTGTATCTGTATTTTTATTAGGAGAAAGCATTCTTACATGTAAACCCTGAATAATACTGAAGCACAACCCGAATATGACCCAAATAAAATCCGCACACTTCCAGTGTATAACCTCACCGCAAACATAAACCTATAACAATAATAATACTCATATAAGACATAAATACTACCATAATAAAACTAAATCTATTAATAATACAATAGTTATACACCTTACAAAAATAAAACGGAAATTTTACCTTCTGCACTTTACAAATAATATTGAAATAAACCTACAATACTGCTTACATAAATCCTAACAGAAAACAGAGAACATGCAACCACAATAATACTCATATAAAACATAAATATTACCAAAATAAAACTTAGTTTAATAATAGTACAATTGTTGTACAACTTACCAAAATAAAACAAAATTTTTACCTTCTTCACTTTACAAATAAAACAAAAATAAAACCAAAATACTACTAGAATAGAGCTAAATCTACTGAAATAAACATACAATATTGCTTACATATATCGTAACAGAAAATAGAAAACATACAACCTCAATAATACTCATATAAACCTTAAACATTACAAAAATAAAACTGAGTCTAATAATAGTACAACTGTTATGCAACATACCAAAAATAAAATAATTTTTATCTTATTCACTTTACAAATAAAACTAAAATACTACTCGAATAAAACTCAACCAAGACTTGTTCAAAACTTTAATAATACAACTATGATTTTTTTTTGCTACAGGTTTCTTAACTCGAGAAACATGAGCTGTAGATGTCGGTCGTCCGTTGTGAGAGAGCTACTTGATGGGGTCAGGCCTGCAGTGTCTGAAGATGTGATGAGTAATCTCAGACGAATGAATATCGAACAGTTCTATGATCTGCCTCCGTATCCCCAGGAGAACATTCTTAACCTTCAAATTTTACAATGTTGGCAACATGACAAAATGCTGTTCAAATTGAGTGAGAAAGAGCTTAGGTTATTACCTGATGAAATTGCACTGTTGATTGGGATGCCAAACCGAGGAGCAATGCCGAAGTGGAAGCAACGTCCATCAGCCACAAAGAATGCTGTCAACATAAGAGACAAAATATTAGCATTTGCAAGCGGGGATACTTCGATCTCATTGGAGAACATTTACATAAAATATTTGTTGTCAAATTTATTCTTTCCATCAAGCAATTTTAGTGTTAGTTCAGATCTTGATGCATATGGTGATAATGTAGAGACATTCTCCTCGTACAACTGGCCTGCGGCTCTATGTGAATATCTTATAGAGCAAATCAACGCAGTTGCAATTAAAGGTAGATTGAATAGATCCATCGGTTACATAAATGGGTTTCTGTTTTAATTAACGGTTAGTATCTTATTTAATCCTTCTAGTTAATTTATTGATTGATCGGTAATGGTAATTGTCGGCATATTTTTAGGTTGTATTGTATTTTAAAAGGGGGTCGCCTAACAGAAGTTGTCGGCGAATTTAAATTTTAAATTTGATTTAAATATATATATAATTTAGAAAGTAGTATTTGACTTTGAAAATAATTTTAAATTTGAAAGTTTTAAGATATGAGATTAAACCGATCTCACATCCCGAATAGTTTATATAAATGAGCACCGCACCACAAACCGTGTATCTATCCCTAAGGATAGACACACCGCTTGAGGGTGGGGCTCGATCAAATAAACTAGAAGTTTTGTGACATCCGTTTGGTCCGCGAACCAATTTTATAAGCCGACAAATTCCCACGCTTAATATGAAAGTATTAAACGGGGTTTATATTACCCAGGTTCTTTAAAATTCCCTATAAGGGCAAGCCCCTATAGTTAATTACATCTTAAGTGACGGGAATCACCTAAGAAAACTCTCGATAATAACTAATAATTCTGCTCTCAAGAATTTCAAAGTTTAAGGTTTTCAAAGATTGAATTTTGGAATTTCAATAGGGAATGGATCAAATTTGGAACATTTTTGTTTTGTGAATCCGAAGGAAGAAAGGTAGGGGGAATCACTGATTCGAAGTGAACTTCGGTAATTTCCCGACTATCCTATTGTTTGGCTTGAATTTAGGAAAGTCCTAATGTTTATTTAGTATTTCAATCTTGCCAATTTTAATTAATTAGGGCTTATATTTGTATGATAAAATCAAACAAATAGCTCTAGAAGATGTGAGGGTTTATTGTCGTATCGGACGACTACCTCGGAATCCTAAGACCGGTTAGGGCTTAATTTGCAATGCAAATGCCTAACGAAGAGGTTGAGGATTTATGTTGCACTAGTGCAAGCTACCTCGAAGTCCTATGGCTTTGTTGTTTAATTCTAAGAAGGTTTTTTTGAAGTAGGTTCAAGTTTTGTTGATGACGATGGCCGTGCTTGCCCACCATGCTCCAAGCTCCTTGTTGTTGCGGAGGTTTAGTTTTAGAAATCATAAATCGGGAGATGAGAAAAGTGTTTTGGTTTAGAGAAGTCTTAATTTCCAAGTGTTTTGTATTTTGATTAAAACAAATCTTAAAGTTGATTATAACGACACCGGTTAAGATCCCACGGTTCCATCCTTCGGCATCATTATTTTTATCGGATTCACTTAGTCCAGATGAATTTGCTAAACTCAACTGAATGAGTTCCACACTTTCATTTAGATCGTGGGAAATCCCGTTAGCAACACGTAGGTTACATCATCCGAGGTATTCCCGATCATCCAACAGGACGTTTTAATTTAGTTGCAATCGTAGTTTTGTGTTCGTTTGTGGTTAAATTTTGAGTTGTTTTATATTTTGAAATGTTGTGGCGGTGAATTTTATCTTGCAATGACTTTTAACTTAGTTTTGGTTTCGGTTTTAGGGACTATCCTAAAGGTGTGAGTTTTCATGCAATAGTTGTTTTATCATGCAAGAAAAGTAAAGTGCATCCGCAATAAAGTAAATTGCGAGGAAGTAAATTGCAAGAAAGTAAATTGCAATAAAATAAAAGCGTACTCGGAGGGTCTTCCCGTCATCCTGAGCTACACTTAAAACACAATTAGAATATTTAAGCAAGTTCCTAGAGTAAAGCTAAGGGAAAGGTTATGGTTTTCTACCAAATTCCTAATCCTATAATTAGTCATCTCCTATGACGTCTAGGTTCTTTGTGTTTTTGTTTGAGGACGATTTTCTTCATCGAAGAACAATTAAGTCCGATTGTTCTTATAAATATCCTATCATATTGAGGAAGTGCTTAAGAAGAATCTTAAACATCTTTTCAATATTTCTAGGATTGTTTTAAGTCCAAATGAATTTAATTATATAAATGAATCAATCGTCCGAGGTTTTCAAGTTTTGTTAACTTGCCAGAGTGAATTAAGACATTTGAATATCTTAGGAGTGAAGTATCACTTCATTTAATGTTTCATTTAGGAGTTATAATAATCAAAGCTTTCGAGGGTAAATTAGTATTTAAATGATTTGATTTAAGTTAAAGGGTTTAAATTTGGAATAGTGTTCGAGTTGCTTTAGATTTATTTTGAATTCTTTATGTCTTAGGTGACGTTATATTTAATTCAATTTAATTTAATTGAGTTTTAATTTAACTTAATTTAATTTAATTTGATTTGATGTTTAATTAATTTGATTTGATTTAATTTAAATTAATTATTTAATTTAATTTAATTGTTTAATTTAATTTAATTTAATTATTTAATTTAATTTAATTTAATTTAATTTAATTTAATTTAATTTAATTTTTTAATTTAATTTAATTTAATTATTTAATTTAATTTAATTTATTTTAATTTAATTTAATTGTTTAATTTTATTTAATTTAATTATTTAATTTAATTTTAATTTAATTTAATTTATAATTTTAATTGAGATTTTAAAAGAGTTTAATGATTTAATTAAGTCTTTTAATATTTTAAATTTGAGTTATCATTTTAATTAAGAGTTAAATGTTAATGATATAATTAGTTTAGGGATTTTTTAAATTAAAGCATAAATCTCTTCCTAATAAATATCCCTTATTTTAATAATTCCAATTTTATTATTCTTCCAAATTTAATCTATTATTTAATTAAAGTTTAATTATTTTAAAATTTGTTTAATGAGTTTCTACCCTTTAATTATTTAAATTTCAATCATCCAAATCAGATTAAGATCAAATGTTTTACTTCTTGATTTTTTTATTAAACCTAAAGTTTTAATTAAGGGTTGAAAGTTTAATTACCATTTTACCCTTAAGCTTAATAATTTCATAACTCACTAAATTGAACTTAAATGAACTTGAAATTTTTATGTGACTTCACTTATATGTCAATAAAGACATGAGAGGAGAAAATATGATTTTTCTGTATTTAATTTATTTATATAATTATTTTTGGTGGAAAATAGAGATTTTCAAGAAAAATTTGATAACATGACCAAAGGAAAGTTTCTGTCCTTAAGAAAATTAGGGGACATTTCTAATGACCAGAGAAGCACTTGGACCAATTTTGGTGATTTGTTGAATTATATTATTTTTATTATAATTATTTTGAGTTTTGGAGTGTTAATTAATTTAAAAATAAAATAAATGTTGAAAAATGGATTTTATATTTTTCAAAAATCTCTCTGATATCAAGGAAACCAGAGAAACAAATTTTGCAATTTTCTGATTTTTCTATGATTTATTATAATTATTTTAGTGAAAATGCTAGAAAATACATTTTTTTTTTAATTTTAAAATTACCCTAGGGCTTTAAAATTCAATATCTCACTAAATAGACCTAGGAAAAATGTGGGATTTGTTCCTAAGTGATTAAAATTCAAAATGTGACATTTTGGTGAATTTTATTATTTTTGTGATTTTTATTATTTTTTTCTTTATTTTTTAATTATTAAAAATATTAAAATATTATTAAAAATCAACTTTTTTAGAAAATTGAAATTTTAATTTTCTTAGGTTCCCCTGATATCAGAGAGGCTCCAAAACCAATTTGGTGAATTTTTGAAAAGTATTTTAAAAGTTATGAATTTTTAAAGCTTAAAATGGCTAAGTGACTTAATCAACCCAATTAGTGGGGCTAACCAAGTCCAATTGACCTCAAATTTTTATGGTGGGTTCCTCTGATCCTAAAGGTCAGTGGAGAATTAATTTCAAGTCAATTTGATGCCTGGTTAATTCTAATTAATTAAAGACCTATTTTGGGTGTTTAAGCCAATTAGGGTTGTTTTAAATGAACTAAGTCAAAACCTATTTTTCCTAGGGTTCTCTGGTCATAAGGAACATCACCAAATTTTCCTAGAATTTATTTCACAACATGCTATTTACTGGAATTAAAATACTCAAAACAGTGACCTGAACTTGAAAAATCAAGAACTCTTCATAGGGATGGCCTCTGACTTTGGAAAATTCAGGGAATGTTCCCAAATTCAGAGGCTTCAAAAGCCCTATGGTCTCATGCCATGGTGAATTGTATGCATGCATGGAGAATTAAAACAATGCAGAGAGTAAATAAATTATAAAAAATAAAATATTTGATGAAATTAAGTGATTTCTTTTCCACATTATTCTCCTCTCTTCACCTGAGCAAGAGGGTATTTTTATTTTATTTTTCTGATTTTTCTACACGGAGATATGAATTTTTGAAGTTTAGGGAATTAAATAAATTAGAAAATCCCTAATTTTCTACTTATCCGAGTCGGCGCCGGCGCATCCTCGGCAGACTCCGAAAGGCCACGCGGCGCGCTCCCATTCGACGCCGCCACCCGAGTCGGCGGCCCGGGCCCCGCGGTTCTTGTCATCGTCTCTCGGTCCGACGCGATCCCGGCCGTCCGTGCGCGCGTGTATTGAATGGACGGCATCCGTTCATCGTCCCCAAGTGTTCTCGCCCGAGAGCCGTCCACACTAAATCCCTAAGATCTCACTCGATTCTCAATGGATTTTTACGTTCTTATACTCTATGGATTCGTCTTGAAGAGACGAACACATCTATACGGTTAACATGCATTGAAATTAAAGCATTTGAAATGGAGAATCTCCAGAAGCTCGGGATGAAGAGTTAGCTCATACCTTGGCTCAGAGAAGTGTGGCTTCAATCTGAGAGTTGTTGCACCTTCGATTGGGTCCCAGCAAGCTCCAGATGAAGTCTCCTGGTCTGGTGAATTGTCTGGATATGATTTCGACCAAGCCCGATCACAAAGCTTGGAGGTTGGAGCAACTGGGTGGCCTGGAGATGGGGCTTTTGATGGTGGACACCTTCTCTTGGTCTGGTGAAGGTGTAGAGCCAATCAATTTGGGAATTGGCTCACTTGTGGAGAAGTGTCCTGGTTTTGGGTGGAATTTCAACTACGAAATTGAGCTTACGAGAGGAGAAATGGCGGGGGATTTCACTGGGGATCAAGTGCTCTAAGGATGGAGAAGGGTCTGGAACAATTTTGGCAGAGTTTTGGCAAGGTTTGTGCTTCTTCTCCTCTCATGGCCGAGAGGGGTGGAGTTTAAATAGAGCTGGCTGGGGGGCCTCCCAGGGGGAGTTAGGGCTTGGGATCAGCTGCTCTGGTGAGGAGAAGAACAGCCATGGTGATCACTAGGCATGGGGCAGCTCAGCAAGTGAGAATTTCAATGTTGGCTCACATGTGAGCTCTCGGCCATGGTGTTTTCCGGCGGCTCGGTGGCCGGCCGGCCGTGCAATGGTCACCATCTTGGTCGGGTGGGTCGGTGGCTGGGGTTTAGTGTAGGCAATTGGCAAATGCCATGTGTAAAGTGGTTGAATCAAAGTAGAAAGGGGAAGGGGCCATTTTAGCTTATTTTGGTCAACCCATGCAAATGGGTTGGGTGCACCTCCCCAAGACCTGGTTTTGGGCTGAGGAGGTCAGGTGGGTCAACCTCCCATGTGTGGTGGAGTCTCCATCAAGGATTAGGTGGCAAAGCATGGTTTAGAGTGTGACATGCTTAAGGTAAAAAAGGCTTAAGAGAGGCTTAAGAAAGATCCCCCTCTTCTTGCCATAAATGGACTAATGACAAGTCAAAGCCCTCATGGCTTCATGTGGCTTGAGAATGGCTTGTTCATGGCTCCATTTGGCTTGGGAAAAGGTTGGCTTATTTCATGAAAAAGGGTTTTAGAAATATTTGGCATTTAGGGGGTAATTTGACATGTGGCTTGATTTGGAATGGTTTAATTGATGATTTTGCAACTTAGGGGTGATTTTGATCAAATGGATGATGAGGGGAAGTGTCATGTGGGCTTTTGAATTTTGAAGGAAATGGGCTTTTAGGAGGGTTTAAGGGATGGGCCCTTAAGTTTAAAAATGAATTTATGGATGGGAATTTTGTAAAGAGGTTGGGCCAAATAATTGTTGGGTTTAGCTCATGGATGTGTCATGAGTGATTTGAAACAAATTTGGGGTGATTTGGATTTGAATTGGGTTGAATTTGGGTTAGGTTTGGGTTTAGGTCAAAAATGGGCCTTTTGACCTTGGGTTGAGTTTGAGTGGGACTTGGGTTCAAATTTTGGGCAAATCATGCTAGGGTTTTGTTTGTGGGAATGTTAAGGAAGATTTAGAAAAGATTTGAGGTTAATTGGAGTTGAATTGGGTGAGTTTGGGTTAAGTTTGGGTCATGGGTCCAAATTGGGCTTTAAGGCCAAAAGTGAGATTGGATCCAAATGTCAATCAAATTGGACTTGGATTTGGTCTAGATTGGTATTGGGAATGTTGAATTGAAGTTTAGAATTGAATTGGACCAGAATTTGGGTCAATTGGATAGGTTTGGTTTGACATTGGGTTCACTTTGGGTTAAAATGGGTGAAATTGGGGGTTTTGACAAAAGTAGGGTAAATTGACAAAATTGGCCCATGGTGTAGTTGGACAAAATGAAATTGGGAATATTTAGGATTTTCTGGAATTTTCTGGGAATTTTCTGAATTTTTGGATTTTTAGGCCAAGAAGGGTATTTTGGGTATTTGGAGGGTATTGGGGGGTATTTTTGGAATCTTTGGTATTTTTGGGTATGGATGATCAATTTGAGTGATGTGGAGATGTTTGGGATTGATTTTGGAAAATTTTGGGTAATTTGGAAATTTTGCGAAAATTTGGGTAATTTCGAGAGTTTTGGGTAGGTTTAGTAGGTGTAGGGTCTCGGGGGTCAAAAATTGAAAATTTGGGAAATTGAAGATTGGGTGAACCTAGGTGGAAAGAAATCATTTTGGTTGAGCCATGAAGCCATTTCAAGCCCATATGAGCCATGAAAGGACTCATTTGAGGCATTCACTATGTTGTTCCTAACCCTCTTAGCCAAGGGCTTAGGGGTTAAGGACCATCCATGTGAATCACCTACATGAGTCGGGAGGTTAAGTTGGGTATGGGTGTGGTTTTAGGAAGTGTGTGGAAATGTAGTGTGTAAGTGTAGTGTAAGTCGGCCCCTTCACTGGACCGAGCCACCGTGAGGCGATCCTAAGGCCGAAAGAGTCCTATAGGAACTCATCCTTTAAACTTCCACATTTGATTTCAACCCTCTAGGTAATTAGGGGTCTATAGTCAAGTTTGTGGAGTTTGCGGGGAGTTTAGAAGTGGTTTGAATTTCTAAAAGGCGGGTCCCGATTCTAGTCCTCTAAGATAGTCGAAAGGAAAAGCCTAAGGCTAGATCCTAAGCACTAAAATGAAGAAGGGAAGACCTCATCAAAAATGAGGTCAACAAATGGACCCCCAATAGGTGTGGTGAGCTGACGGAGCACACCGCGCGTATTGGTGTTGACCGAAGCGACCAACACAGATGTCCAAGTGACGAACTTAGGACGAAGTAGAAGAGTTTCTGCTGGGGAGTGTCAAGTATATCTCTGGAACCGGAGATTCTTGAACTCTCGCTGGGGAAAGGAAAAGGAGGTAAATCCCAAATCACATGATCTGGGGGAATTTCGATTTAGATTTTATTTTGTTTTAGATTTTTATGTGTGAGTTTAGATTTCAACTTGGAGAGTTTTTTTTTTAGATTGAAGTTTTGTCAAAATTAATTTGAGGGATTTGATTTGAAATGAAAATTGGAGTTCTGAGGTTTTAGATGCAACATCTCCAACCTCGAAAGAAAATTGAATTGATTAGATTGAATCGTTGCAATGAGAAGAGATCTCAGAGCAAAGTGGTGTTGGATGTAAAATCCTTAACCTCGAGAGTTTGATTTTTGATGTATTTCATCGCAATAGGGAAAGAATCCTAAAGCAATGCGATCTCGGATGTAAATCCTCAACCCAAAAGTTTGAATTTTGATGTATTTCATTGCAATAGGAAAAGAATCCTAAAGCAGTGCGATCTTGGATGTGAAATCCTCGACCCAAAAGTTTGAATTTTGATGTACTTCAGTGCAATAGGAAAAGAATCCTAAAGCGAGTGCGAGTCTTGGATGTGAAATCCTCGACCCAAAAGTTTGAATTTTGATGTACTTCAGTGCAATAGGAAAAGGATCCTAAAGCAGTGCAGTCTTGGATGTAAAATCCTCGACCCAAAAGAGTTTGATTTTGATGTATTTCAGTGCAATAGGGAAAGAATCCTAAAGCAGTGCAGTCTTGGATGTAAAATCCTCGACCAAAAAGAGTTTGATTTGATGTATTTCAGTGCAATAGGGAAAGAATCCTAAAGCAGTGCAGTCTTGGATGTAAAATCCTCGACTCAAAAGTTTGAATTTTGATGTACTTCGAGTGCGATAGGGAAAGAATCCTAAAGCGAGTGCGGTCTTGGATGTAAAATCCTCGACCCAAAAGGTTTGAATTTGATGTATTTCAGTGCGATAGGAAAAGGATCCTAAAGCGATGCGGTCTTGGATGTAAAATCTTCGACCCAAAAGAGTTTGATTTTGATGTATTTCAGGTGCGATAGGGAAAGAATCCTAAAGCGGTGCGATCTTGGATGTAAAATCCTCGACCCAAAAGAGTTTGATTTGATGTATTTCAGGTGCGATAGGAAAAGAATCCTAAAGCGAGTGCAGATCTTGGATGTAAAATCCTCGACCCAAAAGATTTGAATTTTGATGTATTTCAGGTGCAATAGGAAAAGAATCCTAAAGCGAGTGCGAGTCTTGGATGTGAAATCCTCGACCCAAAAGTTTGAATTTTGATGTACTTCGGTGCTAATAGGAAAAGAATCCTAAAGCGATGCGGTCTTGGATGTGAAATCCTCGACCCAAAAGTTTGAATTTTGATGTATTTCAGATGCAATAGGAAAAGAATCCTAAAGCAAGTGCGAGTCTCGGATGTAAATCCTCGACCCAAAAGGTTTGAATTTGATGTATTTCGAAGTGCAATAGGAAAAGAATCCTAAAGCGAGTGCGAGTCTTGGATATAAAATCCTCGACCCAAAAGAGTTTAATTTTATTTGATTGATATTTGATTCGAGATCTGGAAGAAATTGAATTTGAATTTGAATTTGATTGAGACTTGAAGCATGGAAAGATTGAATTCAAAAATTTGGAAATTTGGAAGGATGAGTTTGAACTCGATTGAAATTTGATTTAAGATTTGATTTGAAATTTGGAAGATCAAGTTTGAAACTTGATCAAGATTGGATTTGAAATTTGATTGAGAATTTGATTTGGAATTTGTAAAGATGAAATTTGATTTTGAAGTTTGGAAAGATGGAATTTGAGATTTGTGTTGATTTCGTTTATCTTTTAATGGTTCAAATTTTATTTTATTGTTTATTTAATGTTCATGTGAACTTGGTGTTTGTCATTTTTCAGATTTTTTTTTTAGAAAGTTTTCTTTTATTCTCTTTTTTTTGTTTTATTTCTTTTCTGTTCTTTGTTCGAAGTTCATTTAACTTTAATGGCGTTTCCCAATCAATTTGCACAAAAGAGGTGAAGGCCAAAAACGTGACATGGTCACTTTCATTCCAATCATGTTGAAAATACATCATACAACTCGATCCGGAATATATCTCATACAATCCATGTAGACTCAAAGCGGATCGTGTATGATCTTTGTTGATCCATCCAAAGAAGCATCCGTCAAAAATCCATGTACGAATAGTGGGGTACATGGTCAATAACATCACCTTCCAAGCCATCCTTGGCAAGGATGCCGAGCTGGATGTACGTTGGAGGTGTGATATTTCCCATGTAACTCACGAGCTCGTAAGGCCGGAGGTTCTCCGGCTACGGGTCCGGTTGGAAATGGTAAGGTATTTTATCGTCGTCCATTCTCCCGAAAGTAGCGAGATTCGCTCCACCGGCACCCCGGTATGCAATGCTTTGCGATATCCGCTCCGTTACCTTGCGGTATCATGACGGAACCCACCGGTAAAGGTATCTTTATTGGCCCTCGGAACTCACCCGGGCTCTGCTATCCGGAGGTCGGATCCGAACATGATGTTACACTCATTCAAGAAAGAGACCATGCGAAAGGTCGACGAAGTCGTGGTGATCAATATGTGGGGGTATGCGGTCACCCTGTTTGTAGATGTTGATAATGCGGCTATTGGGTATGCAATCTGCGGCGGTACCCTCCATGTTATCAATCTTTTTACCATTCTCTTGATAACTGATGGCATCGGATCTACTTGCCCATGACGGAGTATTCCCGGTGGGTTTCCCTTCCCGTCTTCGAGCAAAGTTGTAGCAGCATCCGCATTGTATTGTGATTCTTCCTTTCCCCGGCATCCATCTCCGGGGTTCCGAGTATGTGTTTTCCCTCGGGCGGCTCGCTCGGCCCATTCTCTTCGGATCCCGGATACAATCCACGATTTCTTCGTTGTTCATACTGCGAGAATACGTCGGTGTGTAGCTCGAGGCCTTCTAGTATGTTGATTCTTCTTCCTTTAATTCTCTCGAAGTATTCGAAAGTTTTCTTTTCAACATTCCGCATTCTCTCCGAGCTCGTATTTCGGAATGATCCGCGGATGGCGAGGCCTTGTGACATATTGTGGGATATATGGTTCGATCCCTTCACGTTCCCCCGCATACCTTGGCTCCTCGGGGATGATGTACGTCGGGACATCCCCGGGGTTGCTTACCGCAACAAGGTCATGCATTGCGGTGGTTCTATCCGGTGGCGTGGTAGCCTTCTTTCTTCGATCTTCTGGAGATTTCCCTGGTTCTTTCTGTTATTCTAGGAGCTGGCCTCCTTTCTTCAGGTTCCTGGTGAACCGGTGTCCTTGAAGTGTATGTGCTGGCATTAGCAATTGTCTCGTCGTGCTGGTCCGCAGCTAGTTTTGTTAACATCTTACGGATACGGCGATTCTTATTCCTTCGTTGCGTGGCTGTGAGAGTAGCCCTCCGAACTTCTTGAATCTCGCGGGCGCGGCGGCGACAAGCCCGCCCTCCGTCGTAGTGACTACGGACTTCATTTTCTTGTCTTCTTCGGTGTTTGCTTTTCTTTTCTTGTTGTTGGATTGGTGGCTTGGGCCACCCACTTTCATCACTTGTCCGTCCGGCAGTTCTTCTCGGTTAGCTCGGGACCCGAGTCACTTTCCTCGTATCGTAGGCCTGCTGGTGCGAAATCCGAGTCGATCTCGATTATCGCTCCATCTTTCACCCTCTTTTCATCGAGTGCAAGGCTTACGCCATTCTTAAAGTTCAAGACCAACCGCCGTTCGACATTTCCGTGCGAAAAGACAAGGAAAAGGATCGGGGTCAGTACTAAGAACAAGAACATTAAGAAAATGTTTATTAAAGATACATTTTTTATTATTCTTATATTTTGAAATTTAACGAGAATGAAGTAGGATAAGATGAGAGAAGAGATTTTGATTTGAAAAAGAAAACAAGGAAAACTTTATTATCATGATTTTATTTATTTTAGCACATTTTATTATTTTTTTTTGTTTTTTGTTTTTTGTTTTTTTTGGTTCGGACCCAATCATAAGTAATTACTTCACCCGTGTTTCTTAGGGATGAAGAATTCATTCCTTCGAAACATCAGGTAGCGTAATATTTTTTTAAGTATCGTCCGTTGATCGGAAGCATATGTCGTTCTCCTTGGCAATTCACTAGCTGGTAGGAGCCTCTTGAGTATACTGCTTCAACCACAAACGGTCCTTCCCAAGTGGGTTCAAATTTTCCTCCTATCTTGCGGTGTGCAAGAATAGGTCTCTTGAGAACGAGAACTAAGTCACCAACTTTGAAGGTTCTCGGGCGGACCGGCTTGTCATGGGCTTGAACCATCTTAGCTTGGTATAGTTCTAAATGTCATGTTGCGCTGCAAGTCTTTTCCCTTCCAAGCTTTCTAATTCTTCGAGTCGTAATCGGCGTTTTCTTCGTCGTGATCTTGTTTGCAAGCTGCAATTCGAGTGAAGGAAGGCTCGAACCTCTAAAGGTAACACTCGCCTCGGACCCATACACCGGAGCGTAAGGTGTAGCTTGAGTAGGAGTTCGAAGGTTGTCCGGTAGGCCCATAAGGCTTCTAACAATTTCTCGTGCCAATTTCTCTTATTATCGTCCAAGGTTTTCTTTAAGATTTGAACGAGAGTTTTATTAAAAGCCTCGGCGAGACCGTTTGCTCTTGGGTAGTAAATTGTCGAGTATCGCCGATCGATTCCGTGTCTCACGACAAAATTGTTGATTTGTGTGCTTCGAATGCCGACCCATTATCCGAGATGATCCTGCGCGGCACTCCGAAACGGTAGACAACTTGGTTCTTGAAAAGCCGCAGCACGTGGTGTGCTTTCACTTCTCTAAGTGGACTGCTCGCCGCTTGGAAAAGTAATCGTAGCCGCAAGAATGAAACGATGTCCTTTCGAAGATGGTGGTTCTATCGGACCCACTATATCCGTGCCCCAACATTCGAATGGCCACGACGCAATTGTCGGGTGTAGCACATTTGGAGGTTGGTGTAGAACCACTCCGTGCACTTGGCATTGATGACGGCTCTTGGCGATTTTCATACGGTCGGTCATCATCGAGGGCCGGTAGTACCCTAGTCTTTTAATTTTCATTTTCATCTTTGGACCCGATCGGTGAGCGCCACGAGTCTCGAATGCACCTCTTTAACAATTTCACGGGCCTTGGACCCGCTTAGGCACCTTAGCCACATTTGATCAAAAGACCTTCGTATAATGTGTTGTTTATTAATGCGTAGGACGAGTTCTTTTCTTGATCCGATGGGCTAACGACCTATCGTCCGGTAGCTTTCCCGTTTGCGGGTAGTTCATCGATGGTCATCGCTAATCTTCCGTGTTTTACATCACTTCGTCGCAACTGATTCTTTTTCTTTAGCTGATTTGTATATTGCGTCTATGTCGAGCTGTGATAGGACCTGACGTCCGTGAACTGACACTTCCACTGATTCATCTTGCAAACAAGCAAATTCTTTTGCGAGACGGGCTAAAGCATCTGCTAAAGCATTCTCTTTTCTAGGAATTTTGTAGATTGTCACATTTGGAATCCGTTCCAACAACTTGTATGGCATACTTGGAAGTATTGTTCGAGTCTTGGCTTTAGAATTCTGTCTTGTCCGGCGATCCGTTGAATGATTAACTCGTGAATCCCCGTAGATGTTGATGTCCGTTATCCCCATTTGAATGGTTAATTCCAATCCCGTTATGAGGGCTTCGTATTCTGCCGTTGTTTGTACACGGTTCCGTCGAGTGGTAGGAGTATCTTAACATCCCCGCTCCGGTGTTATAAAGATTAGCCCGATTCTGCCTTCACAGGCACTATCACATGCGATTCTTCGTCTTTGTGTGCTTGAAGATGCTCCGTCGAAATATAATTCCCAACGTCGATCATCAAGGCCTTCTAGGTTCATTATTTGTTCATCCGGCGGATCGTCATTGAGAGGAGATTCGGCCGGCAAGGGTGTCTTGCGAGGAAGTCCGCTAAGACTTGTCCCTTTACGGCACGCGGAGGCACGAAAGTTATATCGAATTGCAATAATATCATTGACCATCCGGCAAGTCCGTCGGAAAGTGTTGGACGAGTCATCAAGTATTGCAATGGATTAAACTTCGAAATCAAGTTGACCTTATGAGAAAGCATGTAGTGCCCGAGCTTTTGAGCGGCGAAGATCGGGGCCAAACAATGCTTTTCAATTGCGGGATACCTTACTTCCGTCGGAAGTAAACGACGGCTTAAGTAGTAAAGAGCATTTTCTTTACCCTCATCATTGACTCGTTCTAACAGGGCTCCGAGAGAGTCATCTAAAGCCGCGGTGTAAAGTATCGGCGGTCTACCCGAGGCCGGGGTCTGCTTAAGATAGGAGGTGTCATTAAATATTGTTTAATGTCTTCGAAGGCCTTCGGCATTTCTCTTCCCAAATAAATTTGGCGTTCTTTTTAACTAGTGCTGAGAAAGGCTGACACCTACTCGACGGAGTTTGAGATAAAGCGTCGAAGATATGCCGACTTCCTTGAAAAGATCGTAGTTGTTTTAAGGTTTTGGGAGGCGGCATTTCTAAGATGGCTTTAATCTTCTCCGGGTCGATTTCAATTCCACGATGTCGGACAACGAATCCTAAGAATTTCCCGGAGGTGACGCCGAAGGCGCATTTTAAGGGATTCATCTTAAGGTTAAATTGTCTTAATCGTTCGAAAACAATTCTCAAATCATACAAGTGGTTTTCCTTTACTTTGCTTTTGATGAAGACATCTTCCACGTAGCACTCGACTTGATTGTGGATGAGATCATCAAAAATTCTTGTCATTGCTCTTTGGTAGGTTGCTCCTGCGTTCTTCAGTCCGAATGGCATCACTGTATAGCAAAATACTCCGATCGGCGTTCTGAATGCTGTAAGCTTTTCATCTTCTGGAGCCATTTTTATCTGGTTGTATCTCGAAGATCCATCCATGAACGAGAATATTTCATGTGTCGAAGCAATATCGATCATCGATTCTGGAATCGGTAGAGGGAATTCATCTTTTGGACATGCCTTGTTTAAATCTACGAAGTCCACACAAATTCCGATCCGACCATTCTTTTTCGACTGGCACCACATTGGCTAACCGGGTCGGGTATTGTTCTTCACGGACAAATTTAGCGTCTATTAGCTTTTTAACTTCGGTATGACTTGTTGTTCGATTTCTAGACGCATTCTTCGGGACCTTGTCCGATCGGAAGCAGTAGGATCCACTCCTAGCTTATGGATTGCAACCTGCGGAGCTAATCCCGACATTTCATCGTAGCTCCAAGCAAAACGGTCTTTAAATTCCATTAATAACTTGATTATTTCTTCGGAGTCTTCTTTATTGAGTAAGGAGCTAACAAAGGTAGGTCTAGGCTCTTTCGTTAGTACCTAAGTTAACTTCCGTTAACTCATCTATTGTGGATTTAATTTCTTCTTCGAATTCGGTGGAGCGTCTCCGATTTGTAAATCTTCGAGTTCGTACGTAGTTTCCATGCGGTTTTCATTAGGCTTGCAAGTGACAACCGAAGCAAAATTCAGTATCGTCAGCCGACCCTACTGTGCCGAATCCGAGTCCATACTTTGAATTGGGAGGACGGCGGAGTTATTCCATAACTTTTCAAAATGTTGTGATTGGCCTTTTGTCCATTGTCGAGGTAAGAAACCACGTTGAATTAAATTTTGAACACGGGGAGAGTACCACTCAAAAGGTAATTCCATTAATTCGATGAAGTGACATCTTCGAATTGTACATTATTTTCGGTTTTGGAGGAAGAAGCACCGCGGTAGAATTTGATCGGCTTTGCACGCGTCACTACGTACCTCTTTGACCTCCATACCCTCGATCTTATTAGAATGGATCGGAGTTAGGGTCATAGTATGTACGTAGTGGTTAATCTTCTCGTACATTGATTTGTATTCTTCGTTCTTTTCATCTTCGAGGGAGATCTTGTATTGCGGCTTCTTTCGACTTATTGTTCTTGCTTCTTGCTTGATTTCTTTTTCTTCTTCGAACTATCATCCCGATCAACATTGATGGTTGGTTTCCTGCGTCCGATTGTCCTAGCATCTCTACCACGGCCTCGTCCCCGGCCTCGACCTCGGATGCGAGTTGTGGAGAAACCTTCACCATCTCGCCGGAAGGGAGTGGTGAGTGATTGTTGGACTAGAACTTCGAGTTCTTCGTTGTCACGAACTTTCTTTGCTTTATTTGTTACGGTATCTCCGGAGAAGATTGTTTTCTTTGGCGGTGCATAATAAGCTGCATCTTCATGGATCCCAATCTCATGTACGGAGAATGGTTGTAAGTCGCCTTTGATGCACTCTGTTCCCCTCCATCGTAATATTTGATGCATCGATGCGAGAGATGATGGTACCATCCTGTTTTCATGTATCCATGGTCGGCCCGAGTAGAGCGTTGAACGACGTTTCGAATCGATTATATGAAATTTTGCGGTTGTCTTTGCTAAGTCACCGGTTTTCATCGATAGCGTTATTGACCCGAGGGCTCTTTCTCCTTTACGGTTGAATCCTCTTAATAACATTTTGTCGGCCTCGAGCTCACGAGCATCAATTTCCAAGTATGCTTAGTGTTCGAAGACTCATTATATTGATTGATGCTCCTGGATCCACCAATACTGCGGAGAGCGTAAACTTCCCGATTGTGAGCCGAAATGTACAACGGTCGGTTGTGATCCTGGCATCCCAAGTAGTAGGTCATTGTCCGTGAAGGTAACACCTCGCTTGTTCCTTTAACGAGCAAACCTCATCTAAGGAATCTCCGGCCATTTGAGCTAAGCAAATTTCCGGATCAAGTAAGGCCTTGATCAGAGCTTCCCTCATCTTCTTTGATAAGATGAGAGCATCGTAAATGCTCAGTTTGGCCGGTAGTTTCCTAAGATGGGCTAGCACGTTGTAGTCCACTTTGTTTCCATGCGTCTCGGCTTCTTCTCGAACGGGTATGTCTTCCGCTGGGGTTGGTTCTTCTTGAACAACCACCTGCTTTCCTTTGTCTTTTGGACCCATTCTTGGAGGTAGAACTTTTCCACTTCTTAGGTTGACTTCTGTAATTTCTTCTGAATCTAGTGTTGAGTTTGTCGGTGTCTCCTCCTGAATCGGAATGACTGGCTCTCCTGGATTATCTTCCAAATCTGAAGGTTCTAACTCTATCGTAACTGGAGCTCCTCGAAACTCACAGATAGATCCGTTGCTTGTTGAACTCTCGTAGCCTCCTTGATGGATGCCTTCTTCGTCATTTTGATCGTCGAGATCTTGTATGATTTGAGAATTGTTGTTGGTATCGAAATCGACGCCCGGATTGTCGCTAGTTACGTAATCGTTAGAAACGAGTCAAAACGTAGCCAACGCCATCACCCTTATCATTATATGATCCCACCGAAGTGAGCGAGATAATCATACAAAATCGGAGGTTCGAGGGATTTCTCCCCCGAATCGGAAACAACTATCCTAGGATAAGCGGCCCCTAGTCTCAGCCTTAGGAATCTCGGTCCCCTCTTCTTCGTCAATTTTCTTCTTCTCTTCGATTGTCTCTGTCGAGGTGGTTCTTCTATCGCAAGTGATAGTACCGGCTTAACGGGTCTCGAACTCCGAATTGAAGCTCGCACCGAAGCGGTTCGGATGTTATCTAAAATCTTCTTCGAAGACCTTGTCCGAGCGGTAGTCCATCCATCGTTGGTTGCATATGGGTCCATCGGAATGACGGGATCGGTTGAGATAACATTGACGGAACCTCCTTTCACGGGGTTCCTTCATGTACTCCTTCGGGATTGTTATATTTCCTTTCCGAAGGTTGTCGTTGAGCCAACTTTTGAAGGTAATGCAGTCTTCTATCTTGTGCCCAAGCATCCGATGGTAGGGGAAAAAGTTGGGATCACCTTTCTTGTTGACTTCCTCTGGTCTTTTGGGCTCCGGCGAGTGGAAATCTGGAGTTTTCATTAAGCTCGCGGAACATCTTCGGTACCGCTTCATTTTTGAACGGATATTCTCTGCTCGAAGCTCCCTCGATGTACGTTGCGGACGAGACGGTTGTTCATACTTGCGGAGACGATCGATAGCTGGACACGGGTTCGTTGGTAATTTTGTTGTGGTTCTTTGCGGCCGTTACGTGGTATTTGCATCGGTTGTTTGCCTTTGTCAATCGCCTTGCAACGATCCCGGATTTCTTCTCGAAGGTCTTCACCGGCTTACGTCGTCCGTCTTGTCGGCAAAACTTAATTGCTTCGCCTCTTCTTGCAAGCTTCCGACCTTGCTTAACAACTTCTCAAAAGTCTTAATAGTGAATCCCTTGAGGAGAAGTGCTATCGGGCCGTGAATGCTTTTAAGCAAGATGCCGACTGCATGTTGTTCTTGCAGTTGTGGTTCACACTTCATGCTTAAATTCCTCCATCGAAGTATGTAATCCACTAGAGTTTCATTCGGCCCTTGTTTCTCTACCACTAAATCACCTTTAGTGATGTGGTGCTGAGCTCCGGCAAATCGCTTAATGAAGAGACTCTCTAGCTCCGAGAATGTCTTCACGGAGCCAGTTGGGTAATTCGCATACCGGTCGAAGGCGATTCCCGACGGACTGCTAACGAGTCGTCGGAAGAGTAGCGCATCGCTCCCGCCGGCATTGCAACAAGCGGCACGAAAGTGTGCAACATGCTTGTCGGGGTTCCCGGTTCCGTCGAAGGTCTTAAACAGAGGTGGTACGAAGCCTTTCGGGTATTGGACAGCGTTGAATTCTTCCGGGTAAGGTCTACCCGTCCGAATGGATGTCCCGCTCTTCGATTGTGCTAAAGCTTCTCGCACCTGCTGTTCTATCAAGTTCTTGATATCCTTTTCAGGGATCATACTTTGTGCTGTATCCTTTTTCAGCTGTTATGGCAGAATGTCTGACGGTCGATTGTGGTCACGACATCCCAGAGTAGTAGGTCATTGTCAGTGAAGGTAACACCTGTTGTTCAGCCAACGAGCAAACCTCATCTAAGAATTTACGGTCATTTGAGCTAAGCGAATTTTCTGGATCCAGTAAGGCTTTGATCGAGCTTCTCTCATCTCCTTTGATAAGATGAGAGCATCGTCGTAGATGCTCGGTTGGGTACAAGAGTTTCTAAGATGGGCTAATACGTTGTAGTCCTTTATTTTCATGTGTCTCGGTTTCTTCCAGAGATAGGTATTTCTTCTCTTAGGGTTGGTTCTTCACGAACGACCACCTGCTTTCCTTTGTCCTTTGGACTTGTTCTCGGAGGTAGAACTCTTCCTTCTTAAGTTGACTTCTGGCGATTTCTTCGAATCTAGTATTGAGTTTGCGATGTCTCCTTCGAATCGGAATGACGGGTTCTTGTTGGATTAGCTTCGGAGTACGGAGGCTACAGCTTTCTATTATTTGGAGCTCCTCGAAACTCGCAAATAGATTCGTTGATTGTTGAACTCTCGTATCTCCTTGGTGGATGTCTTCTTTGTCATTGTGATCGTCGAGATTGTATGATTTGAGAATTGTCATTTGTATCGGAATCGACGTCCGGATTAGGTTGATTGTCGCTAGTTACGTAATCGTTAGAAACGATCGAAAACGTAGCCAACGCCATAACCTTATCATTATAAGATCCCACCTGGGAGTGACGAAATAATCATACGAGTCGAGAGGTTGAGGGATTTCTCCGGAATCGGAAATAACCATCGTAGGATAAGCGGCCCCTAGTCGCGCCAAAACCTCGGTCTTTTCTTCTTCATCGATTTTCTTCTTTTCTTGATCGTCTCTTATTGAGGTGCTTCTTCTATCGCGAGTGATAGTGCCGACTTGACGGGTTTCGAACTGCGGAATTGAGGCTCGCACGAAGTGGATTTGGATGCGATCTAAAATCTTCTTTGAAGACTTTGTCAATAGGTAGTCCATCCATCATCGGTCGCATAGGGATCTATCGGAACAATGAAATTCGTTGAGATAACATGACGGAACCTCCTTCACGGGATTCCTTCATGTATTCCTTCGGGATTGTTATGTTCCTTTTCGAAGATTGTCTTTGAGCCAACTTTTGAAGGTAATACAATCTTACATCTTGTGCCAGGAGCATCCGGTGGTAGAGCGAAAGTTGGGATCACCTTTCTTGTAAGGCTTCTTAGAATATTTTAGACTCTGGCGATTGGAAATCTGGAGTCTTCATCCAATCTTTGAACATTTTCGTAAGTACAAATTCTTGAACGGATATTCCACTGCTCGAAGTTTGTGCGTACGTTGTGGACGAGAGTCATTCATTGTTGAGATGACTGATGTGCGTTCGGAGTTCAACTTTGATAATTCTATTGAGGAGTTCTTTGTGACGTTCGACGGTATTTGTATCAATTTGCCTTTATCGGCTAACTGTGACGATCACGGACTTCTTTTGAAGTTTGCACGGGCTTACGTTTGTGTTTGTTTGTCGATTGAAACTTAATTGCTTCGCACACTCCTCATGCAAACTTCAGGCCTTGGCAGCTACAACTTCTCGAAGTTTTAATAGTAAATCCCTTGAGGAGAAGTCTTTATCGGGCCCTTGAATGCTCTTCGTAAAATCTGCATTTGCATCTTGTTCTTGTTGTGGCTCGCACTTCATGTAGATTCCTCCAGCCAGTATGTAGTCCACCAAAGTTTCGTTCGACTTCTGCTTCTCTACCAACTAAATCACATATCGTGATGTGAATTAGCGACTCCGTGAATACGCTTGATGAAGAGGTTCTACGAATGCAGAAATGTCTTCACCGAACCGTTTGGTGATACCAATACCAATCAAGGCGATCCACTGACGGTGTGACAGGTGTACGAAGAGTAAACATCACTTCCTCAGAACGTACAACAAACGGCACGAAAATGTGCAACATCTTTGCCAGAGGGTTCCGGTTCCGGCGAAAGGTCTTGAGCAGAGGTGGTACAAAGCCTTTTGGATATTAGACGGCGTCGAATTCTTCGGGTAAGGTACACCGATCGAATGGATGTCCCGCTCTTTGATTGTGCCGAGCTTCTCGCACTGTTGTTCCGCCCATGCTCTTGATATCCTTCTCTGGAATCATATTAGGTAGAATCTTTCTTTGGGCGATCGTCTGTTAACGGATGTAATCTCTTTTCCTCTAGTACGTAACATGAATAACTTCGGAGGCGTTTCTCTTGGGGGTTGAGCGACTGCGAAGAGTGGCTAGAGAGCTGCGGCCATCTCTTCCATTCTTTTCGCCCGATAAGTTGTATCGTCTTTTTCTCGAATTTATTACTCTTAATTCTTCCGGTTCATCTCTTTCCGCGAACTGCCGGAGCACCTTGCGAAGGCGACGATGCTCGATGTTCAACCATGTTAATTTCTGCATATTCATCATCCATGAATTCGCGGAGTCGACTTCATCTCCAAATTTTCTTCCCTTTCTCTTGCTAATCGCTGAATATCGGTTCTTAGCTTTTCCATGGCGTCTTCCGTGGTCTTTTCGTACGGTTTCGCAGTTATCATGTGATAGGCATCGGGTTTTCTTCATGAGTCCACAGCCATTCTTGTAGCGCTTTCTTCGGACTCGCGAGTCTCCGCGTGAGACTTTCCTTCTCGGGTGTTGTTTCGGTCTTGGTGGCCGGTAGTGGGACGCCATACCATCCTTCTAGCAGCGAAGGCCTAGGGCCAGGATGGTACGTCGGGCCCCGAATGCTGGAAGGTGTATCCTCACGATACGCGCCAAGCACGAAGCTTGACAACGGGTGGACTAGCCTTTATATTCTTATTCGACTTTTCCGCGAGGCAATAGCGGGTTACACTCGTGCCCGAGACGGGATTCGGCGAGGCACCCGTCTTTATCCCTTCTTAAAATCTCCGATACGAGGCATTTATAACTTTTCTTTCCCCAAGCACCGATCACGGTACGTAGTCGGGCGAATGGTGTAATCCACAGCCCTTTTCTTCTGTTGTCGCTATAGTATGTGGGTCGAGGTAATGTACAGAAGCCAATCTTGCGGACATTTTTCCTCGTCGAATTTGCGGCGGAAGGATGGAATCTACTTCCTTCCCCGGGCGGTGTATATTCGGGCAATGGTATGTATTCGAGTAGTGGTGTGTACTCGGGGGATTTCTTGAAAGCGACCCCGGTAATACGGCCTTTACGACGATCTTAACACCTACGTTTCTTCTGCGAGTTCGTGTTAGGGGTGGAACCCTTGAGCTGGACCCAATTTCAAAAATAGAAGGTCTTGCGCGGAAGCTCATGCACCCTCCGCGGTAACATGCTCGTTCTGAGAATTTGAACTTCCTTCCCCTTCGGTTTGGCGGAAGCCGGGGTAGGTGCGAGAGACGACTAGACCGGTGGGGTAGAGATGCCGGTCCTTGTGCGGCCGGCGGTATTCCTCTTGGGCGGAACCCTTTGCGGGGAGGGAACTCTTGAGTTGACTTAAGGTTGAACTCGATCAAGGTGCTGGAGTTTCGAATGCTTTGTACGCTCGATGCGAAAAGGGTAACGTCGGTAGTCTTGACATTTGTGTTCTCGAATCCTTGTCGAACGGATGATCCCATTGCGGGCGGCTCATCCCTTGTGACGATGTCCAGTCCATTGGTGAAGGAGAAAATCAGTTTTGGGGCTTCCATTTCTGCGAGGTAGATTCGATTGTCGGTCCGAAGTTATGCTTCTTCTCGTCGGGACGAAAAGAGGAATCGAAAAGAGTCCGAACACATTCTTGTTCCTGTATTTATAAAAAGGAGTTATTTGTTAAAAGAGTCATTCATTAGAGGGTTTGTTTATTAGGAACGGAATGTTGAAGGTGTAGAAAGGTAAGAAGGTCGATTCGAAATTGGAAGGGAAAAGAAATTAGCATACGAGACTTCTCGACTCACGAGGCCCCGCTCTGTGCTGCACATTGGGGGTCGGCACCTCGAGAGAAAAGAGGCGAAAGGATCTCGGAACCTTTTTGTTTAGGGGTGTCTAAACTTGTTAATCTAAATCCGAAGAATGTTAGGTATACTCGTTCAGGTAGAAATGAACATAGTATTCGACGGAAAAGGAAGGTAGTTTGATCATTACGGACATGGATATTACGATTTTGAAAACGAACTATACGATTAAAGATGGAGAAGGAGGAATTCTCCCAGTAGTGCTTGAAATTGTCGGCATTTTTTAGGTTAGGTGTTTTGTTTTGAAAAGTGCATACAACATAAATTATTGACGATTTTTAAATTTAATTTACGAATATATATGATTTGGAAAGTAGTATTTTGATTTTAAAAAATAATTTTAAAAATTTTAAGATATGAAATCAATGATCTCACATCTCCCAAATAGTTTATATAAACGAGCACGCACCACAAAACGTGTCCGTTCCGAAGAATAGGCGCCTTGTTTGATGGTAGGGCTCGATTAAATAAACTAGAAGGTTTGTGACATCCGTTTGCTACTGCGAAACAATTTTATTTGCCGACAAGTTGCATAGCTTATGTAAACATTAAACGAGGGTTTATATTACAGGTTCTTAAAAATTCCATTTTATAAGGGCGGCCCACACTCCGTTAATTTCATCTTAAATGACGGGAATCACTGAAAACTCTCGATAATAATCGGTAGTTACGCTCCTCGGGAATTTGAAGTTTAAGTTTTCAAGGGATTGAATTTTGGAACTGATAGGGAATGGATCAAATTTGGAACATTTTATTTTGGGAATTCGAAGGAAGAAAGGTAGGGAGAAATCACGGATTGAAGCGAACCGGTAATTTCCGGCTTATCTATTATTTGGCTTGAATTTAGAAAAGCCACAATGTTTATTTAATATTTTTGATCTTGCCGATTTAATTAATTAGGACTTATATTTGTATGATGCGATCACCTGGAAATAGCCTCGAGATGACGGGGTTTATTCTGTCGTGACGGATGACTACCTCGGAATCTTTAAGACCGGTTAGGGCTTAATTTGCGATACGAATACTTTAACAAAAAGGTTGAGGATTTATGTTGCAGCAGAAAATACCTCGAAGTCCTATGACTTGGTTATTTAATTCTAAGAAAGTTTTGTTGAAGTAGACTCGGGTTTGCTGATGACGTTGACGTCTTTGCCATAAATAACCCGAGATTCGTGTTGTTGCGGTTTAATTATAGAAGGTGAAAATCAAGAGATGAGAAAAGTGTTTTGTTTTAAATCTTAAAGTCGAAGTGTTTTTTAATATTTTAATTAAAACAAATCTTAAAGTTGATTATAACAACACTTAGGTTAAGATCCAGGTTCCATCCTTCCGGCATCGTTATTTTTATCGGATTCACTTAGTCCAGATGAATTTCTTAACTATTTGAATGAGTTCCACACTTTCATTTAGACCGTGGGAAATCCCGTTAGCAACACGTAGGTTACATCATCAGGAGTATTCCCGTCATCCGACAAGACGTTTTAATTTTGTTGTAGTTGTAGTTTTGTTGCTCCGTTTGTGATTAAATTTTGAGTTGTTTATATTTTGAAATGTTGTAGCGGTGAATTTTATCTTTGCAGTGATTTTTAATTTAGTTTTGTTTTTTCAGTTTTAGGAATGCCACTAAAGGTTTTGGTTTTCATGCAACGATTGTTTATCATGCGAGAAAAGTAAAGTGCATTTACGGTAAGGCAAATTCTGATAAATTGAAAGCGTACACTGGAGGGTCTTCCGTCATCCCAATGCAACTTAAACACGATTTAGAATATTTAAGCATTTAAAGCGAGTTCACACAGGTAAGTCAAGGAAGGGTTATGGTTTCCTACGAGAGGTTCTAATCACATAGCTAGTCATCTCCTTTTATGACGTCTGGGTTCTTGTATTTTGGTTTGAGGACGATTTTCTTCGTGAGAAACAGTAAGTTGATTGTTCTTATAAACGTCACATCATATTGAGGAAGTGTTTAAGGCAGATCTTAAACATCTTTTCAATATTTGCAGGATTATTTTAAGTCACGAAGATTTAGTTATACAAATAGATGTCATTCAGAGAGTTCGGGTTTTTGTTATCTCGCTCGATTGAACTAGGACATTTGAATATCACATAAGTGAAGTAACACTTCGCTTAATACTCGTTTAGGAGTTATGACAAAGAGCTTTTGAGGGCACATTGATGTTGAAGTGATTTGTGATTTAATTTAATTTGATTAATGGGCTTAAGTTTGGAATAGTGTTGAGTTGTTTTAGATTTATTTTTGAATTCTTTATGTCTTAGGTGATATTATTTTAATTGATTTAATTTAATTTTAACTTTAATTTAATTTAATTTGGTTTAGTTTTAATTTTAATTTAATTTATTTAATTTAATCTAATTTTAATTTTAACTTGATTTTATTTTTATTTTTAATTTAATTTAATTTAATTTAATTTATTTTAATTTAATATGATTTAATTTAATTTAATTTAATTTATTTTAATTTAACTTTTAATTTGATTTAATTTAATTTAATTTAATATGTTTTAATTTATTTTAATTCAATTTAATTTAATTAATTTAATTTAATTTAAATTTTAATTTAATTTTATTTTTATTTAATTTAATATTTTATTTTATTTATGTTTTAAAGATGATTTAATTTAATTGTTAAAGTATTAATTTAATTGAAATCTTAAAATGATTTAATTTAAATAATTTAACTTTAATTTTATTTTAATGATTAAGTCTTTTAGCATTTCAAATTTTAAATTTGGATTATCATTTAATTAGGAATTAAATGCTTTTGAGATGATTAATTTGGGGATTAGCAAATTGAAACGAATCTCTTATAATAACATCCACTATTTTAATAATTAGATTTTTAGATTATTATTTAAATTCTTAATTATTTAACTAAGGTTTTATGTTAATTATTTTTAAATTATTTGGTAGGTTTTCTCCCCCTTTAATTATTTAAATTTCAATCATCCAAATCAGATTAGGATCAAATATTTTACTCTTTCATTTTATTAAGCGCAAGTTTTAATTAAAGGGGTTAAAATTTTAATTACCATTTTGCCCTTGAGCTTAATAATTTCATAACTCGCTAAATTGAGCTCAAATGAATTTGAAATTTTTATGTGACTTTACACATATGTCAATCAGACATTAGATGAGAAAATGTGATTTTTATGTATCTAATTTATTTATATAATTATTTGTTGTAGAAAATAGGGATTTCAAGGGAAAATTCAATAACATGACCAAGGGAAAGTTTCTATCCTTAAGAAAATTATGGGACATTCCTAATGACAGAGAACCACTTGGACCAATTTTGGTGATTTTTGAATTATATTTTAACATTATAATTATTTTGAGTTTTGGATTATTAATTAATTTAATTATAAAATAAAGGTTGAAATATGAATTTTATATTTTAAAAAATCTCTCTGATATCAAGGAAATCAGAGAACCAATTTTTATAATTTTCTAATTTTTCTTTTGATTTATTTGAATTATTTTAGTGGAAATGCTAGAAAATATATTTTTAATTTTAAAATTAATGAGGAACTTTAAAATTTAATATCTCATCATAGAGACTTAAAGAAAAATATGGGGTTTGTTCCTAGGTGATTAAAATTCAAAATGTGACATTTTGGTGAATTTTATTATTTTTGTGATTTTTATTATTTTTTAATTATTAAAAATATTAAAATAATGTAAAAAAATCAACTTTTTTATAAAATTGCAATTTTAATTTTTTAAATTCCCCTGATATTAGAGGCTCCAAAACCAATTAGGTGAATTTTTGAAAAGTTTTTTGAAATTTATGAATTTTTAAAGTTTAAGTTTGGCTAAATGGCTTAATGTTGCATTTGATGAGAACAACCATAATCGATTGAAGCAAGCTTTGTGGTGGGTTCCTCTGATCCTAAAGGTCAGTGGAGAATTGATTTAAGTGATTTGATGTATTATTATCTCTAATTAATTAAAGCTCCATTTTGGGTGTTTAAGCCGATTAGGGTTACTCTGAGTGAGTTAACTCGAAAACCATTTTCTTTAGGGTCCTACGAGGGTCATAAGGAACATCACCAAATTTCCTAGAATTTATTTAACAACATGCTAATTATTAGAATTAAAATACTCGGAATAGTAACACAGAATTGAAAAATCGATAACTCTTAATAGGGGTGGCCTACGACTTTGGAAAATTTAGGGAATGTTCGAATTCAGAGGCTTCCAAAAAGCAGTATGGTCTCATGCGTAGTGAATTGTATACGTACGTGGAGAATTGAAAATGTGTAGAGAGAAAAATAATTATTAAAAATCAAATCTTTCTTAATGAAATTAAATGATTTCTTTTTCACGGTATTCTCTGCAATTCCTTTGGCAAGAGGTCTTTTTATTTTATTTTTCTGATCTTCGATTCGGCGCGCCATCGACTCGGCACTCCCGAGACCCACGGTTCCCGTACCAACGCGGTATCCGGCTCGATCCCGGCCAGTCGGTCGATACACGCTCGATCCGACGGCTCACGGTCATCGTCTACGGCCGGGTGTGCGCCGTGTTGTCAGCCTTCTAACCACTGATTTCTCACTCGATTCTCGACGGATTTTCGTGTTCTTATGCTCTGTGGATTCGTCTGAGGAGATGAACACATCGCGCAAGTAAACATGTATTTAAATTGACTCGAATTAAATAGAAAGTCTGCGTAAGCTCGGGAAGAGTGAGTCCATAGCTTTGCTCGGAGAAGTGAAGCTTCGATCGAGTTGTGTCACCTTCGATTGGGTCGAAGCAAACTTGGATGAAGTCCCTTGGCTTGGTGAATTATACGGGTATGATTTACGACCGAGCAGATATAGCTTGGAGAAGTGGAAGCAATGGCTGGTCGATGAGGGGCTTTTGCTGGTAAACTTATTCTCTTGGTCTGGTGAAGGTGTGGGGGCCCGTCGGTTAGGATTGGCTCCTTGTGAAGAAGTGTCTTGGTTTTTATCTTTGAAATTTGAACTCGAAAATTGAGCTCGAGTTTGGAGAATTGGGGCGGAATCAGTGGGAATCAAATGCTGGCATGTGTGGAGAGTGGTATGGAATGATTTTGGCGAGAGTTTCCTTAAGGTGGTTCGGCACCTCTTCCATGGACGAGAGAGGTGGTGTTTAAATAGGAGAAATTTAGAGGGCCTCCGGGGAGATTAGGGGTGGGATCGAAATTTGCTGGCAGCGAGGAAGAATAGGCTATGACTAGCTTGTGGGCATGGGGCGACGCTCGGCGAGGAGGAATTTCGATGTTGGCTCGCGAGCTCTCGGGTGTGGTGTTTTTCGGCGATCCGGGCGGCGGGGGGGGCATGGGTCACCCTCGGGGTCCGGGTGGGTCGGGGTAGGGGTTTCACAAATTCGGATTTTTGGATTTTTTGGCTAAGAGGGGCAGCTTGGGTATTTGGAGGGTATTGGGGTCCCGGGGGGTGAAGGGTGAGGAGTGGAAAATTGAAGATTGAGCCAAATGTAAGTGGAATGAAATCATTTTGTTGAGCGAAAGTGAAGCCATATCGAAGCCCGCATGAGCGTGAAGGGGCTCGTTTGAGGCATTCCTTCACGTTGTTATAACCCTGCGCAGCTAAGGGCTTAGGGTTTAAGGATCATCCAGTATGAATCGCCTTCGCTGAGTCGGGGGTCGAGTTGGGTATAGGTGTGGTTTGGAGGTGTGTGAAAGTGTAATGTATAGGTGTAGTGTGTGTAAGTCAGTAGCCCGCTGAGATGAGCCCTTTGACGTCCTGGTGGCTCTTTATAGGAACTCATCCTTTAAACTTGCATTTGATTTAAGCCCTCACAGGTGATTAGGGGTCTAATTCAATTTGGAGTTTGCGGGAGTTAAGAAGTGGTTGAATTTCTAAGTGGTGGAATGTCCCCAATTTCTAGTCATAGGATAGTGAAAAACCTAAGGCTAGATCCTAGTACTAAAGAGAAGAAGACCTCATCGAAAAGTAAATTCAATAGTATTGATGCTTAAGTCGAGTTCTAGTCATACATTTATTCAGAGATGAACCATAATTTGTTATATTAAGAGTGCTTTAAAGGACTACGTGAAAAAAGTTCATGCGAACTTTATTAGAATGTCGGTAGTTCCTTAAACATAAATTCGAAATGAAATTAGACTCTCCCTTTAAGGTAATTCGAAGTGAAGCCAATTTTTGATTGAGCATCTCCTCGACTTCTCCTCATAACATCTTTCTTTTCTTTTATTTGTCATTTTCATTTTCTTTTCTTTTTTTTTCTTTTCTTTTTTCTTTTCGAGGATTACTATGTCTGGATAACCTTTAATGATTTTGAACTTCGCTCTCCTCTTTATAAAGTTCGGAACTTAAGACATCTCTCGACTTTATAGTAAAGTACGAAGCATTATTATTCATCATAAAGTTACAATCTCTTCTTAACACACAATACTTTAAATCCCTTAATATTTAAAAAAAAAATATAGTTTTCTTTGCGATCTATGTTACAATAATCATCATATTATTATTAGAGAGGAGGTAGATTCTTTCTCACAAGTGAACTTTATTATAAATTTAGTTTTTGTGTTAGTTTAACTTGCTAAAAAAGTTAGAATGTACTTTAGTAGAATTAGTAACTACAACGAGTTTGTTTTTATTTTAATTTTCGTAATTTAGCACTTTTGTTGTGATTCGTGAAGTGATTTTTGTCTTTACGTTATAAATTAATTGCCTCCTGTGGGATTGATATCGAGGACTTCACTAGAGCCCTGTATTACATGAGCTATACGTATACTTGCGTTTAATTGTGTGACTCGATTGAAAACAAAATCAATATATATATATAAATGCGAGTTCATAAATTTTGGAAAATAAAAAATCCTCAATAGCCATGGCCATTGGGCTGAGCTCGGGTACAATTCCGGTGCATTAAGCCGCTTAGGTGGAGGGTAGATGAAGCTTTGGTGAGCAATTAGAGTTTGACACATCGGGTGGTCTCGGTGGGTATTTATTTAGGTGGGTGGCTCTTGGTTTTGGGGTGCTCGGCGGCGGGCGGCCCGGCCCGGGCTTGGTGAGGTGGCCGGTGGTCGAGGGTGAATCGGAGGTCGGTATCATCGTGAGCATCTATGGTTTAAACACTTTAGGAAAGAAATCTAAATTGATGAGCTTAGGCGAGGTTTGAGCAGATCGAGGTTTGGGCACAGTGGGGAGAATTGGTGGTTGATATTGTTGATGAGCTGTCATAAAGAGTTTAGACTTCAAAATTGGGGAAAATTGATTGACATTAGGTTTGATTTTGGGAGATTTCGTCATATTGGCATCGAAATTGGGGCTTATTTTGGTTTGGATTGAAATTGTACTTGAAATTGGGTCAAAATGTACTTAGATTTAGTTTAATTGAGTTTAAGCACTGATGAAACTAAGTTTAGAATTAAAATTAGGCAAGATTGGAATCAATTTGGCGGACATTGGGAGTGAATTTAGGCATTTTAGGCTTAAAGGGGCAATTTGGGGCTTTTAGTTAAATTGGACTAATTGGTGATGGGTTTTAATGTGGTGTTAAAATTGAAATTGGGAATATTTTTGAGGGTTTTGGGAATTTTTGGGATTTTTGGGAGTTTAGGAGGGCATTTTGATTTGGGTATTTTGGGGGTATTTTGGTAATTTTGGTAAATTTGGAGTGTTATGAGTATTTTGAATGATGAAGAGTTTTGGGATGACTTTTGAGGATTTCGATAAATTTAGTTAATTTTGGAATTTTAGGCAGATTAGGGTTTTAGTGACAACTTGGTCATTTGGTGGAGTTTAGGGGTAAAGGGGTGAAAGTTTGGATCTTTGGTAAAATTGGGATAGAATGGGATTGATAACTAGGCTGGACCATGGACGAGGAATTCTAACATTGGACCCTCCATGTGCGAGAGTACTAACCAAACCACAACTGTTGGAAACTTGAAACCACTTCCACATAGTTTTAGTGAGGAATCGGCTTTAAGAGGAATTGATATATTTGTTCTAGCGTTGTAGGTAGTGTATGAGAGTGTAATGTGTGTAAGTGTGTGTGTGTGTGTCGGCCAGGCCAAACGGGGTGGAGTCTAGGCTTGACCATTCTATATGAATCACTTGAGCTTCCTAATGCTTGGTCTCATCTTCACAACATTTAAGCATTAGAGGTTAGACTTTAAGCATTTGAAAACTTGGTAAAGAAAAGTGATTTGATTTTCTATGGGGTAGGGGAAAGCTCATTTTAGTCTTAAGATAGTCACGGGAAAGTCGTATGACTAGACCTAGGCTATTCTAAAGAAAGACTAGAGCTCGAACAAAGTGATGTCAACTTGTGAATCACATCTCTAATGGCACACAAAGATCAAATCAAGCCACTAACAATCCAAATATCCGCCAATGATAATCAAACTTATCAATCCATAATGTTACATAAAGATCATGTCAATTCACTAACAATTCAAACATGAACCAATCATTAATCAAGTATTAATCCACACTAATGAAAACACAATACGAAGCAAAAATCATTACTCTCGAGCATACTCGTCAAGACGCAGTAAACATGGGTTGCCTCTCATAAAGCGCTTGGTTTAATGTTGTCGGCTCGAAAAATGATTCCTCTGGATAAAAATTCCATGTATGTAATCCTTGATCGATCATCCAAATCTTTCTGTCTAGGGATTCCTACAAATTTCTCGAATTTTATTATTACTTTCAGCTTTTTCTTTTCGGATTAATTCATATCATTGTTCCTCGTATTTCATTCTAGATCGATATTCTTATTGGTTTTCTTAATTTGCATATTAATATCATCCTTGAAAATTACGAGAAATGGATCTCTATAAGATACTTCCGGATCTCCCAATTTTGGATCGAATTCTCTCTAGATAATTCGGATTACGGATTAAAATTTTAAATGCCATACATTTTGAGTTATCTCAAATTCTGCTGCAGGATATTATTATAGAATGTATTGTTAGCTCGGTTATCTCATTCATAAATCTAGATATTGCATGATCCTTAAACTTAATTCCTGCGCAGAACCTCCTTTTTAAACTTGAAACAGAATTTGGATATTTGTTAATACCTCGGCGAATGGAATATTTTAATTAATTTTTGAATTAATACATAACTCTTGAAAATTGCTTGTTTAATTTCTATACCAATTTCTACGAGGATATGGTGAAGGTGGTCTTTCTATATGTATCTTGGTTGATGAAATAATTTTCTCGAATTCCATAATAATTTCTTTATCATTATTTGATATACTTATCGTCTTTCCTCGACTCATCATTTATTTTAACCATATCCTCAATTCTCTTCTAAGTCTTAATTCGATAACTTTATCTTGCTCATCGTTTCTCTTAGGATTTATCCCGGTGTCTGAGGTAAAATCTCTAGGTGTTGTTAATTGCATTAATAATGTTTGCCCAGGTTGGTTTCCATATTTCTTATTTCAGCCCCTTAACTTTCCAGCGACTCATTTGATTAACAACCTCATACATTAGTAATTTCTTTCACTCATTATGTGGGTTGAAGTTAAAATTATGAGGAAAAAGAGAGTTCATCACCACCGAATATTCTAGTGCATGTACGATTAAATTGAAATTATCTTTCCACAATTAGGTTTTCTCCTCTAAAATTGTTATTCCAGTTAAAGATTGAATAATATTCCCCGACACAGGTTGTAATGATGGGAATAAAGATTGTATATCTCATTTCCGAGTTTTAAAAGAGTTAATCTCGATCAATTGTCCAATTAAATTTTTTATAATGTTTGGTTGTCTTTGAGGATAATTTTCTACATATGATCTAACTTTACCATGAAATCTCGGCAAACGAGAGAGAACTTAATATAGTAAGCATATCTTCTTAAAATTAGGCGTCGCTGTCTTGGGATTTTTTAAAGCTACTAAATTATAATCCAAATATGAATATTCATTATATTGTTGATCCACCATTTTCACATTAAATTCATAAAGTCTTTTCGTTCGTTGTATCCCTAAAAGTTCTCTCTAAATCTAAGTCGTAAAATTCGAGGTACACGGCTCTTTGAATTATGCATACAAATACTAAACTTAGCCCAATAGGATATATATCGAAAATATTTTTGTATTTTAGATTTTCTTGAAAATAAACACACAATGATTAAACACACTAGATAATAGTATTATAATTTCCAAATCTAAGTCTTACGAGTTTAACTAAAATTCACCTAAAGTTTCACCTTAGCTACAAAAACGATGCCGAATACTTGATGTACATAGTGTGTGATGTTTTTCATTGTCAATTTAATTCCCCGAGATGGTGCCAAAAGCTTGACCCGACACTAATCGTTATAATTTAGCTTCCACAATATGGCAAAAAAACTTGACACAGTTATATTTAACCGTAGTATGAAAAAGAAATCGGAAATGTATAAAATACGAAATAATAATTCGCTGTTATTGATTATACGCGAGTGCACGTATCACTTTGAGTAATATAGGAATTTATTTAAAAACTCCAATATCGATCTCACGGAAAGGAAGCAGAGTAAGAATCATAGGCTAATTCCGATCCTCTTATCGGTTCTTAGTTTGGAATGCCGATTTAAGTGGTTTTCTAATAAGAACACCTAAAAGAATGATATTAATTCTAAAGATAACCCTTTATGGATAAATTGTTTTGGAGAATTTTGAGATGTTAGAAACTACGTTATTCATATGTATTGAAATGGATAATAAATAGGAATGAGATACGTTAAATATTGTATGATTATAATTCTTCCACGAAATTTAATAATTAAGACCTTTGATAATATGCCGGTAATTTTTATAGAATTTAGCTGTGAACTCATTAGATCGGCAAACTTGTTACTATCAATAGGTTCACAACATTCCACACCTTGAATTCATCAGGAATAGCTGTCAGGATAGGCTCTCATCATAATATTGGTAGTTGTCGAATAGGCGGTGATGACGGATGGAGCGAGCAACGCTAGAATAAACTTTATTTAAAGTACTCAATGCCACTCTGTTTGATATCGAGTTGTTGTTCAATCCACTGACCCCAATCATTTAATCCTCAATATAACATTCCTAGTTCTTCTTGCCTTAATTCAAGCATGATAGTATTTGGTGTTTCTAATAGTATCATTATAATGAAGCTGACGAAAACCTTTCTAATAAGGGACATGGGCATTGAGGGTGTTTATGGCCTCAGTGGCTGTTGAGCTATGAGTTTAATTTTTAAATAATAACTACTATTTGAACACAACCCCATGCTTGAAGTCCCAAGCTAATCGAGAGTGCATACCAAACATGCAAAGTAGGTATAACATTTGTCATCATCGGCTTCTTATGACATAATTTTGTTATGAAAAGGATGCATCCATCATCATTCTAAATCGTCGACTTTAAAAGTGGTAAGGTATGTCACTAGTTTTTTCACTTAAAAGTAAGGTGCAGTGTGACTTGTTCTTTATTAAGTAAGGCAAGAAATTATGATATCCCCATATCTTAGGGAACTAGAGAGGAATTCAAAATATCATCATGTAATTTTCTCTGTTTTTGTTGAGCATAGAGTTCTTCTTTTATGCTTTGTAAAGTATGACTTGGGGAAAACGACCATCTTTCATTTTGTGTGAACTCTTCATTGCGCGATCTACATTATGTATAATTCATAGCACACATAACTTGTTTATTAACTACTACTCCCTCATGAATAAAATACTGTATTTTGTGAAGTTTTGAGCGTGTTCTTTGTAAGAAATTAGAGCCATCAAATTCTACCAAATCAGAAATAATATTTATTTGTTTTGTTCATGGATTCATTCATAAGTGTTCCTTTGGTTGCTCTAAGTTGAATAGTTATTTTTTAAAATTGTTGAATTTCTAAGATTACATAGTTGTGAGAATTGAATGATTTTTAAACTAATATGAATTTTTAATATTTTCATCATCTCTCCAAAGTTATGATTTTGTCACATTCAACATAAATGACAAAATTCAAAGTTTATTAAACATATTATCAAATTGATCGAATGAGTCCTAAATATAAACTTCAATTTCAATCTAGTTTGTTATTAATATAGGTTGCTTTGAGATTTTTTAATATGTGTTTTAAAAAATTATGTATGCTGTAATATTAATATCTCTGCAAAGAATCAAATTAATTTTGTATCTCTACAACATTTATCTTGGACGCGGCTAGAGAACTCCATTATATGATTGCTTTAGAAGGTCTTGCAGATGTACGTTAAAAATATGTCCCAATTCAACCGAGTGTTCAATTTTATAATTCTATAAAAAAGTAATTGTTGCAACCAAGTTATTAGAAAGTTCAGAATAAAGGGATTCTTATATTGTTGTCTGCCTGCTAATATCATTATTCAAATTTATGGGGCAAATTAATATAATTTATAGGACTTCATATGAACAAGGATTCTAATGTCAACCCAAAGGCCAATTGGAAAAATTTATATGTATTTTAAAATTATATTTTGTGCCCCACTAGAAAATATTATAGGCTCCTCCCTCTTTGATTGAAACTTTAGTGATTAAGCGATTATTAACACAAAATCTGTGTAACATATAATGAAGAAGGTCATTTCACTACTAATTTTTTTTATAAAAAAGAAATTACAGATTTAAATGAAAATAGTGAAGATTAATTTCATTATTAATCTTCAACAGATTTACTCTTGTTTTATACTTGACGGAGCTTCGAAGTGTTAAAGTGGATGTATTTAATGAATCATAAAATTGGGATAATTATCTTAATTTAAACGGTTAGCAATCAACGGTTTGAAATGGTCTTTTGCCATTTTACCATTTGTCTTTTGTTTCCAACCGCTTTGTTCTTTTTCTGACTACATTTGAGTTGGTTTCAAACCCATTCCCGAGCAACATATCAAAATTGTATTCCTCTCTCGCTCTCCCTCCCTTACCCGGGATTCCGGTTTTCCAAGGCTGTGTGTTTAATTCCTCTTTGTATTGGAGAATCAAGGTATCAATATTCGATTTTTAGCTCAATTTTTATATACTTTCATTGGTTCATTCACTTCTTATAAAATGCATGATCAAACTTCTCACGTTTAGGGTATTATCAAAGCCTTTCTCGTTTTTCGTCTTCGTTAATGCTTCGTACCTTGACCTTTTGTTCCTTTAGATTAATGTGTTCTTTACACAAATGCATATGTTAATATGCCATTACTTCTGTTTATTGTCTTTGTTATATTATTAATTTTTATTTTTTTAAACATGTCTTTACAAGCCTTCTCAACATCTTATGTAAATACGACGGCTAAGTTGCTGAAAATCTTATTCTTCTTTTAAATCCATTATTCCTCCCTCACCATTCCAAGAAGAAAAAAAACTTTGAAGGCGTAGAGCAAGGATGTCATATGAGCGTGAAAATAGATTGAATACGACCATCACTTTTATATTTGATATTGTGCCATAAATGTTATATAAAAATTCACAATTATATATATAAATACCAATGATTATGATACAAACAAATTTAACCCGTTGGCACACAATTAACGAACTTAGACCGAGGATGTTGAGCTGGGCTCCTTCGTCTCCTTGAATTTCATTATATTTTTGGTTGCTTCACAGTTGCATGTTCCCAGTTTTAATTTTTTCCTCAGTAGCATGTCTTTCTATTGTACCTTTATTAATCCTTTGGATCACCTTTGTATCGTAATATATGTATTACCTTCATTATGGAAAATATTCTCTTGTTTATTGCAATGCTACAGAGATGTCATTTTTAGTTTTGCTACTTTCACTTCTATGCTCGTTTCCTTCAATCTTATATATAGTTATCAAATTTTTGTGTGGTGAAGAAGCTTCTTCATCATTAAAGTGTATTGATTTTGTTTTTTACACAATCTATGATAATCTGTCAATCAGAAGCCAAATTTTCTTTTCATTTTTTATTTGGTTATGATTTTACTTTCATTTGCTTTTAATTTCAAAATTACGCAAACATTTATGTGCGACTAAGGTAAGCACATTATTTCAATTTCAGCATTTTTTATAGTTATTATGATGCATAAAGCATATTACGTTGCTTATAAAGTTGACTATATAGTAAAAGTGCATCTGACAATATGTTGATATAATATATTTAAAGGAAATAATTATTTTTAGGACTATATCAGTATAGGAAATCTTTACAAGTATAATTTATAAAAATCTTGTTGCTCCAATATGAACATTAAACCGAATTGGTACAATTAATGTATTCAATTAAACGTGATTATTTCTTGGGAAATTTGTTAATTACCATAATACAAATTTATTATTCAAATTTGCTCTTCGGATAAAATTTGATTGATTATTTTTTAAACTATTTGTAGATGCAAATATATTCGCTAAAAAAATACTTAATTAATAATGATAATTATAATATGCTAAAATTTCAAGTTTTAGAATTTATAATTTTCAAACAAAAGATATTATTTTAAAAATCTTTACTTTAAAATTAAAAATCCGGCCGTCATTTGAGGCATGCTGAATTTCTTAGATAGTTTTTTTTTTCCTTCTATTTTGGGAGCACTTCTCTATAAAGATATCTCTCTCAAAGCTTGTAATTCATTTGTTTTTTTCCCATATTCTCAGGCTAATGTGGGTTTTCCACATTTTCCTTCTCCAAAACTGTTGCCATTTTACAATTCTATTGATTTCTAAGAACTTGATCTATTGCCAAGATAAGTTTGATGAGAATGCTGATAGGATCTTTCGTTTTGTGTATATATGATAGGCGTAGAACGAGTTCTTTCTTTTCTTTCTTTCTCCACATTGTCGATTTCATTCGTATCTTGGAGGGTGATTTATTTATTATTGAAGTTTTTGCATTTACAGTTGTGATAAACTTTACGTGATTTACAGTCGGATCATTAGACACAGTTTTAATTTTAAGTGATACAAAACAGCTTTTAATTTAAATTTATTGTAAGATTTATTTCCCAAGTTTTAGACTAAACAATTTAATTTTTATGTAGTTAATTCGTTTTCCAGAGGACAAATATTTTCCTTTTATGTTTATGAAGGCCAAATGTTTTCCTTTATGTTTATGAATAAGGTTTTCTTATTGAATGTGTTTCTCAACAGATATACTAAATAGGAAGGAAAGCTTATTAAGTTGATTAATGGGGAAAAGAAAATCAGAGGCAAAGCCTCCTCAAAAAGAAGATGCCAAAGCTTGAAACTACGTTTTGTTGTCCATTCTGCAACCATGGCGATAGTGTTGAATGTAACATGTACATATATATATATATATATATATATATATATATATATATATATATATATATATATATATATATATATATATATATACGTTTTTTCCTCATCCTGCAATATTCCATGATTTTTCTATTATGACCAGAACATATATTATCTTGTAGAGACAAGAAGAATCTTATTGTTGAAGCCTCGTGTACCATTTGCAAGGCAATGTTTAACACTTATGCTCATGGTATCTGTTTATTACAATTATGATGGATAAATATTAATTAGATCAAATGAACAGGATCTATATAGTTCTTTATTATTTAAATGAAGAAAATTTATTCAAGTAATTTTATTGAAGCTTGAAGATTTGATTTTATATTTAATGACATATTTTTAGATTTTAAATTTAATTTAAACCATTATATATAATTTGGAAAGTGGCATTTGATTTTTGAAAAAAATTTAAGTTTGAAAATTTTAAGATATGAAATCAGCGTCTCGCATTAGAATAGTTTATATAAACGAGCGCCTTTATGACGTAGTCGGATCATTAGACACAGAATTTTAATTTTAAGTGATACAAAACAGCTTTTAATTTAAATTTATTCATAGGAACATTTCCCAAGTTTTAGACTAAACAATTTAATTTTTTTTATGTAGTTAATTCGTTTTCAGAGGCCAAATATTTTCCTTTTTATGTTTATGAAGGCCAAATATTTTCCCTTTTATGTTTATGAATAAGGTTTTCTTATTGAATGTGTTTCTCCAGCAGATATACTGAATAGGAAGGGAAAGCTTATTAAGTTGATTAATGAGGAAAAGAAAAATCAAGGGCAAAGCCTCCTCAAAAAAGAAGATGCCAAAGCTTGAAACTACGTTTTGTTGTCCATTCTGCAACCATGGCGATAGTGTTGAATGTAACATGTATATATATATATATATATATATATATATATATATATATATATATATATATATATATATATATATATATATATATATATATGCCTTTTTCCTCATCCTGCAATATTCCATGATTTTTCTATTATGACCAGAACATATATTATCTTGTAGAGACAAGAAGAATCTTATTGTTGAAGCCTCGTGTACCATTTGCAAGGCAATGTTTTTAACACTTATGCTCATGGTATGTTTATTACGAATTATGATGGATAAATATTAATTAGATCAAATGAACAGGATCTATATAGTTCTTATTATTTAAATGAAGAAAATTTATTCAAGTAATTTTTATTGAACTTGAGAAGATTTGATTTGATATTTGTCGGCATATTTTTATATTTTAAATTTAATTTAAGTACGTATATAATTTGGAAAGTAGCATTTGATTTTTTGAAAAAAATTTAAGTTTGAAAATTTTAAGATATGAAATCGAACTGATACGCAAAATAGTTTATATAAACGAGCACCACTGCAAGCGTATCTATCCCGAGGAATAGTCACCTTTTGCTTGACGATGGGGCTGGAACAAATAAACTAAAAGATTTGTGTTTATCTGTTTGGTACGCGAGCAAATTTTATAAGCCGACGGGGATTCATAACTAATATAAGGAATTAACGGGGTTTATCTTATGCAGGTTCTTAAAGTTCTAAAGAGCGAGCACTTATAGTTAATTACGTCACAAATGACGGGAATCATTTAAGAAAACTCTCGATAATGATCGGTGGTTTTGCTTTTGAGAATTTCGAAGTTTAAGGTTTTGAAAAGTTGGATTTTGGAATTTGAATGAGAATGGATCGAGTTTGGAACGGCTTATTTTAAAGAGTCGATAGAAGTAGGAGAAGTGAAAGAAGATCCAGAGAAGAATCTTGGCAACTTCCCAGTATCCTATTGTTTAGTTTCGATTTGGGAGTTTATTTAATATTTCGTCACACTGTTTAATTAATTAGGACTCGTATTTGTATGACACGATCATACGAACAGGCGCTAAGAAAATGTGAGGGCTTATGTCGTACAGCTTGAGTACCTCGATCTAAGACCGATTAGAGCTTAATTTGCATAAGACGGTGTACGAATGCACCTTGAAGTTGAAAATTTATGTTGCCTTGGCTGAGCCATCGAAGTCACATGGGCTAGTTGTTTATTTATCGAAGAGAGTGTACGTGAAGATCCGTTGTTTGCTCTCTTGAACATGTCCTTCCGCATCCTTGATCGTGCGCCCTTCGGTGTGCCTCGAGCTCCTTGTTGTTGCGAGAGGGTTTAGTTTTTAGAAAGTAAAAAATCGGGGAGATGAGAGAAGTATTTTGGTTTAGAAAAGTCTTAGAATCAGTGTTTTTTAATGTTTTAATTAAAACGAATCTTAAAGTTGATTATAACAACACCGGTTAAGATCGCCGGTTCACGTCAGCAAACATCGTTATTTTTATCGGATTCACTTGGTCAGGATAGTTGCTAAACTCAAGTTGAATGAGTTCGACACTTTCATTTAGGCTTGTGGAAAATCCCGTTAACGAAACGCGTAGGTTACGTAAATAGAAGACATTACGATCGTCGACGGACGTTTTTAATTTAGTTAAAGTTATAGTTTTGTTGTTAAGTTTGTTTGTGATTAAATTTTGAGTTGTTTTTATATTTTGAATGTTGTGGTGGTGAATTTTATCTTCTTATTACTTTTAATTTAGTTTTATGAGTTTTTTGATTTTGTGGGTATCCTAAACGTTTCGGTTTTCATGCAACAATCTTATTTATCATACGAGAAAAGTAAAATACGGTGCGGGTAAATAAGTGCAATGGGTAAATTGCGATAAAGTAAAAACGTACACAGAGGTCTTCTCGTCATTCAGTGAAACTTTAGTATTGCGTTGCATGTAGGTGTTTATAATTTTGCGAAATTAAAGCATGCCGAGAAAACGGGAAAGTAGAACTAACGAAGTAACAACTCGGTCCCATGATGCACATGCTTGGGTGTCCTGGTTTTGAGTCAGATGTACGCGTAACGGGTCGACAATATTTGTGTTTCATCAGCTTTGTTTAATTTAATTGAGATGGTTTCGTTAAACGAACGTATTAAGTTTAATAGACCTCGGAGGTATCAGACGAGTCGAAGAAGGATGTAGGTGCATGCTTCCACTCACCAGCAATACGATGAGAAAAGTCTAGGGCTCGTAGACTTATTATGTTGCTTAACAATTCACCCTTTTTATGCCCTTATACTTAATGAACACGAAGGGTGTTCGAGTGAGTTGGGGCGGATGGAGTTTGGCGTGGTTTGGATTTGATTGGTGGCGATTGGTAGTTTGATTTGGACTTATGAAGTCTTTGTGAAGAGTTTGTAAAGATTTTCTTGAGTTTGTTTTTAGTTTGGGATTGGAGGATTTGAATTTGGTTTGTTTTGTATTTGGTTTGGGTTTGGTTTGATTTTGGGTTTGATTTTGGTTTTGGTTTATGTTTTGGTTTTGAATTTGGTTTGATTTTGGTTTGATTTTGGTTTGGTTGGAGTTCGAATATGGATTAGAGGAAGTTTATTGTGGACATCGGGTAAAATTTGGGTTACTCAGTACGTGCCAAGCATAATGGTATTCTTATTACATATTTTCTACACCTATGAATCATGCTGTGGGAGCTGTCCACAGGTTTGATTGTTATCGATGTTAGTATTGTATTGTGATCGGGATTGTAGTTATGATTGTATATGATTGTTATTTTTATGTTATTATTGTATTGTATTGTGTATTAATGTTTATATTGTTATGTGTTGTTATTTTATGTTATTGTTTTATTATTTATGTGTTGTTATGTTATTTAAAATTATTATCTTTTATGTGTAATTAAAATTATTATTATCTTTATGGTTTATTTAAATTATTATTTATTATCTTATGTGATTTATTTATTTTTGTTCTATTTAATTAATTGGTTGTCATTTATTTTGTTTATTTAATTAATTGTTATTTATTTATTTTATTTATTTTATTTTACTTAAACTTGATATTTATTTATTTAAATTATTATCTTTAATTTTATTTTAATTTATTTTGTTATTTAATTTAATTTTAATTTAATTTAATTAATTATTATTTACAATTATTATTAATTTAATTTAATTTATTTATTTATTTAATGTAAAGTATTATTGTTTAATTTAATTTGTTTTATTTTATTTAATTTAGATAATTTAATTTGTTTAGTTTAATTTAATTTATAATTTATTTACATTGACCAATTTAATTTATTTAATTTTCTTATTTAATTTATTTAATTTAATATTTATTTATGTTATTATTAATTTAATTTAATTTAATATGATTGATTAATTTAATTAATTTAATTTCATTTAATTTATTATTATTTGCAATTATTATTGTATTAATTTAACATTCGGTTTTCATTAATTTATTTAACTTAATTTAATTTATTTTATTTAATTTTAAATTGTTACTTATTTACATTATCATTTAATTTAATATAATTTTGATTTATTTAATTTATTTAATTTAATTTGATATAATTTAATTTATTGTTTATGTACATTATATATTTATTTTATATTTGATTTTCATTTATTTATTTAATTTAATTGATTATTTAATTTATTTAATTTAATTTAGATTATTATTTTCATTATCATTTAATTTAGTTTGTATTATCCATTTATATTATTTAAATTTTTTTTAATTTATATATATATATATGTATTATTTATTTTATTATTGTTTATATTTTTATCTTTTAATATATATATATATATATATATATATATATATATATATATATATATATATATATATATTATAAGTCATTTTTATTTTAATTTATTATTGTTATTAATTATATGTATATTTTAAGTTTATCATTTATATTATTTATTTATCATTAATATTATTATTTATTTAATTTTTAAACTTTTCATTTTCTCTCTCCCCTCGATTATCCTTTTCTTTATTTAAAGTTATGATCATTTATATTAAGTTATTATTGTTTTAAAATTATTATTTACATATATGTATTTACATTTAAAAGGGCATTTTTGTTGTTACTTTATTTTCATTATTTATTTAGGTTTATAGTTATTTATTTTATTATTTATTTTTATCTTTATTTTTATTATTTACGTTTATTTACACACACACACACACGCAGATATATATATATATATATATATATATATATATATATATATATATATATATATATATATATATATATATATATATATATATATTATTCATTATTTAGTTTTTTTATCAATTCGCAGTTTATTTTACTTATTCATTTAGTATTTTTAGTGAGTTATTTTATTTAAAATTTAGTATAGTTGTTTTATTAGAAAAGTTTTATTTAGTTTATTATTATATCATTTATTATTCTTCATTTTTATATTTCATTTTGCTTTTGTTTTACTTTTATTTCCTTTTATTTAGTTTTTTTATCAATTCTATGATTTATTTTACTTATTCATTTCGTATTTTTAGTGAGTTATTTTATTTAAAATTTAGTATAGTTGTTTTATTAGAAAAGTTTTTATTTAGTTTATTATTATATCATTTATTATTCTTCATTTTTATATTTCATTTTGCTTGTGTTTGTTATTTCCTTTATGTTATGTTTATTTCTTTTTACTTTTCATTTCCTTTATGTTAACTTATTTCTTTTAGATTTTAAATCTTATTTTTCAATTTAGTAGAAATAGGTGATGATTTGTAAATATTTAAAACTAGTATATAACTTTGCATAAAAAAAAAGAATTCCTTAACAGCATGAATAAACTTTAAATAGCATGAAGATAACCTACACATGAAGATATATATATGGAGATAGCTTTCATGAAAAGAAAATAATCCCTAAGGCTAAACATGGGAAAGCACACATGGTGTGAAGATTTGTAATAATTAAAACATATCTTTTTTTTTTTTAAACCTATGTAGAGGAAGAAGAATTTTTAAAGAAAATACATGTATCTTAAACATAAACAAGATAATGACACTTTTTTTTTCTTTTAAATAAATTTTGAAACAAAAACAAAAGTAAAAAGAGGGGGAGGAGATTACCTTGCTTGGAGAAGCACTTGTTGGAGACATGGGGAAGAGTCCCTTATTGGAGATGAAGTGAGTGAGTGTGGCTAGCTTGGAAGGGAGGAGAACAAGAGGAGAGGGAGGCTCGCGGTTTTGGAGAGGAAGTGAGTGAGTGGGATGATAAAGTGAAGTGTGTGGGGGTGTGTAGGTGTGTAAAGGTGGGATTATGGGGTGGGTTTAATGGGGAGGCTCACGGCTAAGAATTAAGGAGGGAGTGAGGATGAGGTGAGGAGAAATATGGTGGAGGCATGGTGAAGGTAAGGAGGGTAGGGTGGTGTGGGTAGGGTGAGGGAGAGGTGAGAGGAGAATGTTTTTTATTTTTTTTTTAAAAAAAAATGTATTTTATTTTTTTCTTTTAGGGCAGCCAATGAGGTGTAAAAAAAAGTGTGTGGGTGTGTGTGAGTGGTTGTATTTTGAAATTTGGTGAGTTTTGGATTTTGAGTCCATTTTAAGAACATTGGGCTAATTTGATTTAAATTGGGCTGGCTCAGATATTGATTCTTGATAATATTGTATATCAGGTATAATGAAGATCTTTCATGAAGACACAAAATGATATTGAGCTCATTTGAAGTTGATTTTGGCATGGATTGGATTTTTTGATTATTTTGGACCTTGTTAGGTTAGGTCAAATTATCTTGGTTGTGAATGGTGTTCAGAGGTCTTCAATAACATGTAGATATGGTGCTCTGAAGAAGTTTTCTTGAAGACATAAAATGGTTTTTGACAAAGAAAGTTTGAAGAATTAATTTGAGCAGTTTAAAACATATAAATTGACTTGAGTAGATTGGTTTTCTTTGGTCAAATGGATTTGGATAAGACCCTGAGCTCCATTATGGGCAATTGATGATCCATTCAGTTTAAAGGAAGGTGTTCTAAGCGTTTGGAATTGAAATTTTGGAGGAATTGATTGACATTTAGGTCACTTTGGAGTTTTGGAGTTGTTCTGTAAATTGGGGATTTTGATTTTTAGTGGAATTAGATTCAAATGTGGGTCACATTGGACTTGTTGGTCTCAGTTGATATTGATGATGTTACTTTTGGTTTAGAATTAGTTTGTGGTGAAAATTATGGTCGATTGGAGTCGAATTGGAGTTTGGTTTAGGCACCTTTATGTTAATGGAATAAGTTGGGATTGGATTGAAAGTGTATTAATTTGGTAACATTAGCCCATATTGTAGTTGAACAAATGAAATTAAGTTTTAGGATTTTGCTGGAATTTTTTCAGAATTTTTTGAAATTTTTGGATTTTTTGGGCAAAAAGGTATTTTAGTTATTTTGAGAGTGTTGGGGTATTTTGGAAATTTTGGAATTTTTTTGGTCATGAATGGTCAATTTGGTGGTAGAATATCTTGGAATAATTTTTGGAGGATTTGTTTGAATTTGGGTAATTTTGAAATTTTGAGGTATTTTGGGTAGTTTAGGGTTATTTAGGGGCTTGAAAAGGCAAAAAGTGAAATTTTTAAAAGTTAAGAATGGCTTCAAAGGTGAAGCGGGATGCAATGACAAGGGTCACTTACATTAGTTCTCATATTGTTGGTCCCTACCACTTGGAAGCGTAGACTTGAAATTTGTTTTATCCGCATGAGTTTCCGAGGACAGGGGTTAAGTGGGGATGTGCGATGTGTGTACGTTGTAGAGATGAAGTGTATGAGTGGTGATCAGGACCTCCCTGGGCAAATCCTGGTCCCGGCCTATAGGAGACTTCTCTAGGATTCCTTATCTTGCCTTCTTAGTACCCAATTGGAGATTGATATATGCTGAAAACTAGTGAACGAAGAGTTTTGAATTTCTATGGAAAGGGTTCAGCTAGTCCTCTAAGAAAGTCACCGGGAGAAGTCTGTATTTAATTACAGGCTATTCTAAAGAGAGGCTATACCTGGGCAAAAGTGGTCAAATAGATGACCCCGATAGGTGTCTTGTGCGGGACGTTGCAAACGTGGTGTTGACGAAAAATCGACGAGCCAACACAGTCGCTAGTAAATACTTGGGGCAAAAACGCAAGTCCAGAGAAGTTGGCTTTTATTTGGAAAACAAGAGGAGGAATTTTCAATTTAAGAGTTGCAACTTTAATTTTCGAATTTAATTTAAAATTTAGATTCGATTTACTTTGCTTTTCTTTCGACTTTAATTTCAATTTGATTTTGATTTCAATTTTAATTCAATTTCAATTTTAATTTTAGTCTTTAATTTGGTAAAAGTTTCAAATTTAGAAAAATGTGAAGACCGGTTGAGATGGAAGCGCGAACTCACATCCGGCTCGAAAATTTAGTCGAGAAAATTTAAAGCATTGGGAAGGAAAGCGCGAGGACTCGCATCCGACCCGAGGTGGCGAAAAAGAACGCGTGGGGGCGGACCCTAAAGCGACGGACAATGAGAACGCAATAGGGAGCGGCCACAAGCGACGACGAGCGCGGTAGGGGCGGCCTGGCGACGGACAATGAACGCGGTAGGGGCGGCCCACTAGCGACGACGAGCGCGATAGGGGCGGCCTCGGCGACGGACAATGGAACTGTGGGGGCGGCCCACTAGCGACGGCCAAAGGCACGATAGGGCGGACCACCGCGCGACGGACGATGAGCCTTGATAGGGGGCGGACTTTAAAGCGACGGACAATGAACGCGGTAAAGGGGCGACCCACAAGCGACGGCTGAAAACCTGATAGGGGGGCGGCCCTTAAGGCGACGGACAATGAGCCTTGATCGGGCGGCCCCGAGTGTACGGGGCGCGATAAGGGGCGGCCTGGCGATGGACGATGAGCCTTGATAGGGGGAGGACCTAAAGCGACGGCAAGAGCACGATAGGGCGGCCTGCAGCGACGGACGATGAGCCTTGATAGGGGCGGCCACCGCGGCGACGAAGAGCACGATAGGGAGCGGCCTGGCGACGGACGCGATGAACACGATAGGGGCGGTCCACAAAGCGGCGGCGAAAGGGCGCGATAGGGAGTGGCCCACAAGGGAACGGCCGTGGAACACCTTGATAGGGGGCGGCCCCTAAAGACGACGGACAAGAATGCCGGTAGAGGGTGGCCTGCAAGCACGGAAAGGTATGTAAGGGGGGGACGGCCCACAAAGTGACAACGGGGGATGCATTACATGGTGGTGATTAAAGCAGAAGGTATAAGAGGGGACGGACCACTAAAGTGACGACAAGGATGCGGTAGAGGGCGGCCTGCAAAGCACGAAAAGGTATGTAAGAGGGGGACGACCCACTAAGCGACAATAAGAGTGCGGTAGGGCGGCCTCTGGCTCGAAGGTATGTAAGAGGGGACGACCCACAACGGCTATCTGTGAACACGATGAGGCGGCCGCTAAGCGACGGACGATAGTACGATGAGGAAATTTTGCTTCTAAAGCACCCAAAAGGTATGTAAGAGGGGACGACCCTAAAGTGACGAGGATGCGATGGCGGCCTCACAAAAGCACCGAAGGTATGTAAGAGGGGAGGGCCTAAAGTGACGGCGGGGATGCGGTAAGGGCGGCCTCTAAAGCACCGAAAGGTATGTAATAGAGGGCGACTAAGCGACAGAGTGCGAGTAGGGCGGCCTCTAAAGCCTTAGAAGGTATGTAAGTGGGCGCGACCCACACAAGCGACATGGAATGCGGATGTGGAATCCTCGGCTTCCGAGAATTTAATAATTGAAAGGTTGCGATAGGAGGAGATCCTAAAGCAACAAACAAAAAGGGCCATGATAAGGCGGCCCACTAGCGACGAAAGGAATCTGAAAAGGCGACCCCTAAAACGACAAAGGAGTAATGCAAAAGGAGTAAGGTACTCGGAAATTTGTAGGAGAAAATGTTTTCATTCTTTCTTTTGATTTCTTTTCTTTCATTGTGTTTGATGCGAGTTTTTTATTGTTGTTGTTTTTAAGATTTGGACCGTCGCGAGACGAGGGCGACATCGGTGCTTCGTAGAATAAGGGCGCTGTTCGAAACGTTGTGACGCAGTCACCCTAACGAATTATCGTCCAGTTGACTCTGAGCAGCGTAGAAAACAACCACTCTTTGAGTTCTATCGGAAATTATATTAACGAGCACGCATAAAGTGTTATCTCTAGAGAACATCGTCGGCTGAAGAGGACGAAATTTCGTAAGCTTCGTTTGTAGCGATCGGCCGACCCATGGCTGCGCGGTAAATTAACTTCAAAGATGGCCCAACTTGACCCGATTTCTAAATAGCGGCTAGTGTGCAAAATCTTAAATGATATAAAAATTAGAAATATTTTTACACACTTCAGGGGTACTACGCGAGTATACGTATCGTTTCGAGTAATATAGAGTTTCTTTAAAAACCACAGGTATCGTCCGCATGAGAAGTGAAGTAAGGGTCTTTAGTCAAATTCTAGTCTACTACTAATAGTCCTTAGTTTGGAATGTCGATTAAAATTGTGTTTTATCTAAAAACTGCTCTCAAATACAGAGTGTTAAATGTAATAATAATTATAACTAAGTACGAATAATAATTCTAAAGATAACCCTTTTTGATGAATTGGTTTGGAAATTTTGAGATATTAAAACTCTTATTCTTATGTAAATAGATAATGTATAGGATTGAGATGCATTAAATATTGTATGTGCCAAATAGGAGCAATCCTATTCTTTACCCTTTGGTCCAGGAATAAAGAACATTGGCCAATCCACATGCTTAGTTCTTGAATGCGGTAAAATTTGGGAGGATACCCATTGCCCTTCGGAGCTCAACGTTCATAAGCACATTGCTGTCCCCACACTTGACACCATGGCTTGATAGGACCGAATTTGAAGATTTTAGCTGTCAACAAAATCTCCGATTACGCCCGATAATTATATTTCCTTATTTATTTGCATTAAACTTCCATGAACTTCACCATCATGGAATTTGAATGTGGTTTCACTTTGTTGAGAATTACACCGCCCTTTCGGGACAATGTGATTACAACGAATTTAACCTCTGATGGGCCCTCATTGCATTGTAAATTAAGTGCGCAGTAAAAACCATCACATTTATAATTAAATTTACTTCTACGTACATCACAAAATCCACAAACATGATTTCTACTCATTACAAAAGAAAAGTAAAAGGAAAATAATGGCATAATCTTCTTATGCCACTATTTCGAAAAGAAGAAGAAAGAGTAAGAGAGATCGTCACAAAGCACAAAGAAAACATAAAGAAAACTTCATTTAACAATAGGAAATGCGCTAAATAAATGTTTCTGAAAATTATAAGATAATGAAGAACAATACTTAGCTTTTTCCTCTTGAAAGAAAGACGAAGATCTCTCGTAAAGTCTCCGGCGATCCATCGATGCTAGCGAAGTCCTTACAAATTCTCTCGAAATCTCCTCTCAATCTCCTCGAAAGGGTAGAAATCTACATTTCTGCTCTTAATCAAGAATCACAACATTCCTCTACTATGTTTTTCTCTCCTTTCCTCTGTTGTTTCTCTCACAAAAATTCTTCTCTAATCTAACATGTGTGATTTTAAAGAGTACGGATGAAGTTTGAAGAGTTTCCGCTAAGCACCCTTCGAAAAAGTGTCCGGATACGTCGGGTGGCCGCGCGAGTCGGTCCGGAAAGCTTAGGCCGCCGTCGGCGGGATTCGAGCTCGCTGTCGGCGGCTTTTCGGCTTCTTTGGTGCTCTCGGGGAAGTCTCGCCGTCGGCGAGATCGACCTCACCGTCGGCGAGCGGTGGCACGCGGCTCGCGGTTTTGCTGGATTTGACTCCGTTTGACTCCGTTTCGCTCAGGTTTCGGTTGCGTTGCGTTCGTAACGGATAATACACAAAATAAGCTATAAAAACAACCTTTCTTTAAAGTGTAATCTCATTCAAAAATATGAAAGAATTGTAAAAGAGATTAAACATCAAAGTCTTATTGAAAAGTGTCGGGCGAATTCATTTCTTGCTCGTTTTTTGTCAAATTACATAGTTTTTCCTTCATTTTGCTCCAATCCACCATTTCTTGTACCTAAAATCAAAAAACATACAAAATACCTTCCTTTAAAGTGTAATATCATCAAAAAATGAGTAAAATAATATAGCAAAAAGCGTATATATTTTAGGCGTGTCAAAATCCCCCAAACTTAAACGTACTTGTCCTCGAGTAACACTTTTACCTACATAAAAATATAACTCGGGGTAATGTACTTTTCACACACGTAAGACACTAAAATTTTTATTTAAAAGAATATATTGGTTAGATTTTTAGAAAGAAATTCGGTAACTCGGAGTTAACGATACGAGGGTATAAGAATATTCGACAATCAGTGAAAGTTTAGTCTTACAATTTATTTGAATAAGCCATCAATTTGTTACGTAAGAATGCCTTGAAAGACTATGTGAAAAAGGAGTTCATGCAAACTTTATCAAAATGTAGGCCAATACTTTAAATATAAATTCAAAAATGAAATCGAAGTTCTCCATAGAGTGACTCAGAGTGAAGCCCCGATTTTGATTAGGTATCTCTATAAATTTACTCCTCATAAATATTTTTCTATCTCTTTTTTTTTTTTTCTTTCGGGATCACTTTCAATCCCTTTTTTTCACTCACTTTTTTTTTCTTTATTTTTTTTATATGAGGATTACGTATCTGGAGAGGCCTGTAATGATTTTGAACTTCACTCTCCTCTTTCTAAAGTTCGAACTTAAATCATATCCTTACTTTATAATTATGTATGAGCTTTTATTATTCATCATAAAGTCACAATCTCTTCTTAACACATAATACACTTTAAGTCTCTTAATATTTCAAAAATACAGTTTCTTTACTTTAAATAGTTAACTATAATCGAAATTCTTTCACCAAATATCTTACCCTTATAAAATTAACTTTTATTACTAAAACATTTCATCGATCCTTCCATAATATTCGATTAAAATAAAAAGTTTTAGTTATCTGAAGTGAGGTACAATTGCCGGATGTTATGTTAATAATTTTTTTGAAAATATAACAATTGAGAACAAATAAGAGTTAATATTTTTCTTCCCCCCAAACTTAAATTTTAAAATATTTTGCAACTAATTCCATAAAATGTAGCGAGAAGAAAAAGTAAATGTTGAATATGCCTATTTACAAAATCTTATCAAATTCATATCATGCATAATTGGATAGAATATTTGTAGGAGAAAGTAAATCTAGCCTAAAACATGCTTGTAATAAAATTACACTAAAAGGAAGTATTTTCACTTTAAAATTTTATTTTCTTCCCACCCACGAAACTTAATTTTTTAACATATGCAGCATTTAGTACGAAATATAGCGGAAGAAAACAGTTTAAAAATTCTATCTACCACAAATGTCTATTAAAATCATTTGCAAGTATTCATTAGAATAGAACAATATGCAGTAGAAAGTAAATCTAAACTAATCATGTCAAAATGAAATTAACTAAACTAAAGTCTAACTAGCATAGCATGTATCGGTAGGGAATATGAAAATGTTCTTGAGGGAACTGAAAATAAAGTTGTAATACAAACATAAACACAAACACACAATTCAAATACAAACACGGAAATGATAAATGAGGTCAATTCTTCCTTTATCTCATCGCATCTCACTAATTTACTTCCAATTTCTAACGGAATCACTACACTAGTAAATTAAGAACTTAAAAATGATTTCATAGATTATAATCCCAAAGATAAGATTATCCCTCTTAAATTGGTTTCGAACACCAATCTGAACACCATCTAATCATATAGTTAAGCACACTCTAAAAGTTATAAAAAATAGTGTGAGATCATCCGCATAGTATTCATCGAATTGAGGTTAGAATCTATCTAATGAAAATAAAGTTGCGAGAAGAAGTAACAAATTAAGATGGAGCCCCATCAATGTTTGAAATTCATGATTTCTCTTGTAAAACTCAAGTACATGGGTGGACAAGTCACAATTGACTTATTAATCCAATTACTACAAGAGATCGAATAAACCAACTAATAAGAAGTCTAAGGAATCTCCCTGTGACACCTGAAGATCAAATCAAACTACTAATAATCCAAACATCTGCAATCATCAATCAATGATTAATCCATAATGACACATAAAGATTAAGTCAATCCACTCTAAAGCAAACACCACACAACACTATGATCACGGCTATTCAGAAACATACTAAATCAGCTTCTTGTGCTGCAGTTTGCCTCCATAAAGCGCTTGGTTTAACGTCATTAGCCCGACATATGATTCCATTTTTGGATCAAAATTCCATTTAAGTAATCCTCGATCAATCGCCCAATCATTTTGAGATCGGGGATTCCTATAAAATCCTCAAGAATTTTCATTTTTCATTCGGCACTTCTTTTTCGGTTTGATTTGTATAATTGTTTCTCTGTCTTCTTTCTAGATCAATATTGCTTCTATTGATTTTTTTATAATCTGCATATTAATATCATCCTTGAAATTTATAAATGGATCTTTATAAAATACTTCAATATCTTCGAAATTTTGGATCAAATTCTCTACGATAATTCAGATTCGGTCAGATTCTTATGTCGCTCTTGAAGTTGATTATCTTCCAATTCTTCCCATTATAATTATTAAATGATGGAGGATCTATCTTAGTTGAGGAAATAGGTTTTTCTAATTCCTTAAGAATTTCTTTCAGTACGTGTTTAATATCATATCTCTTTTTCTCAACTCGAAGTTCTTTTGAAATTTATCCTTTCAATTCTCTTAAGTCTTTAGTGATAATTTTATCTTGTTCATCATTTAATTCAGGTTTTTCTTGTGAGTTGTGTCGTATCTAAAGATATAAAGTAAGTTTAACGCAGATGAATTCCCTAAATAGATAGGCTTTAAAATTATGTAGAAGTTCATAAATCTTAAGTTCTTAAGGATTTTTAATGATTAGATTAAATGTTTATATTTTGGTAGAGTCACATCATTTCATCTCTCACTGAACATACAATAAATTACCATTAAATAACACTTGAATCATCATGAAAATCTATTTCGATGTATCACAACTAACTTACCCTCAAAACTTTCTTAAATAGTACTGCCAATAATGTTGTGTCAAAAACAATCATCATCTTCTCTCAGTAGGATATTTCATAGCCTTTAATACATCAAAAGTTACTTCTGGTCATTAATATTCATAGTCAACTCTCCTTTTTGCACATCTATCATAGCTTGTCCGGTAACAAGGAAAGGTCTCCCTAAAATAATTGGAATATCTTTATCTTCACTCATGTCTGTCTGATAAAGTCGAAGGAAAGATAATTTATCCTTTAACAAGCACATCTTCTATAACTCCTTTTGGATAAATGATAGATCGATCTGACTAACATAAAAGTTACGAGTAGTGGGAGAAATATCAACTAAACCTAACCTTATAAATATAGATAGAGGCATCACATTAATGCTGCGCTCCCCAAATCACATAAAGCTTTTCCACATAATTTTTCTCCAATTGCACAAGGAATTGTAAAGCTACGAGATCTTTAAGTTTCAGGAAAAGTTTTTAGAAGTAGCCTTGCACTCCACACTTAGTGCAAGCATCTCGTAATCCCCAAATTTCCTTTTCTTATTTAATATATCCTTTATAAACTTTGCATAACTTGGCATGTTCAGCTTCGGTGAAAGGAATATTTATCGTTATGTAAGTACTTTCATGAACTTTGAAAATTTTTTATCCAACTCATCTTTGTCTAAGTCTTTGAGAAAATGGAGGTGGTGGTTTTTCCAAATTGATTTTAGTTGGAGATATTAATTTTTCCAGGATCCTTAGAAACATGTTCTTCGGGCCTTTTAGTTTTCACCTTTGTTTCTCTCCATGACATCTTTCTCTTCTAGCTTCATCCCTCTTATCTCTCTTCCACTTTTTAATTGGACGACTTCTATTTGTTCATTAGTGTTCTCTTTAGGGTTGATCTCAATGTTGCTAGGAAGTGTTCCTTGGTGTCTTATTCTTCAGTGAATTGCTTGATTGTCTCGATTGATTCTCTCTTGTTTCTAATCGCGGCATTTTTACTTTGCGAGTTTGGTTTCCATTTGCAATACCGCTCTTCCATAAACATCTTCTTATCCTCGAATTGTTGATCATTGTTGAGAGTCAGGTGGATATGAAAGTCTTTATAGTTTGTGTTCCCCTGATTATTCAAGCTTCCATTAGGATTCGCATGATTATTTTCCCGTTTTTGGTTTCCATATCGGTAGTATGATTCCGGTTAAATTTAGGATGGTTCATACGACACGGGTTGTAAAAGTTAGAATATGGGTTGTTTATGGTATTTTAAAGTCTCATATGATAATTTAGAATCAATTACATAATTTAATGAACTTTCCTCGTTACAGGGAGTAGAATTGAGTTGGTTCGTGAGTGGTCGACTTCATGATATTACAAACCAATCGAGATGCAAGAATTGAAATTGTATACGTATCATGAACACTAGCTACATTTTATGATTTACCCTTATAGGGCATTGAAATTCATTTATAGTCATTTCTTCATTTAATGCATACGGCTTCAGCAAATGATTTTGACATTAATGAACCATGGAAAACAGCATCGATAATAGACCTAAGGGATCCTACTAACCTATTATAAAAAGTTTGAATGATTAACCAATCGAATGAGAACCTGTTGTGGACACTTTTCTTAGGAGCTCCTTAAATCTTTCCCAAGCTTCGTATATTGATTCTCCTTACATCTTGTGAAAATGAGATAATATCGTTTTCTAAGTTTAGTAGTCCTTGAAGGTGGAAAATATTTTGCTAGAAATTCTTTGAGTTAACTCATCCCAATTTTAATTGGTAAGATTAAATAGTATAACCACATTTTAGCCTTATCCCTTCGTGAAAGGAAAAACCTTGAAAATCTGCCGACGCTAAGTACGACATACCATTTATAATGAAATGTAGCGCGAAAGTTAGAAAATTTGATAAGTGTAAATAGGGTTCATAAAGGTTCTCTAAGCGATTGTTACGCACCGAGTTGGATAATCTGGAATTTATTTCGAATGAGTCGGCTTCTACGACGAGTGTGTATACTTAAGTGAATTTAAATGCAATCGTAGGATTTGTACGATCCCTCGATAATTTATAATGATTTTACGTTATTATCTTTGAAAGTTTTAGATTTAAGCTCTGGTTTTGAGTCATTTTACGTTTTTATTTTTTTATTTTCTTCAAACTCGGGATCATAAGAGCACAAGTCCTACGAATCCGTTGTTAAATATACGTAATATAACAAATAATATATTAACAATTAAACAAATAAAAACGACGAAATATATTGACGAGCAAAATATTTTTACGAAACTTTATATTTTTCGCACAAGCAATTTTTCACAACAATGTTTCATATAACAAAAATTTTTTCACACAAAAATAGTTTTTACTACACTACAATTTTCCAAGTACAGCCTAATTACTTCAGCAAATTCTCTAAAGTTCTTACCGAAGCTTCCCGACGACGGCGCCAAAAACTTGACCCATTCCTTGATAACGCGATGAATTAACTTCAAAAGATGGCGAAAAACTTGACCGGAGTTTAAAATAGCGGCTAGTGTGCAAAATCTTAAATGATATAAAAATTAGAAAATATTTTGCCCAGGGTACTACGCGAGTATACGTATCGTTTGAAAATGTACGAGTTTTCTTTAAAAACAGGTATCGATCCTTGAGGAAGTGAAGTAGAGGTATTTAATTAATTAAATCCTACTTACTAATAGTCCTTAGTTTGGAATGTCGATTAAAATTGTGTTTTATCTAAAAACTACTCTAAATGCAAAGTGTTAAATGTAATAGTAATTATAGCCCAAGTGCGAATAACAATTCTAAAGATAACCACTTTTGGATAGATTGGTTTGGAGAATTTTTGAGATATTAAAAACTACTTATTCTTATGTAAGGAAATAGATAATGTATAGGATTGTGATGCATTAAATATTGTATGTGCGAATAGGAGCGATCATTCTTTACCCTTGAATTAGGAATAAAGAACATTGAGTAATCACATGCTTGGTTGCGGAATACGCGGCTAGGGCAGGGAGGATACGGCTGCCATAGACTCTGGTTCCTGGGCAGGGCCTAACATCTACACTTCAGCACCCCAAGCGATAGGACCGAATTGAAGATTTGCTTTGTCACTCTAAAATCTCGATTACGCCCGATAATTATATTTCCCTGTTTATTTGTCCAGCTTCCATGAACCACCATCCATGGAATTTGAATGTGGTTTTTTTTCCACTTTGTTGAGAATTACACCGCCTTTCGGGACATGCAATTGTTTCTAACGAGTACGTAACTAGCGACAATCCGGACATCGATTTCGATACCAACGACAATTCTCAAATCATACACAATCTCGACGATTAAAATAACGAAGAAGACATCCATCAAGGAGGCTACGAGAGTTCAACAAGCAACGAATCAATCTGTGAGTTTCGAGGAGCTCCAGTCACAATAGAGTTAGAGCCTTCAGACTCTGAAGCTAATCCGGAAGAGCCTGTCATTCCGATTCAGGAAGAAACACTAGCAAGCTTAACACTAGATTCAGAAGAAATTACAGAAGTCAACTTAAGAAGTGGAAGAGTTCTACCTCCGAGAATGGGTCCAAAGGATAAAGGAAAGTAGGTGGTTGTTCAAGAAGAACCAACCCCATGTCGGCATATTTTTAGGTTGTGTGTTTGATTTTGAAAAGGGGGTCGCCTAACAGAAGTTGTCGGCGAATTTTTTAATTTAATTTAAATAAATAATTTTGAAAAGTAGTATTTGATTTTGAAAATAAATTTAAATTTGAAGGTTTTAAGATATGAGATTAAACCGATCTCACATACTAAATAGTTTATATAAACGAGCACCGCACCACAAACCGTGTATCTATCCCTAAGGATAGACACACTGCTTGACGGTGGGGCTCGATTAAATAAACTAGAAGATTTGTGACATCCATTTGGTCTGCGAACCAATTTTATAAGCCGACAAATTCCCCTGCTTAATATGAAAGCATTAAACAGGGTTTATATTACCTAGGTTCTTTTAAAATTCCCTATAAGGGCAAGCCCCTATAGTTAATTACATCTTAAGTGATGGGAATCACCTAAGAAAACTCTCGATAATAATCAATAATTCTGCTCTCAAGGATTTCAAAGTTTAAGTTTTCAAGGGATTGAATTTTGGAATTTCAATAGGGAATGGATCAAATTTGGAACATTTTGTTTTGGGAATCCAAAGGAAGAAAAGTAGGAGAAATCACGGATTCGAAGCGAACTTCGGTAATTTCCCGACTATCCTATTGTTTGGCTTGAGTTTAGGAAAGTCCTAATATTTATTTAAATGTTTTGATCTTGCCAATTTTAATTAATTAGGGCTTATATTTTTATGATAAAAGCAAACAAATAGCCTCGAAGATGTGAGGGTTTATTGTCGTACCGGACGACTACCTCGGAATCCTAAGACCGGTTAGGGCTTAATTTGCAATGCAAGTGCCTAACGAAGAGTTGAGGATTTATGTTGCACTAGGCAAACTACCTCGAAGTCCTATGGCTTTGTTATTTAATTCTAGGAAAGTTTCTGTTGAAGTAGACTCGGGTTTTGCTTGATGACGATGGCCGTGCTCGCCCACCATGCTCCGAGCTCCTTGTTGTTGCGAGAGGTTCAATTTTAGAAGTCATAAATCGGGGATGAGAAAAGTATTTTGGTTTAGAGAAAATCTTAATTTCCAAGTGTTTTCAATACTTTAATTAAAACAAATCTTAAAGTTGATTATAACGACACCGGTTAAGATCCCACGGTTCCATCCTTCCGGCATCATTATTTTTATCGGATTCACTTAGTCCAAATGAATTTGCTAAACTCAGCTGAATGAGTTCCACACTTTCATTTAGACCGTGGGAAATCCCGTTAGCAACACGTAGGTTACATCATCCGAGGTATTCCCGATCATCCAACGAGGACGTTTTAATTTAATTGTAATTGTAGTTTTGTGTTACGTTTGTGATTAAATTTTGAGTTGTTTTATATTTTGAAATGTTGTGGCGGTGAATTTTATCTTGCAATGACTTTTAACTTAGTTTTGGTTTCGGTTTTAGGGTCTATCCTAAAGGTGTGAGTTTTCATGCAACGAGTTGTTTATCATGCGAGAAAGTAAGTGCGCTAGCGATTAAATAAATTGCAATAACGTAAATTGCAAGAAAGTAAATTGCAATAAAATAAAAGCGTACTGGAGGGTCTTCCCGTCATCCCAAGCTGCACTTAAAACACAATTAGAATATTTAAGCAAGTTCCTAGGTAAAGCTAAGGTAAGGGTTATGGTTTTCTACCAAGTTCCTAATCCTATAGCTAGTCATTTCCTATGACGTCTAGGTCTTTGTGTTTTGGTTTGAGGATGATTTTCTTCATCAAAGAACAATTAAGTTCAATTGTTCTTATGAACATCCTATCATATCGAGGAAGTGCTTAAGACAAATCTTAAACATCTTTTCAATATTTCTAGGATTGTTTTAAGTCCAAATGAATTTAATTATACAAATGAATTAATCGTCCGGAATTCAAGTTTTGTTGTTATCTTGCTCGGTGAACTAGGACATTTGAATATCCTATAGGTGAAGTAACATTTCATTTAATGTTCTGTTTAGGAGTTATGATAACTAAAGCATTTGAGGGTAAATTGGTGTTCGGATGGTTTGTGATTTAGTTTAATTTCAATTAATGAGTTTAAATTTGGAATAGTGTTCAAGTTATTTTAGATTTGTTTTGAATTCTTCATGTCTTTGGTGATGTTATATTTAATCCAACTTAGTTTAATTTAATTTAATTTAATGAGTTTTAATATAATTTAATTCAATTTAATTCAATTTAGTTTGATTTGATGTTACATTAAATTAATTTGATTTGATTTAATTTTAATTTAATTTGATTTAATTTAATTTAATTTAATTTAATTTAATTTAATTATTTAATTTAATTTAATTTGATTTAATTTAATTTAATTGGTTTAATTTAATTTAATTTAATTCATTTAATTTAATTTAATTCATTTAATTTAATTTAATTCATTTAATTTAATTTAATTTGTTTGTTTTATTTATTTTAATTTGATTTATTTATTTAATTTAATTTAATTTAGTTTGATTTATTTTAATTTAATTTAATTTTATTTTATTATTATTTTTTTATTTTAATTAAAATTTTAAAAGAGTTTAATAATTTAATTTTGGTTTAATGATTAAGTCTTTTAATATTTTAAATTTGAGTTATCATTTTAATTAAGAATTGAATATTAATGAGATAATTAATTTAGGGATTTTTAAATTAAAAAATAAATCTCTTCCTAATAATATCCCTATTTTAATAATTCCAATTTTATTATTCTTCCAAATTTAATCAATTATTTAATTAAAGTTTAATCATTTTAAATTGCTTAATGGGTCTCTACCCTTTAATTATTTAAATTTCAATCATCCAAATCAAATTAGGATCAAATATTTTACTTGTTAATTTTTTTTTATTAAACCTAAAGTTTTAATTAAGGGTTAAAAATTTTAATTACCACTTTACCCTTTAAGCTTAATAATTTCATAACTCACTAAATTGAACTCAAATGAACTTGAAATTTTTATGTGACTTCACTCATATGTCAATAAAGACATGAGAGGAGAAAATGTGATTTTTCTGTATTTAATTTATTTATATAATTATTTTTGGTAGAAAATAGAGATTTCCAAGGAAAATTTAATAACATGACCAAGGGAAAGTTTCTGTCCTTAAGAAAATTAGGGACATTCCTAATGACCAGAGAACCACTTGGACCAATTTCGGGGATTTTTTGAATTATATTATTTTTATTATAATTATTTTAAGTTTTGGAATATTAATTAATTTAAAAATAAAATAAATGTTGAAAAATGAATTTTATATTTTTCAAAAATCTCTCTAATATCAAGGAAATCAGAGAATCAAATTTTGCAATTTTGTGATTTTTTTATGATTTATTATAATTATTTTAGTGAAAATGCTAGAAAATACATTTTTTTAATTTTAAAATTACCCTAGAGCTTTAAAATTTAATATCTCACTAAATAGACCTAAGAAAAATATGGAGTTTATTCCTAAGTGATTAAAATTCAAGATGTGACATTTTGGTGAATTTTATTATTTTTGTGATTTTTATTATTTTTAATTATTAAAATATTAAAATAATATTAAAAAATCAAATTTTTCTGAAATTTGAAATTTTAATTTTCATAAATTCCCCTAATATCAGAGAGGCTCCAAAACCAATTTGGTGAATTTTTGAAAGATATTTTGAAATTTATGAATTTTTAAAGTTTAAAATGACTAAGTGGCTTAATCAACCCATTTAGTAGGGCTAACCAAGTCCAATTGACCTCAAATTTTTATGGTGGGTTCCTCCGATCCTAAAGGTCAGTGGAGAATTGATTTCAAGTCAATTTGATGTATGGTTAGCTCTAATTAATTAGGGATCTATTTTGAGTGTTTAAGCCAATTAGGGTCATTCCAAGTGGGTTAACTCAAAATATATTTTTCATAGGGTCCTCTGGTCCTAAGGAACATTACCAAATTTTCTTAGAATTTTTTTCACAACATGATAATTATTGGAATTAAAATACCACAAACAGTGACATAAACTTGGAAAATACATAACTCTTTATAGAGATGGCCTATGATCTAGAAAAATTTAGGGAATGTTCCCAAGATCAAAGGCTTCAAAAGCCCTATAGTCTCATGCTATGATGAGTTGTATACATGCATGGAGAATTGAATGATTGAAAACACTATTTAATTAATTAAAAATAAAATATGCATCAAATAAATATAAAATCACTTCCACATTATTCTCCTCGTTTCAGTGAGTAAGAGGGTATTTTTATTTTATTTTTTTGAGTTTTCTATGAAAAGTTATGAGTTTTTGAAGTTTAGGTTCAAAAATAAATAAAAAAAATGCATTTCCCGGTCAAATGACACGTGTCGCGCTGCTACCGGGCTGGCGTGGTTGCTCGTTCACGGATAAAGCTGCCGTCCAACTCCATCAGCGCCGTCCGTGGGATACATGCCTGATCGGACGACTGCTGCTCCTCTTTCTTTGTTCTATTCACTCAAAACCGTCCAACTTCAAACCTTGATATCTCCCTCGATTCTCAACGAAATTTAATGAATTTTTTTTTAAATGATTGTCTAATTGAGTAGCACACATCTATATGGTGATGATATACTTAAAACTTGTGAATAAGTACAGAAAATTAAAACATGCTCGGTTGGAGGAGAAAAAAATTGATACCTTTGTCCAAGAGGTGAGGCCTCAATTGGAAATGATTTGATTGAACTTAGAAATGCTTGGAGAAGCTTTGGGAACAATTTGGCATAGTCTCCCCAAGGTAAATCTTGCATCTCCTCCCCTTGGTCATGGAGGTGGGGTATAAATAAGGAAGGTTATGGTGGAGCTTGGGTGGCCATGAGGGTTGGCTTGGTTCATTCACCAAGGTTTTTTTTGCTGAGAAAAACTCACATGATTGAGCTTGATCTTGGTGCAATCAATTGAGTTATGCCATGTGTAAAGTAAAGGATTTAAATGGCATGGGTGTAAGGAGCATTTTTGGTCCAATTTGGGTCAATTCATGGTTTTGGCTTGGTTCACTCACCAAGGCTTGATTTGGGCTGATGTGAGATCATTTGGGTCAGCCTCTTATGTGTGGTGAAGTCCCCATCCAAGGTGAGGTGGCCAATTTTGGTTAATGTGTATCATGAATGGGGTTAAAAAGGTTTAGTGAAGGCTTAGGAAAGGCTCCCCTCTTCTTGCCATAAGTTGCATGGTGAGGTGGAAAGGGCTCCCCATAGCTTGCATATGGCTTATTCATGGCTCCATGACTTCATTTGGCTTGCTCATGGCTTGGGAAAAGGTTGGCTCACTTGCATGGAAAAGGGTTATTTGGAATTTTGAAAACTTTGGATTCCATTGATGGGATTTGTCATGATGCTACAAATGGGTTGATTTCATGATGGTTTAAGACTTTGGTCAAATAGGATTATCAAAGGAATGATGAAGAAAAGGTTTCATGTGGGCTTGGTAATGGACTTTGGCCTTTTAAAATTTGGTAAATGTGGGCTTTTAAAATGGTTTAAGGGAATGGGCTTTTGAATTTTAAAATGGATTTTGGGATGAAATTTTGGTAAAGGCTTGGGCTAAATAATTGTTGGGTTTAGCTCATGGATGTGTCATGAGTGACTTGAAGCAAATTGGGGGTGATTTGGGTTTGAATTGGGTTGAATTTGGGCTCTTTTGGTGAATGGGCCAATATAGGTCCAAGTGGGCCAAGTTGGGCCAATGTTGGGCTAGGGTTGAAATTGATGTAAAATCAATGTTGAGAAATGTTTATGGGAGTGTTTCAAAGAGGTTTTGACTTTGGTTGGGCTTTGATTTTGGGGTTTGGGCTCATTCGGGTTAGGTTTGGGTTTAGGTCAAAATTGGGCCTTTTAGCTTTGGGTTGAATTTGAGTGGGCTTTGGGTCCAAATTTTAGGCAAATCATGTTAGTTTTTTGCTTGTGGGGATGCTAAGGAGGATTTAGAAAAGATTTGGCGTTAATTGGAGTTGAATTGGGTGAGTTTGGGTTAGGTTTGGGTCATGGGTCAAAATTGGTCTTTAAGGTCAAAAGTGAAATTGGATTCGAATGTCAATAAAATTGGGCTTGAATTTGGTTCAGATTGACATTTGGGATGTTGAATTGAAGTTTAGAATTGAATTGGACCAAAATTGGGGTCAATTGGGTAGGTTTGGTTTGACATTGGGTTCACTTTGGGTTAGAATGGGTCAAATTGGGGGTTTTGACAAAAGTAGGGTAAATTGACAAAATTGGCCCATGGTGTAGTTGGATAAAATCAAATTAGGAATATTTGGGATTTTCTGGAATTTCCTGGGAATTTTCTGAATTTGTGGATTTTTGGGTCAAGGGGGGTATTTTGGGTATTTGGAGGGTATTGGGAGGTATTTTTGGAATTCTTGGTATTTTTTGGTATGGATGATCAATTTGAGTGATGTGGAAATGTTTGGGATTGATTTTAAGGAATTTTGGGTAATTTAGATGATTTTGAAAAATTTGGGTAATTTCAAGGGCTTTGGGTAGGTTAGGCGGGTGTAGGGTCCCGGGGGTCAAAAATTGAAAATTTGAAAAATTGAAGATTGGGTGAATTTGAGTGGAATGAAATCATTTTGGTTGAGCCATGAAGCCATATCAAGCCTACATGAGCCATGAAGGGACTCATTTGAGGCATTCACTATGTTGTTCCTAACCCTCTAGCGCAAAGGCTTAGGGGTTAAGGACCATCCATGCGAATCACCTACATGAGTCGGGGAGGTCAAGTTAGGTATGGGTGTGGTTTTAGGAGGTGTGTGAAAGTGTAGTGTATAAGTGTAGTGTGTGTGTAAGTCGGCCCCTTCACCGGACCGAGCCACCTGTGGGCGATCCTAAGGCCAAAGAGTCCTATAGGAACTCATCCTTTAAACTTCCACATTTGATTTCAATCCTCTAGGTGATTAGGGGTCTACGGTCGAGTTTGTGGAGTTTGCGGGGAGTTAAGAAGTGGTTTGAAATTCTAGATGGTGGATCCCAATTCTAGTCCTCTAAGATAGTCAAAGGAAAAGCCTAAGGCTAGATCCTAAGTACTAAAAAGAAGAAGAGAAGACCTCATCAAAAATGAGGTCAACAAATGGACCCCCAATAGGTGTGGTGAGCTGACGGAGCACACCGCGCGTATTGGTGTTGACCGAAGCGATCAGCAAAACCAACACAGATGTCCAAGTGACAAACTTAGGATGGAGCAAAAGAATTTCCGCTGGGGAGTATCGGGTATGTTCCCAAAACTGGAGATACCTGAACTCTCACTGGGGAAAAGAAAAGGAGGTGAGCTCCAAATCACAAGATTTTAAGAGATTGGATTTTAGATTCGTTTCATTTTTATTTCAAGTTTTAATTATGAGTTTGAATTTCGATTTGTGTTTCAATTTTGGTTTTATGCGGAGAAAAGAGTAGGGCTAAGGCCCACCCGAATGCATTTGTATGCTGAGAAGGAAGCAGGACTGAACCTATTCCATATGTGTATGCTGAGAAGGATTAGGACTGAGCCTATCCCAAATGTGTATGCTGAGAAAGAATAGGACACAGCCTATCTGAAATGCAGAGTGCTTTAATTTCAATTTCTTGCTGAGAGGATCAAATTTTGAGATTGCTGAGAAAGGAGTAGGACTGTACCTATCCCGAGTACTGAGAATTGCAGAGAAGGTAGTAGGGCGAAAGCCTACCCCGAATGCTGAGATTGCTGAGATGGGAGTAGGGCGGAAGCCTATCCCGAATGCTGAGATTGCTGAGAAGGGAGTAGGGCGGAAGCCTATCCCAAATGCTGAGATTGCTGAGAGGGAGTACGGCGGAAGCCTATCCCGAATGCTGAGATTGCTGAGAAGGGAGTAGGACTGTGCCTATCCCGAATACTGAGAATTGCAGAGAAGGGAGTAGGGCGAAAGCCTATCCCGAATGCTGAGATTGCTGAGATGGGAGTAGGGCGGAAGCCTATCCCGAATGCTGAGATTGCTGAGAAGGCAGTAGGGCGGAAGCCTATCCCAAATGCTGAGATTGCTGAGAGGGGAGTAGGGCGGAAGCCTATCCCGAATGTTGAGATTGCTGAGAAGGGAGTAGGGTGGAAGCCTATCCCGAACCTAATGCTGAGATTGCTAAGAATATGCTGAGAATTACTGGGAAGGGAGTAGGGCGGAAGCCTATCCCAAGTGCTGAGAATTGCAGAGATTCTGTGAATGCAGAGACATTTGAAGAATTTTGCTGACTTACGCTGAGACTGAAGAATTTTGTTGAAATTTATTTATGCAGAGATCAAGGGAAATTTTGCTGAGGTCTATGAGGAATTTTTTTGCTGAGATTCAGTTTATGCAGTGGTTGTGAAAAATTGTTGATATTTGATTTATGCTATGACTATGAAGAATTTTACTGAGATTTGGCTTATGCTGAGATTTGAGAAAGATTTTGCTGATATTTGGGAATGCAGAGTTTTATGAATGCAGAGACTGAACATATTGCTTGAGATTTATGAATGCGGAGATTGTGAAAACATATTGTAAAGTGCGAGAGAATGTTTGTAGAAGTTCATGCAAGTGCTTGAATTTTATTGAAATGCTTGTGCGAGAGATTTTGAAAATTCATAATATGCAGAGTTCTTTTGTTTGTTCAAATGTTGATTTTTATTTTGGGATTTGGACCCAGTTTAAGACAAGTGCAGCATCGGTGCTTCGTTGAACAAGACTGTCTTTAAAACATCACGATGTGCAGTACTTCTTGAGGTATCGTCCACTGACTGAAGGTACGTGTAGAGAATAACTCCCTTTAAGGTGCTATCGGAATCACATTCTTTCAAGTACCTATAAAGGTGTGTTATCTCTAAGGATGTCATTGCTGAGGAGGACAAAACTCTGTAGTTTCGTTTGTAGCAATTATCATTTGATTTGTTGCAGATCTCGTAAAGGTTGTTGAAGTTGTCTTTGAGAAGTATTTACGGCGTTTTTCGAGTTGAAGTTGAAGTTGTAGTTGCTTCGGGCACTGAAATTATACAAGTTGTCTTTAGGAAGTCGCTCTGACGTTCTTCGAATTGACATTGAAGTTGTATTTGTTGTGCGCTGAAGGATAAGACTTCAAGGTTGAATTTCCGTTAATTGCTAATAACGTTGTCATTCCTTTAATTCTTTCTTTCTGGGCCTAAGCAGATCCCAAAATTTCTGTTCACGTGATCAAAAATATTTTTCACTGTCCAAAGATATTTCTGAGCCAATTAATGATCGGGCAAAAGGTATAGAATCACTTGACTCTCTCCAAAGCATAATATCGGAGGAAACTTCTTAAGGTAGCCTTTCAAGTTTCATTAATCTGAGGAAGATTAAGACACCAATTTTTGGTTATATGCTTGCCTCAAGCTTCTTCTCAGGGAGCATTCTCCTTTTTTTTCCTTGAGCTTTTCGCTCTCCTTCTTTTTTTTTATTGAGGATTACTATATCTAGTGAAGCACAGATTAAAGATTTTGAATGTCTGGATTGTGACACCAATTTTTTGATTGTGTGCTCACCTCAAGCTTCTCCTCAGGAACACCCTTTTTTTTTTTTTTTGCTCCTTTTGTTTTCTGAGAATTACTGTATCTGGCAGTGCATATTTTTGTTAAAGATTTTGAATGTCGAAACTCCCCTAATTAATAATTCCAAAATGTTTCTTAACATTAATCCTGAGATATTATAACTTATTCGAAAGTCCGGACCCATCCACATGGCGGGAAATTAAAAGGCTCGTTATATCCTGAATCAATTACTCGTATTTCAACCACACTACTTCATTTTGAAATCAATTTAGGACCCAGTCCAAATTCCTTAAAGTAAATGACTCAGTTATTAGAGCATTAATTTCATTCTTCCCTGAAACCATAGTCTTAGCAAAATATCCAAATTTAATTTTTCCAAACATTGAGCAGTTCTGGACAAAAACAAACTCTTTGTCATTCATTCATTGCAGTAAGAAGGATGGTACAGACCAATACTGATCGTGCTAATATCTTCTTTCAGCGTAAAAAGAAATAGCAACCAAAAAGTGTCACGTCCGTTGTCAGCTGCGTAGGAACCAATTGAAGCAAACAAATCGCTTGAAATCATATTGATATAACTTATTTCAAGTTCCTTTCAAATATTCATCAGGGATTGTTACGCTTCCATTCTTGAAATTTTTCTCCGACCATTCTTTGAAGCCGATACAGACCTTCGATGGTGTGCCCGAAGCATTCCGTGATATGGGCGATTGTTGGGATGATTCTTCTTGTTAACTTCCGCTGGTTTCTTTGCCTCAGGCAATCTGAACTTGGCCTTCTTAATCAAATTCTGAAACATCTTTTCCACTGCCTCATCTTTCAAAGAATATACTCTGCTTAGTTTCTTGGCCGTAGACGGACCCTGTCTTCCATCCATCCGAAGCGACCACTGTTGAGACGACTGTTCATAGTTCTGTTGTCGAGGTCGTTCAATCCGGATCCGCATTGGTCGCTTGTCTTTATCCACCACTGCCATTGTCTCAGACTCCTCAAATGTCTTGACCGACTCTAGCTTTTCAGAATTTTCTGGAAAACCCAACTGTTTGGCTTCCTCTTGCAAACTTCCAGCTTTGTAAAGTAGTTTCTCGAACGTATTGATTGTGAATCCTTTGAGGAGAAATGCAACTGGTCCATGGATGCTCTTTAAGAGAATTTCAACTGCATGTTGCTCCTGGAGCTGTGGCTCACACTTCAGGCTTAAATTTCTCCATCGCAAAATGTAGTCTACCAATGTTTCGGTCGACTTCTGTCGCTCCACCACAAGATCACCGATGGTGATATGGTGTCTAGCTCCAGCGAACCGCTTGACAAAGAGGTCTTCCAATTCTACGAACGTTCTCACCGAACCATTTAGCAGCTCTGCGTACCAGTCGAATGCAACCCCCGAAAGGCTATTCACAAATTGACGACACAACAATGCATCACTACTCCCCGCGTTGCAGCAACTTGCTCGAAAGTGTGCAACATGCTGTCGGGGGTTTCTGGTACCATCAAAAATCTTGAACTGAGGTGATATGAAACCTCTGGGATATTGGACAGCATCAAACTCTTCAGGGTATGGTCTACCCTTCAGAATCGATGTTCGTTCTTTACACTGAGCCAGGGCTTCTCTCACCTGTTGTTCCACCATTTGCTTAATGTCCTTTTCTGGTACTGGACCTTGAACTGAATCCCTCTTCCGTTGTACATCGACGGTGAACTCCCTTCTTTCATCTGTAACATTAATGGTCTCTAGTTGGTTTGTTTCTGGAGGTGTTATTCGCGGTGATTGTGACTTTCCTTGAATTGTGGCCATAGCAGTCATCACTTCTTCTAGTTGCTTCTTCAAATGGTTGATATGTTCATCTCGTTGTTGAATGGCCCTTTGCCAATCCTCTGCGGTGTTCTCTTCACCAAAAGGCGGAGCGTCGCTCGCAGATAATGTTGATTGGGTCTCGACGACGTCAATTTCTGCGAATTCACCTTCCATGAAATTTGCTAGTTCGTAATCTTCCTCTTCAATGTTGTTTTTCTGATCTTTAAACAGTTGTGCAATGTTAGCTCGAAGCTTTTCCACAGCCTCCTCAATTGACTTTCCTTTGATGACTTTAAGGTCAATTGGAGATTTTCAAAAAACATCACTTATTTCCCCAAGCACTGGTGTCGTCGCGTAGAAGTCAATTGAATCATCTGAAATCATATTTATAGAACCTTTTTCAGGTTCTTTTAAATATTCTTCCCGGATTACCACCTTTCCACTTCTGAAATTCTCCTCAAGCCAATCCTTAAAGCTGAAGCAGTTTTCTATAGTATGGCCGACCAACCGGTGGTATGGGTAGTACCTTGGATGTCCTTTCTTGTTGATCTCGTCGGGTTTCTTCGGCTCTGGTAGTCTGAATTCTGGCCTCTTGATTAGATTTTTGAAAATCTTTGCCACGACATCATCCTTGAAGGAATAGTTTCTGTGTAACCGATCTGACGTTGTTGGAACCTTTCTTTCGCCTATCTGGTACAGTCTCATCTGGAACAACTGTTCTTCAGACCGTTGCAAGTCTCTGTTGCGGTACGCTTGACTTTCGAGAATCCCTTGATCGCATTTCCATTCTTGTGCCTTTGTCATTTGTACGGACTTCAAATCAGACCCAATCTTGAACTTAGAAGACGGCAAAATACAAGCATCAACTGACTCTTCCTCATGTAGAATATATTTTTCTTTAATCAGCGGGGCGACTGGTATAGCGGTAATGAATCCGACAGTAGGAGTAGAAATAGCTTTAGGAGACGTCCCAACGCTTGCAATGACAACAGAGTTCTTTTCAATCCATTCCTTCTTTGGCATGGGAAGTTCCTCAACAAACTTCAGGTTGAACATTACAATAGGCTTAACGGACTTGCTCATTTCGGGCTTCACTAATTCAATAGCCACATCCCCAAACTTAACTTCAACATCGTTGAACCCTTGTCCAAACTTGATGACTAACAGATCAGGCAGCTCATCCCTACTGACGGCGAACTCTACTTTGGAGGCGAAAGAAAAGATCAACTTCGGTGAAGACATTGTCCCTGTCATTTGAAGAATTCCCAGAAGTCAGTGACGTCCCGTGTCTTGTAATTTCAGCAGTAATACTCAAGTTAACGCACTTGTCCTGTAAACTAGGCATCCTTTAAAATTTATTCATGTGAATTTTTTTATCTCAAAATTTTGCATTTTGTTTTATTATTGTGTATTCGATGGGTTTTCAGAATTTTATTTTGAATTGAAATTTTAACAAAATTTTATTTTGTTTAGAGTTTATTGGAAGTTTGTTAGAGCGGAATTTCAGTTTGACATGTTTACAACGAGTCAAAACTAAAGAGGAATGAAGTGTCGGACCCAGTCCGAGATTTAGAGGAGGTCGAATTCACATTCAAATCACATGAATAGATCGCTCCTATTCTAACACACCTATCGGGGGTCTACCTCGCCTCTTTAGGGAGGTGGGAGGATTCTGGAACCTCTCTGTTTAGAGGTGTCTAAACAGTGGCTCTAGAATCCAAAAAGGAGTTGACTATACTAGCTCAAGACAGAAATGAGCGGGGTATGCCAACAGAAAGAATAGTAGTTTGGTCCACTAGGGGCATGGACTCACTACCGATTCATGAAAGCAAAACCATCTGATCAAAATGGAGAGAGGAACTATTCCCCAGCGGAGTCGCCAGAAGTTGTCGGCATATTTTTAGGTTGTGTGTTTGATTTTGAAAAGGGGGTCGCCTAACAGAAGTTGTCGGCGAATTTTTTAATTTAATTTAAATAAATAATTTTGAAAAGTAGTATTTGATTTTGAAAATAAATTTAAATTTGAAGGTTTTAAGATATGAGATTAAACCGATCTCACATCCCAAATAGTTTATATAAACGAGCACCGCACCACAAACCGTGTATCTATCCCTAAGGATAGACACACGCTCGACGGTGGGGCTCGATTAAATAAACTAGAAGATTTGTGACATCCGTTTGGTCCGCGAACCAATTTTATAAGCCGACAAATTCCCCTGCTTAATATGAAAGCATTAAACGGGGTTTATATTACACAGGTTCTTTTAAAATTCCTATAAGGGCAAGCCCCTATAGTTAATTACATCTTAAGTGATGGGAATCACCTAAGAAAACTCTCGATAATAATCGATAATTCCGCTCTCAAGGATTTCAAAGTTTAAGTTTTCAAGGGATTGAATTTTGGAATTTCAATAGGGAATGGATCAAATTTGGAACATTTTGTTTTGGGAATCCAAAGGAAGAAAAGTAGGAGAAATCACAGATTCGAAGCGAACTTCGATAATTTCCCGACTATCCTATTGTTTGGCTTGAGTTTAGGAAAGTCCTAATATTTATTTAAATGTTTTGATCTTGCCAATTTTAATTAATTAGGGCTTATATTTGTATGATAAAAGCAAACAAATAGCCTCGAAGATGTGAGGGTTTATTGTCGTACCGGACGACTACCTCGGAATCCTAAGACCGGGTAGGGCTTAATTTGCAATGCAAGTGCCTAACGAAGAGTTGAGGATTTATGTTGCACTAGGCGAACTACCTCGAAGTCCTATGGCTTTGTTATTTAATTCTAGGAAAATTTTGCTGAAGTAGACTCGGGTTTTTGCGATGACGATGGCCGTGCTTGCCCACCATGCTCCGAGCTCCTTGTTGTTGCGAGAGGTTCAATTTTAGAAGTCATAAATCGGGGGATGAGAAAAGTGTTTTGGTTTAGAGAAAATCTTAATTTCCAAGTGTTTTCAATACTTTAATTAAAACAAATCTTAAAGTTGATTATAACGACACCGGTTAAGATCCCGCAGTTCCATCCTTCCGGCATCATTATTTTTATCGGATTCACTTAGTCCAAATGAATTTGCTAAACTCAATCGAATGAGTTCCACACTTTCATTTAGACCGTGGGAAATCCCGTTAGCAACACGTAGGTTACATCATCCGAGGTATTCACGATCATCCAACAGGACATTTTAATTTAATTGTAATTGTAGTTTTGTGTTACGTTTGTGATTAAATTTTGAGTTGTTTTATATTTTAAAATGTTGTAGCGGTGAATTTTATCTTGCAATGACTTTTAACTTAGTTTTGGTTTCGGTTTTAGGGTCTATCCTAAAGGTGTGAGTTTTCATGCAACAGTTGTTTATCATGCAAGAAAGTAAGTGCACTGCAGTTAAATAAATTGCAATAACGTAAATTGCAAGAAAGTAAATTGCAATAAAATAAAAGCGTACCTGGAGGGTCTTCCCGTCATCCCAAGCTGCACTTAAAACACAATTAGAATATTTAAGCAAGTTCCTAGGTAAAGCTAAGGTAAGGGTTTTGGTTTTCTACCAAGTTCCTAATCCTATAGCTAGTCATTTCCTATGACGTCTAGTTCTTTGTGTTTTGGTTTGAGGACGATTTTCTTCATCAAAGAACAATTAAGTTCAATTGTTCTTATGAACATCCTATCATATCGAGGAAGTGCTTAAGACAAATCTTAAACATCTTTTCAATATTTCTAGGATTGTTTTAAGTCCAAATGAATTTAATTATACAAATGAATTTAATTATACAAATGAATTAATCGTCCGGGAATTCAAGTTTTGTTGTTATCTTGCTCAGTGAACTAGGACATTTGAATATCCTATAGGTGAAGTAACATTTCATTTAATGTTCTGTTTAGGAGTTATGATAACTAAAGCATTTGAGGGTAAATTGGTGTTCGAATGGTTTGTGATTTAGTTTAATTTCAATTAATGAGTTTAAATTTGGAATAGTGTTCAAGTTATTTTAGATTTGTTTTGAATTCTTCATGTCTTTGGTGATGTTATATTTAATCCAACTTAGTTTAATTTAATTTAATTTAATGAGTTTTAATTTAATTTAATTCAATTTAATTCAATTTAGTTTGATTTGATGTTACATTAAATTAATTTGATTTGATTTAATTTTAATTTAATTTGATTTAATTTAATTTAATTTAATTTAATTTAATTATTTAATTTAATTTAATTTGATTTAATTTAATTTAATTTGTTTAATTTAATTTAATTTAATTCATTTAATTTAATTTAATTTGTTTGTTTTATTTATTTTAATTTGATTTATTTATTTAATTTAATTTAATTTAGTTTGATTTATTTTAATTTAATTTAATTTAATTTTATTATTATTTTTTTATTTTAATTAAAATTTTAAAAGAGTTTAATAATTTAATTTTGGTTTAATGATTAAGTCTTTTAATATTTTAAATTTGAGTTATCATTTTAATTAAGAATTGAATATTAATGAGATAATTAATTTAGGTATTTTTAAATTAAAAAATAAATCTCTTCCTAATAATATCCCTATTTTAATAATTCCAATTTTATTATTCTTCCAAATTTAATCAATTATTTAATTAAAGTTTAATCATTTTAAATTTCTTAATGGGTCTCTACCCTTTAATTATTTAAATTTCAATCATCCAAATCAAATTAGGATCAAATATTTTACTTGTTAATTTTTTTTTATTAAACCTAAAGTTTTAATTAAGGGTTAAAAATTTTAATTACCACTTTACCCTTTAAGCTTAATAATTTCATAACTCACTAAATTGAACTCAAATGAACTTGAAATTTTTATGTGACTTCACTCATATGTCAATAAAGACATGAGAGGAGAAAATGTGATTTTTCTGTATTTAATTTATTTATATAATTATTTTTGGTAGAAAATAGAGATTTCCAAGGAAAATTTAATAACATGACAAGGGAAAGTTTCTGTCCTTAAGAAAATTAGGGGACAATCCTAATGACCAGAGAACCACTTGGACCAATTTTGGTGATTTTTTGAATTATATTATTTTTATTATAATTATTTTAAGTTTTGGAATATTAATTAATTTAAAAGTAAAATAAATGTTGAAAAATGAATTTTATATTTTTCAAAAATCTCTCTAATATCAAGGAAATCAGAGAATCAAATTTTGCAATTTTCTGATTTTTCTATGATTTATTATAATTATTTTAGTGAAAATGCTAGAAAATACATTTTTTTAATTTTAAAATTTCCCTAGAGCTTTAAAATTTAATATCTCACTAAATAGACCTAAGAAAATTATGGAGTTTGTTCCTAAGTAATTAAAATTTAAAATGTGACATTTTGGTGAATTTTATTATTTTTGTGATTTTTATTATTTTTAATTATTAAAATATTAAAATAATATTAAAAAATCAAATTTTTTAGAAAATTGAAATTTTAATTTTCTAAAATTCCCCTAATATCAGAGAGGCTCCAAAACCAATTTGGTGAATTTTTGAAAGATATTTTGAAAGTTATGAATTTTTAAAGTTTAAAATGACTAAGTGGCTTAATCAACCCATTTAGTAGGGCTAACTAAGTCCAATTGACCTCAAATTTTTATGGTGGGTTCTTCTGATCCTAAAGGTCAGTAGAAAATTGATTTCAAGTCAATTTGATGTATGGTTAGCTCTAATTAATTAGGGATCTATTTTGGGTGTTTAAGCCAATTAGGGTCATTCAAAGTGCGTTAACTCAAAATATATTTTTCATAGGGTCCTCTGGTCCTAAGGAACATTACCAAATTTTCTTAGAATTTATTTCACAACATGATAATTATTGGAATTAAAATACCACAAACAGTGACATAAACTTGGAAAATACATAACTCTTTATAGAGATGGCCTATAATCTTGAAAAATTTAGGAAATGTTCCCAAGATCAAAGGCTTCAAAAGCCCTATAGTCTCATGCTATGATGAGTTGTATACATGCATGGAGAATTGAATGATTGAAAACACTATTTAATTAATTAAAAATAAAATATGCATCAAATAAATATAAAATCACTTCCACATTATTCTCCTCGTTTCAGTGAGTAAGAGAGTTTTTTTATTTTTTTTTTTTTGAGTTTTCTATGAAAAGTTATGAGTTTTTGAAGTTTAGGTTCAAAAATAAATAAAAAAAATGCATTTCCCGCTCGAATGACACATGTCGCGCTGCTCGCGGCTGGCGTGGTTGCCTGTTCACGGATAAAGCTGCCGTCCAACTCCATCGGTGCCGTCCGTGGGATACATGCCCGATCGGACGGCTGCTTGCTCCTCTTTCTTTGTTCTATTCACTCAAAATCGTCCAACTTCAAACCTTGATATCTCCCTCGATTCTCAACAAAATTTAATGAATTTTTTTTTAAAATGATCGTCTAATTGAGTAGCACACATCTATATGGTGATGATATACTTAAAACATGTGAATAAGTACGGAAAATTAAAACATGCTCGGTTGGAGGAGAAAAAAATTGATACCTTTGTCCAAGAGGTGAGGCCGCAATTGGAAATGATTTGATTGAACTTAGAAATGCTTGGAGAAGCTTTGGGAACAATTTGGCATAGTCTCCCCAAGGTAAATCTTGCATCTCCTCCCCTTGGTCATGGAGGTGGGGTTTAAATACGGAAGGTTATGGTGGAGCTTGGGTGGCCATGAGGGTTGGCTTGGTTCATTCACCAAGGTTTTTTTTTCTGAGAAAAACTCACATGATTGAGCTTGATCTTGGTGCAATCAATTGGGTTATGCCATGTGTAAAGTAAAGGATTTAAATGGCATGGGTGTAAGGAGCATTTTTGGTCCAATTTGGGTCAATTCATGGTTTTGGCTTGGTTCACTCACCAAGGCTTGATTTGGGCTGATGTGAGATCATTTGGGTCAGCCTCATATGTGTGGTGAAGTCCCCATCTAAGGTGAGGTGGCCAATTTTGGTTAATGTGTATCATGAATGGGGTTAAAAAGGTTTAGTGAAGGCTTAGGAAAGGCTCCCCTCTTCTTGCCATAAGTTGCATGGTGAGGTGGAAAGGGCTCCCCATAGCTTGAATATGGCTTATTCATGGCTCCATGACTTCATTTGGCTTGCTCATGGCTTGGGAAAAGGTTGGCTCACTTGCATGGAAAAGGGTTATTTGGAATTTTGAAAACTTTGGATTCCATTGATGGGATTTGTCATGATGCTACAAATGGGTTGATTTCATGATGGTTTAAGACTTTGGTCAAATAGGATTATCAAAGGAATGATGAAGAAAAGGTTTCATGTGGGCTTGGTAATGGACTTTGGCCTTTTAAAATTTGGTAAATGTGGGCTTTTAAAATGGTTTAAGGGAATGGGCTTTTGAATTTTAAAATGGATTTTGGGATGAAATTTTGGTAAAGGCTTGGGCTAAATAATTGTTGGGTTTAGCTCATGGATGTGTCATGAGTGACTTGAAGCAAATTGGGGGTGATTTAGGTTTTAATTGGGTTGAATTTGGGCTCTTTTGGTGAATGGGCCAATATAGGTCCAAGTGGGCCAAGTTGGGCCAATGTTGGGCTAGGGTTGAAATTGATGTAAAATCAATGTTGAGAAATGTTTATGGGAGTGTTTCAAAGAGGTTTTGACTTTGGTTGGGCTTTGATTTTGGGGTTTGGGCTCATTTGGGTTAGGTTTGGGTTTAGGTCAAAATTGGGCCTTTTAGCTTTGGGTTGAATTTGAGTGGGCTTTGGGTCCAAATTTTGGGCAAATCATGTTAGTTTTTTGCTTGTGGGGATGCTAAGGAGGATTTAGAAAAGATTTGGGGTTAATTGGAGTTGAATTGGGTGAGTTTGGGTTAGGTTTGGGTCATGTGTCAAAATTGGTCTTTAAGGTCAAAAGTGAAATTGGATTCAAATGTCAATAAAATTGGGCTTGAATTTTGTCCAGATTGACATTTGGGATGTTGAATTGAAGTTTAGAATTTAATTGGACCAAAATTGGGGTCAATTGGGTAGGTTTGGTTTGACATTGGGTTCACTTTGGGTTAAAATGGGTCAAATTGGGGGTTTTGACAAAAGTAGGGTAAATTGACAAAATTGGCCCATGGTGTAGTTGGATAAAATGAAATTGGGAATATTTGGGATTTTCTGGAATTTCCTGGGAATTTTCTGAATTTGTGGATTTTTGGGTCAAGGGGGGTATTTTGGGTATTTGGAGGGTATTGGGAGGTATTTTTGGAATTCTTGGTATTTTTGGGTATGGATGATCAATTTGAGTGATGTGTAAATTTTTGGGATTGATTTTGAGGAATTTTGGGTAATTTAGATGATTTTGAAAAATTTGGGTAATTTCAAGGGCTTTGGGTAGGTTAGGCGGGTGTAGGGTCCCGGGGGTCAAAAATTGAAAATTTGGAAAATTGAAGATTGGGTGAATTTGAGTGGAATGAAATCATTTTGGTTGAGCCATGAAGCCATATCAAGCCCACATGAGCCATGAAGGGACTCATTTGAGGCATTCACTATGTTGTTCCTAACCCTCTTGCCGAAGGCTTAGGGGTTAAGGACCATCCATGTGAATCACCTACATGAGTCGGGAGGTCGAGTTAGGTATGGGTGTGGTTTTAGGAGGTGTGTGAAAGTGTAGTGTATAAGTGTAGTGTGTGTGTAAGTCGGCCCCTTCACCGGACCAGGCCACCAGTGGGCGATCCTAAGGCCAAAGAGTCCCATAGGAACTCATCCTTTAAACTTCCACATTTGATTTCGACCCTGCAGGTGATTAGGGGTCTACGGTCAAGTTTGTGGAGTTTGCGGGGAGTTAAGAAGTGGTTTGAAATTCTAGATGGTGGATCCCGATTCTAGTCCTTTAAGATAGTCGAAGGAAAAGCTTAAGGCTAGATCCTAAGTACTAAAAAGAAGAAGAGAAGACCTCATCGAAAATGAGGTCAACACCCCGACAGAAGAAATACCCATTCGAGAAGAAGCCGAGACACATGGAAATAAAGTGGACTACAACGTGCTAGCCCATCTTAGGAAACTACCGGCCAAATCGAGCATTTACGATGCTCTCATCTTATCAAAGGAGATGAGAGAAGCTCGATCGAGGCCTTACTTGATCCAGAAAATTTGCTTAGCTCAAATGGCCGAAGATTCCTTAGATGAGGTTTGCTCGTTAAAGGAACAGCGAGGTGTTACCTTCACGGACAATGACCTACTACTTGGGACAGCAGATCACAACCGACCGTTGTACATTTCGATTACAATTGGGAAGTTTACGCTCTCCAGAGTATTGGTGGATCCAGGAGCATAAATCAATATAATGAGTCTCCGAACACTAGCATATTTGGAAATTGATGCTTGTGAGCTCGAGGCCGAACCGGCTCAATATCGAGGATTTAATGAGAAAATGGTAAACCGGGTTCCAATCTCGAGGATTTAATGAGAAATAGAAACCGGTTCCACTCCGAAGATTTAATGAGAAATGGAAATGGGTTCCAATCTCGAAGATTTAACAGAAATGGAAACTGGTTCCAATTCGAAGATTTAATGAGAAATGGAAACCGGTTCCAATCTCGAAGATTTATCCGTATGAAGAGGGACTCCAATCCCATGCCATCGGAACCAAATCAAACAAAGTTCGTGGCTCCTCAATAATAGAACTAGTCGATCCTCTAACACATAGAGAAAAGATTTAAAAAGAACTGGTAAGTGTACCAAGTTGAAAAGACTCGAATTCGGTGACAAGTCGCCAAAAGAATTGAATTTCGAAGAGTTTCAAACAAACATTTCGTTTTGAAGAATAATCAAGGATTCAGATCGAAGGATTCAGATTGAGATTTAAATTCATTTCGTCTTGTTTTGGTGATTCAATTTCAAAAATATTTGGAGTTCTTTGTATCAGTTTAGAATTTATTTTGACATTTAGATTTTTTTAAAAGAGTTCTCGTCTATTTTCATTTTCCCTTTGTTCTTTGCTCGAAGTTCTTTTAATTTAATGGCGTTTCCTAGTCAATTTGCACAAAAAGAGGTGAAGGTAAAACATGACATGGTCACTTTCATTCCAATCTTGTTGAAAATACATCATACATCTTGATCCAAAACATGATGATAGTTTCTTTGAGAATTTTATATCTACTACAATCCATATAAATCTAAAACGGATTTGTAAGATTCTTCAAGTTTCTTCTTAAAAGCGCTTGTTAAAAACCATAAATCAATAGTGAGATACATGGACAATAACATCACCTTCCAAGTCATCCTTGGTAGAAATGCCGTATGGATGTGCATTGGACGTGTGCTATCTCCCATGTAACTCACAACAGAAGGCCGAGGATTCTCTAACTCGGATCTCAGCCGGAAGTGGAAAGACATTTTTCCGTCGTCCATCCTCCCGAAAGTAATAGAGATCCGCTCAATGCACCCCTCGAATGCGATGTTTTGCGATGTCCGCTCCATTCCCTTTTAACACCATGACGGAACCTACCTGTGAGGTGGTATTCTACTGCCTCGAAACTCACCTGGGGCCTACTATCCGAGGTCGTATCCGAACATGATATTGCACCGGTTGAAAAGACACCGTATAGAAGGCCTACGAAATCATGATGGTCTATATGTGGAGGTATGCAATGCCCTCCTTATAGATGTTAATGATGCAGCTGTTGGGTGCAACTGCGGGCACAATTCTCCACTCATGTTTTCATCCTCTTTACCATTCTTTTAATAATGTTTGGCATCGCATCCACCTCAATCGCGACGGAGCATCCCCGGTGGATTTCCATTTTCGTCACCGCGAAGTTGTAGCAACATCCGCACTGGATTGTAACTCTTCTTTCTTCCGGCATCCACCTTCGGGCTCCCGAATAAGTCTTTTCCCTGTGGGCGTCGTATCGACCCATTTTCCGGAGTTCAAGGCGTTACCACAATTTGTTGCTGCTCGTAGGCCCAAGAACACATCCGTATGTGCCGAGGCCTTCTAAGATATTGATCCTCTTGCCTCCAATTCTCTCAAAGTATTCAAAAGTTCTCTTTTTCGACATTCTCGCATTCTTCTAACTCATATATTCGGAAATTATCCGCAACCGGCGAGGTTCAGTAATCGCATCGGGGAATGTATGGTTCCACCCCTAAGACGCTCTCCCCGCATGTCTTGGCTCCCTTCCGGGGTAGCGTCTATCGTGACATCTTTCCTAGGGTTGCTTTCGCAAAAAGACTCTGAACCTGTGCATCCGCTCGGCGTCGAGGCGCCGATTCTCGTTCTCTGGAATTTACTTTATCCGTTCTCGCTTTTACTGAATCGACTTCCTCCTTTCCCCGGTTCCCGACGAACCAATCTCTTCGAAGACGAGATGGGCGGGTAGCAAATCGGCCTCTTCTTGTCGTATCCGTCGCTAACTTAGTTAACATCTTGCGAATGCGGCGATTCTTGTTTCTTCGCTCGAGCGGCCGTGAAAGTAGCTCTCCTTACCCCGATTTCGCGGGTACCGTGCCGACAAGCCCTCGCCCTCTCGCCGTAAGAATAAATGTGACTTAACTTCTTTAACTTCTCCGCTCGCATGAGCGGCGTTTGTTTTTCTTTTGTCGGTATATGGTTGATTTGAGCCACCCAATTTCATCGTATGGTTATGAGTTCTTCCCGATCGATCGGGGTCCAATCATTTTCTTCAGTATTGTATCCCAAATTCTGTGTGAAGTCGAGTCAATCTCGATCAATGCTCCATCCCTCACCCTTTTTTATCAAGTGCTAGAATCACGCCATTCTTTAAAGTTCATTTGTAAACCACCGCCCGTTCCGACATTTCCCCGCGAAAAAGAAGAAAGACTGGGGGTTGTACTAAGAGCAAGAAATGTGAAAAAATAATTTGTTTATTAATGAAGAGCTTTTATTCGTTTATTTTAAATTTAAATAGGAGTAGGAAAAGATCAAGAGAGATCAAGAGTGAGACTCGATTTGAAAGGAAGGATAAAAACTTATTATCTGACTACATGTTTCTTTTTAACATTTTTTTTAACGATTTTCTTTATCATCCATTTTTTTATATTTTTTCTGGTTCGGACTCCAAATATAAGTAATATCGTGCCCGTGCTTCTAGAATGAGGATTCATCCTTCGAAACATCAGTTGCGTAATACTTCTTTTAGATATCGTCATTAATCGAAGCATGTGTCGTTCTCCACGGCACTTACAAGCCGGTAGGAACCTCCCCGAGTAACCGTCTCGACCACGAATGGCCCTTCCCAAGTCGGTTCAAATTTACCACTCATCTTGCGATGTGCAAGAATAGGTCTTCCGAGAACCAAAACCAAGACACCGACTTCGGTGTCCCGGGGACCCGACTAATTTATTCATCGTCGGTCTGATCATCTTCTGCCTCGATAGCGCTTCCAAATTCTCGCCGTGTCGAAAGTCTTTTCCTTCCAAGCTTTCTAACTCTTCTAGTCGTAATTTGACATTTTTCTTTAGTGATCTTGTTTGAACCGTAATTCGAGAGAAGAAGCTGAACCTTTAAGGGTAGAATCCGCCTCGACCCGTACACTAAGGCGTAAGTGCGTAGATCGGGTGGGCGGTTCTCGGGAAATATCCTGTAGGCCCATAAGGTCTTCAACAACTTCTCATGCCAATTTCTTTGTCGTCGTCTAAATTTTTCTTTAGGATTTGGGACGAGAGTTTTATTAAAAGCCTCGCCAAGCCGTTTGCTCTGCAGTAGATTGTTGAATAAGGCCAATTAATCCCGTGTCTTTTGACAAAATTGTTGATCTTCGTACTCTTGAATGCGAATCTGCTATCTGAAATGATTTCCCCGCGAGGTACCCCAAAACGACAACTCGATTCTCAAGAATCAAGCAAGACATGATGTGCTTTCACTTCTCCGAGTCCTGCATCAGCTTCGCCCACTTATAAAAGTAATATGTAGCCGCAAGAATGAAGTGATGTCCTCTTGAAGAAGGCGGCCGATCGGACCCACAATATTCGTGCCCCAACACTCAAACGGCCACCACGCGATTGTCGAATAGCACATCTGGTGTCGATGTAGAACCACTCCATGCACTTGCACCGGTGACAACTTTTGGTAACTGCGGTCATCATCGAGGCCAAGAGTACCCGAGTCTTTTACCCCATTTTCATTTTCGACTCGATCGATGAGCGCTACAAAGTCCCGAGTGTACTTTTCACGATTTCACGAGCCTCGACTCCGCCAGCATCTTAGCGACATTCGATCGAAAGACCTTCGTATAACGTGTTGTTTATTAATGCGTAAGACAGCAGTTCCCCGTTTCGATTTCCGATAGCTATCGATTTATCATCCGTAGGTTTCCCTATTTCCGTAAGTAGTCTATCGTTGGCCGCCGCCAATCTTTCGTATTTTCGTCATCATCGTAATTGTTTCTTCGCTTTTCTTCTCGATTCAGGTATTGTATCTATGTCGAGCCGTGGAGAGAACCTCGACTTCCCCGAACCGACACTTCAACCGACTCATCCCGTAAGCGCGGTGCAAATTCCTCGCAAGTCGAGCTAACGCATCTCGCGAGAGCATTTTCTCTTAGAGTCTTGTAGATCGTTACATTTAGAATTTGCTCCAATGTTTCATGGCATACTGAAGTACCGCCGGAGCTCCGACTTTAGAATTCGTAGATTATTCGCGACCCGTTGAATGATCAACTCGAGAATCTCCATAGATGTTGATATCTCGTTATCCCCATCCGAATGGTTAATTCCAATCCCATATGAGGGCTTCGTATTCTACCTCGTTGTTTGTACACGGTTTTGTTATGGTAGGAGTACTTAACATCCCCCGCTCCGCGTTATAAAGATTAGTCTCGATTCCCGCTTACGCACTATCGTTGCGATTCTTTATCTTTCGTGTTGAGGATGCTTCATCGAAGTACAAGCCCTAACGCTGATCATCGTGGTCTTCTAGGCTCATTATCTCGCTCGTCCGGCAAGTCATCGTTGAGAGGCGATTCTCATTTAATGGGTGTGCCGCGAGAAGTTCACAGGGACTTGTCCTCACGCACGAAGAGGAACGAAAGTTATATCGAATTGCAATAGTATCATTGACCACCTCGGCAAGTCTACTGGAAAGCGTCGGTCGGGTCATCAAATATTGCAGATTAAACTTCGAAATAAGGTTGACCTTATGAGAAAGCATGTAGCGCCCGAGCTTCGCGCGAAGATCAGATCAAACAAGGTTTCTCAATAGGATGATACTTTATTTCGTCGGAATTAGACGACGGCTTAGGTAGTAGAGTGTGTTTTCTTTTCCTCATCACCGACATGGACTAAATGTAGGCTCCGAGAGTCGTTTAAAGCCGTGGTATAAAGTATCACCCGTCTAAATTCGAGACCTGGGTCGCTAAGACAAAGAGGTGTCATTAAATATTGCTTAATATCATCGAAGGCATGTTGACATTTGGAGTCCCAAGTAAACTTGGCATCCTTCTTAACCAAAGCAGAAAAAGGCTGACACTTCCCGACAAATTTGAGATAAAGCGCCGAAGATATGCCAATTTTCCTCAAAGGATCGTAGTTGTTTCAAGGTTTTCGGGAGGCGCATTTCTAAGATAGCTTTAATCTTTTCTGGATCAATTTCAATTCCACGATGTCGAACAACAAATCCTAAGAATTTCCCAGAGGTGACACCGAAGGCATTTCAAGGGATTCATCTTAAGGTTATATTTGCCTTAATCGCTTCGAAAACAATTCTCAAATCATACAAGTGATCTTCTTTTAGTCGTTTTTTATGACCACATCATCTACGTAGCAACTTGGTTGTGAATGAGATCATAAAAAATTCTTGTCATTGCTCTTTGATAAGTTGCTTCCCGCGTTCTTAATCCAAACGCATCACCGTGTGTTAAAGATACTCCCGACGGCCTTCAAGGCTGCAAACTTTTCATCTTCTCTCGGTGCCATCTTATCTCGGGTTGTATCCTCAAGATCCATCCATGAAAGAAAAGATTTCATGTGTTGAAGCAATGTCGATCATCAATTCTGAATTGGTAGAGGTGGAATTCGTCCTTTGACATGTCGTTCAAATCTCGAAATCCAATTTGAAATTCCCGATCCGACCATTCTTTCTTCGACCGGTACCACATTGGCTAACCAAGTTGGATATTGTTCTTCACGGAAAAATTTAGCTTCTATTAGCTTCTTAACTTCAGCTATAACTTGTTGTTCAATCTCTAGACGATTCTTCGGAACTTCGTCTAACTCAACAAAGAATGGGATCCACTCCCACTCGCGAACCGCGACTGGAGCTAATCCCCGGCATTTCATCACAACTTCCAAAAATTACCCCGAAATCCATCGATGGTGTTTTGATTATGTTTTTCGAGTCTTCTTTATTGAGTAAGGAGCTAGCCGGTCGGCCTGTGCTCTTCGCGCACTCTGCTAACTTCCATTAACTCGTCTATCAGATTTAATTTCTTCTTCGAATTTCGGTGGAGCATCTCCGATTTCCGTGCATCTTCAAGATCTTCTCGAGGTTTCCAAGCGCTCTTCATTAGGCTCGGCAAGTGACAACCAAGCAAAATCTCGTACGTCACCGTACCCTACCGTGCCGAATCCGAGACCATGTTTCAAATGGGAGGCCGACTCGCATTATTTCATAATTTTTCAAAATGTTGTGATCGACCTTTGTTTATCGTCGAGGCAAGACTCCACGTTGAATTAAATTTGAACACAAGGAGAGTACCAAAAGGCAGTTCCATTAATTCGGAAGAAGTAACATCTTCAAATTCAGAGCATCTTTTTCGCATCGGAAGAAGAAGCACCACGCGTAGAACTTGATTGGCTTAACACCACCATCATGCACTCTCAACACCATACCCTCGATCTTATTAGAATGGATCGGGGTCAGGGGTCATAGTATGTACATAATGGTTAATCTTCGTACATTGATTTGTATTCTTCATTCCTTTCATCTTCGAGAGAGATCTTGAACTGGGTTTGATACCGTTGCCACTCTTTCGCTCTTCTTCTAACCGGTCTCCCAATCAACGTTGATGATCGTTTCTTCCGTCCAACTCGTTCCAAACGCCTTCCACGACCTCGGCTCCCCGCCTTCGACTCTCGGGGTGCGAGTTCTCGAGAAACCTTCACCATCCGCTCTAAGAGAGCAGAGTAACTGGCTGACTAGAATTTTAGGCTCTTTATTGTCTTGCACTTCTTTTGCTTCATTTGCAGGCGCGTTTCCCGGGAAAAGATTGTTTTCTTCGAGGCGCGTAGTAGGCCGCATCTTCTTCATGAATTCGATCTCGCCAGACGGAGAATGGTTGCAAGTCACCTTTACAACGTTCTCCCCCATCAACACTTTATGCACGGGTGCGAGACGACTGCACCATCCAGCCATGAATCCACACGACCCGCAGCCGAACTTGTCTCCGTAATCAATTATGTGGAATTTGCGGTTGTCTTTGCTAAATCATCGGCTCTCTCTCATCGGCATGTTATCGATCCGAGAGCTCTTTCTCCCTTTCCGATCGAACCCTCTTAATAACATCTGTCCGCTTCGAGGTCTCGAGCATCAATTTCCAAATATGCTAACGTTCGAAGGCTCATTATGTCGATTGATGCTCCTGGATCAACCAACACTCGGAGAGCGTAAACTTTCCAATAGTGACTGAAATGTACAATGGGCCGTTGTGATCAACAGTTCGATTAGTAAATCATCGTCCGTGAAGGTAACACCTCGCTCGTTCTTTAACGAGCAACCTCGTCGAAGGAATTACCTACCATTTGAGCTAAACAAATCTCTCGGATCAAGTAGAGCCTTGATCGAGCTTCTCATCTCCTTTCGACAGATCGAGCGTCGTATATGCTTAGTTTGGCCGGTAGCTCCCTAAGATGAGCTAGTACGTTATAGTCCACTTTATTACCATGTTCTTCGTTTCTTCCCGCAGTGGGTAATTCCTTCCGCCTAGGTTGACTCTTCCGAGCAACCACCTGCTTTCCTTTATTTTTTAGACCCATTCTCGAGGGTAGAACTTTTCCACTTCTTAGATTTACTTCGCCATTTCTTCCAGATTCAGCCGAATCCGCTTCTGTTTCCCCTTGAATTGGAATGTCCGGCTCTTCCGGCGTTGTTTCTGGACTGATAACTCCAATTCTATCGCGATTGAGCTCCTCGAAATTTTCAAATAGACTCGGCTTCTTGTTGAGCTCTCGTAGCCTCCTCCTTTGTGAGCATCTTCTTCGTCGTGGTCATCGAGGTTTAGTATGAATTGAGAATCTTTATTTATATCGGAATCAGATCCGGATTAGGTTGGTTTTTGTTAGTTACGTAATCATTAGAAACGCTCAAAACGTAGCCAACGCCAAAACTCTTATCATTATAAGACCCCGCCGGGGCGAGCAAATAATCATACGTAGTCGAGGTTCGAGGGATTTCTCCCCCTAATCGGGAAACAACCATCCTAGGATAAGCAAAATTTCTACCTACCCTTCGGAGCCTTAGTTTTCTTCTTCCACGATCTTCTCCTCATTCTCGAGGCGGTTCTTTGATTGCAAGCGATAGTGCCGGCTCGGCAGGTTTCAAACTTTTGAGTTGAAGCACACACCGAAGCGTTCGGAGTGCGATCCAAGATTTTCTTTGAAGACTTTGTCCGTGCGGTACTCCATCCATCCCGGGTTGTAGGGCTCCTGAATACGGGATCCACTGAAATAACATTGACCTTAACCTCCTTTGGGTTCCTTCATGTATTCCTTCGATCTTTATGTTCCCTTTCCGAGATTGCTGTCAAGCCAACTCTCAAAGTGATGCAATCCTCTATCTTTTGCCCGAGCATCCGTGGTAAGGGAAATAGTTTGGCTGATCTTTCTTATTGACTTCTTCCGGCCTTTGGCTCGGTAGCCGAAAATCTTATGTCTTCATTAAAATGTGAACATTTTTGCTACTGCTTCCGCTTTGAATGATATTCCTTATTCGGTAAAATCTTCGTGTATGTCAGATGAGATGGATGTTCATAATGCCGAGGTAATCGATAGCTCGGCTTCGAGGCTGTCGGAATCTCTACCGAGGTTGTCAGTAAGTACGCCGGCGGTGGTTTATAGCAAGGCTGTGGCCGCTTCCGTCGTATCCGCACCGGTCGCCACCCTTATCGATCGCCTCGACGATTCCGGATTTCTTCGAATGTTTTCACGGCTTCGCTTTTTATCTTTTCGTCCACGAAACTTAGTCGCTTTGCTTCCTCTTGTAAGCTCCCGGCCGTTGCCACGTCTCTCGAAAGTCTTAATTGTAAATCCTTTAAGAAGAAGTGCTATCGGGCCATGGATACTCTTAAGCAAGATGCCGACTACAGCCGTTCCTCGAAGTTAGTTCAGCACTTCATGCTTAAATTCCTCCATCGAAGTATGTAATCCACTAAAGTCTCGTTCGTTCTCGGTGTTCCACCACTAGATCACCGATGGTGATGTGGTGTCGAGCCCCGGCAAAAAACCGCTTAACGAAATGGTTTTCTAACTCGCAAAGGTTTTAACCGAACCATTTGGCAATTTTCGTGTACCATTCGAAGGCGACTCCTCGACAAACTACCGATGAACCGATGGAAGAGTAAAGCGTCACTCCCACCGCATCAAGAAGAACTAGCACGAAAATGCTCGACATGCCGCCGGGGTTTTCGTTCCATCGAAAGTCTTAAACAGAGGTGGTACGAAGCCTTTCCGGTATTGGACTACATCGAACTCCTCTTCTGTGGCAAGGTCTACCCGTCCGAACAGATGCTCCACTCTGTGATTGTGCTAGGATTCTCGCACCCGCCGTTCTACCATGTTTTTAATGTCCTTTTCGAGAATCATGCTCTCGTGCAGAATCCTTCTTGGGCGGCTCGTCTCCGTTGACAGATGTGATCTCTTTTTCACATCCGCAATATGGATGATCTCGGGGGTGTTTCTTTTGAGGTTGCACCCGACTCGGAGAGTGGCTAAGGCAAAGCTGTGCCTATCTCTTCCATCCTCCTTGCCATCTCGGGAAATTGTATCATCTTCTTTTCCCCGAAGCCGTGCTCCTTATCACTTTCGGTTCATCGTTTTCCGCAATGCCGAGCACCTTGCGAAGCTAACGATGCCTGCGTCTCCTGAACCATGCTGATCTCGATACTCCTTGCATCCATGAACTCGATGAGCTTCAACTTCATTTTCCAACTTTTCTCCTCTTGCCAACCTACGGATATCCGCTCCTGGCTTTCTATAGTATCCTCAGAAATTCTTCTTCCTACTTCTGCCTTGTATTGTTATGATGGGTTGTCAACTTCTTTTTGGGAGTTTCTTTTATTGGTAAAGAAGATTCCTTCGATTCGTGCTCTGACGAGACTTTCTTCTCAGCCGTTGTGTTGGTCTCGCCGGTGACACAGGTCGCCACACCATCCTTCTTGGCAGAGAGCCGCCTAGGACCGGAAGGTCTCGTTGGCTATATGCCGGTAGGAGGTGTTCTCCTCAATATGATGGCCTCGATACAACAACAGTGAACTAGCTCTCATTTTCTTCCTTGGCTTCTCCACCTACTGCATTGCACTTTACTCATGGTCCAAGGCGAGATCTACCGGCACTCATCCCATTCTCTGGGGATTTCCGACAATAGGCATCTTTCTTTCTTTCTATGGCTCTTCTATCACAAAGATGGAAGCCAGTTAAACGTTACGCTCTTAACCCTTTTTCTTTTTTAGTTACTATAGTATGTGCCTGGGGTAGTGTAGCTAAGAATCCTTCTGACATCTTCTTCATCCGATGCCAGAGAGGGGTGAAACCTACTTCCAACAGGTATATCAGCAGTTCTTCTTCAGAATTTTTTCTAAAAAAGCAACTTCGCCGGCTTTGGCTTTCTCGATCTTGACGATATTTCGCTTCTATTTCTCCTTGAGTCCGGAAGCTGTGGATGCAACTTCGAACTAGACCCACCGAAACAGATGGTATTGTAGCAAAATCGTAATTCTCCACGGTGACAAAAGCTCGATCACAGATTGGCCTCTTCCCTTTAGTTTGGCAAGTAGTCGGTAAAAGTGCAGGGATGATTAGACCTATGGGGGTAGAGACAATGTAAATTTTCCTAACAATCACAGCATTTTTCAAATTCGCAACCTCAAGTAGGAGGGAATTTCGAGCCGACTTCAAGTTTAACTTCACTATGAGCTTCTAGCTTCTCGGCACTTTGTCCATTAGTGCGAAGAGAAAGGACGTCAACATGAACTTGATATCCGTATTGTTGAATCCTTGTTCAAAACGATGATCCTATTGTCATTGGTGAAGGAGAAAATTAACTTTTGGCGCAAATATTTTTTAAGTAGGTAGATTCTGAGCATATCCCGAATTATGCTTCCTTTTGTCGCAAAATTTGTGTTAAAAAAGAAAGAATTCGAACACATTTTTGTTTATTTATTTATGATTTTAAAAGGATTTATTTATTAAAAGAGTTGTTTATTAGAGGATTTGTTTATTAGGAACTAATGTTTAAAGGTATAAAAGGTAAAGGATCCGATTCCGAATTGGAAAGGAAGAGAAAATCTCGTAAGACTTCTCAACTTCTCAAGGACTCATTCCTAAGCTAACACCTAGTCAGTCCACCCCACCTCAAAAAAGAGGTAAAAGGATTTCTAACTCCTTCGTTTGTAAGTGTCCGAACAAAATGGCTCCTAAATCCGAGAGAAGCTTCATCATACCCGTTCAAGATAGAAATGAACGTAGTATGCCAACGCAAGAATGATAGTTTTGGTCCATCAGATATGGACTCAATTACCGATTTATGAAAGCAAAAACCATTTCGATCAAAATGGAGAGAGAACCAAATTTCACGGGTATACGCTTTAAGCCGGCTGATATTTTAGGTTTGTGTTGTACTTAGAAAAGGTACTTTTCAATGTAAATTGTCGGCGAATTTTAGATTTAAATTGATTTCAATATATATATATATAATTTGAAAGTAGCATTTAATTTCAAAATAATTTTAAGCTCAAAATTTTAAAATATGAAATTAAAACCGATCTCACATCCCAAATAGTTTATATAAACGAGTACCACACCACAAACCGTGTATCTATCCCAAAGAACAAACACACTCGCTTGATGATGAGGCCTTGCGAAATAAACTAGAAGATTTGTGACATCCGTTTAGTCTCGGCGAACCAATTTTATAAGCCGATAAGTTCCCCCGCTTAATATAAATGAATTAAGCAGTGGTTTATATTACCCGGGTTCTTAAAGTTCCCTATAAGGGCAAGCCCCTATAGTTAATTACATCTTAAATGACGGAATCATTTAAGAAAACTCTCGATAATGATCAAGTGGTTTTGCTATTAAGAATTTCAATGTTTAAGGTTTCAGAGGATTGAATTTTGGAAATTTCAATAGGATTAGCTCAAATTGAAACAGCTTATTTTAAGAATCCAAAGAAAGAGAAGCAGGAGAAGCCGAGGATCCAAGAAGAATTCGACAACTTCCCAAACTATCCTATTGTTTGGTTTAGATTGGAAACGTTTATTTAATGTTGCAATCCCGCCAATTTTATTTATTTAGTCTTATATTTGTATGATATAATCACACAAATAGCCTCAAGATGTGGAGGGCTTAATTCACCAAATCCACCACCTCTGAGTCTCAAGACCGTTAGGACTTAATTTTACATGACATGATCGTGGCAATGCCTAACAAAGAGTTTGAGATTTGTGTTGCACAGCAAAACTACCTCAAGTCCTATGGCTTGGTTATTTAATTTAAGAAAGGTTTAGCTGTGTGCATCCGAGCTGGCCGACGACGACATCGTCGCCCACCATGCTCCGAGCTCCTTGTTGTTCCGTAGGTTTAGTTGTAGAAGGTGAAAATCAAGAGATGAGAAAAGTGTTTTGGTTTAGAAATCTTAAAGTCCAAATATTTTTAATATTTTAATTAGAACAAATCTTAAAGTCGTTTAAACAACCGATTAAGATCCCACGGTTCCGTCATCCCGCACCGTTATTTTCTATCGAATTTACTTAGTCCAGATGAATTTGCTAAACTTAATCGAATGAGTTCCACACTTTCATTTAGACTGCTGGAAATCCCGTTAGCAACACGTGGGTTACATCATCCGAGGTATTCTCGATCATTCAACGAGACGTTTTAATTCTAGTTATAATTGTAGTTTTGTTGTTCTGTTTGTGATTAAATTTTGAGTTGTTTTATATTTTGGAATGTTGTGGCGGTGAATTTTATCTTCGTGGTGACGTTTAACTTGGCTCGGTTTCGCTTTTGTGGCTATCCTAGAAGGTTTCACTTTCATGCAACAATCTTGTTTTAACATGCAAGAAAAAGTAAAGTACAGTGCATGTTAAATTGCATAAAGTAAATTACAATAAAATAAAAGAGTACCGGAGGGTCTTCCCGTCATCCCAAGCCGCACTTAAAACACATGTTACATTTAATATTTCAACAAGTACCTAGGTAAAGTTTTAAGAGAAGGGTTTTGGTTGTCTACCAAATTCCTAATCCTATTGCTATGGTCATTTCTTATGACGTCTAGGTTCTTGTGTTTTTTAAGGACGATTTTTCTTCTATCAAAGAACAATTAAATTCACTATTCTTCTAAAACATCTCATCATATTGAGAAATGCTTATAATGTCCCCAAACATCTTTTCAATATTTCCGAGATCATTTTGAGTCCAAGTAAATTTAGTTGCACAAAAGAATTAATCATCCAGGAGTTTAGTTAAACTTTTCTCTCACCTGAACTCTGGGTATTTGACATTCGATGAATGAAGTGACATCTCACTTAATACTCTATTTAAGAGTTATATTATTTAAAGCCTTTAAAGGCAAGTTGGTTTGTTGAGAATTTTAATCATTCTTAATTTAAAGTTTGAGTTAATGGTTTAAAGTGATTTAATTTAATTATTATAATTAATTAATAATTTTAAGTTTGGAATAGTGTTCAAATTATTTTTTTGGTTTAAATCTTATACTTTAGTGATCTTAATATTTTAAATTTGTTTTACTTTATTATTGAATGATGTTAACTTAATTTAATTTAAAATTGATTTAATTTAATTTAATTTAACTTAAATATTTTTTAATTTAAACCTTAACTTAATTGTTAAAATGTTAATTTAATTTAATTTTAATTTTAATTTAATTTTTACTTAATTTAATTTAATTTAATTTCTAATTTAATTGAGTTAAAATTATTTAATATTTTGAACTTTTTTCTTTTAATTTAAGGGTTATTTATTTTTTTTAATTTTTAATTTACTTAGTTCGATTATCATTTTAATCTTAATTAAAAGTTAAATATTGTTGAAGTGATTTATTTAGGGATTTTTTTTATTAAAGGATTAATATCCTCTCAAGTTATATCCTTATTTTTAATAATTCAAATTTTATTATTCTTCCAAAAATTTAAACTGCTTAAATAATCAAAGTTTCATTTTTTTATTAAAAGTGATTAATCAGTTCCTACCCTTTAAATTTCCCAATGTTTCAATCATCCAAGAAAGATACAAAATCAAATATTTTACCTTTCTATTTTAATTAAACCTAAAATTTTAATAAAGGGGTTTAAATTCTTTAATTACCTTTATGCCCTTTTAGGCTTATTTATTTCATAACTCACTAAATCGAGTTCAAATGAACTCTCAAATTTTTATGTCACTTTACTCACATGTCAATTACATAATAGAGGAGAAAATGTGATTTTTCTGAATTTAATTTATTTATATAATTATTTTTAATGAAAAATAAGATTTTCAAGGAAAATTCAACAACATGACTAAGGAAAGGTTTCGTCCTTATGAAAATTATGGGATGTTCCTAATGACTAGAGAACCACTTGGACTAATTTTAGTGATTTTTTGAATTATATGTTATTTATTATAATTATTTTGATTTTTAGAGTATTAATTAATTGAGGTAAAATAAAATTAAAGTTGAAAAATGGATTTTATATTTTTCTTAAAACTCTCTAACCTCAAGGAGTTTAAGAGAAAACAAATTTTACAATTTTTTTGATTTTTCTTTGATTTATTGGAATTAATTTAGTGAAAAGGTTGGAAAATACATTTTTAATATTAAAAAGTTGTTTTAAGCATTTGAAATTCAATATCTTTATTTTGAGACTTAGGAAAAATATTTTGTCATTCTCAGTTGATTAGGAGTCAAATTATGACATTTTATTTTTATTATTTTTATGATTTAATTATTTTTTAATTATTTAAAATATTAAAATATGATTAAAAATAAAAAATTTTAGAAAATTCTAATTTTAATTTTTATAGACTTCTCCGATATCGAGCCCACAAAACCAATTGGGTGAATTTTTTAAATGTATTTTTGGAGTTATGAATTTTTAAAGTTTAATTTTGGTTATGTGACTTAATTAATTCATTTAGTGGGCTAAACATTTCCAATTGATATCAAATTTTTATATGAGGTTCCTCTGATCCTAAAGTTCGTTGGAGAATTATTTTCAAGTTATTTATGCGCGGGTTAATCCTAATTAATTAAAATTTCATTTTAAGATTTTGGCCAAATTAGAGTTTGTTTGATTGAAATAAATCATGAGATAATTTTCTAATGTTTCTCTGATCAAAGGGAACATACTCTAATTTCTTTAGATTTTTCTAAGTAACATGGTAATTTTATAATTATTATAAAATGAAAAACCGAAGCATAATATTGAAAAATAGATATCTCATCATGGAAATCTTTTCATGACTTTGGAAAAATCAGGAAAGATCAACCATTATGCATAGAATAACATAGAAAAATTTCAAGTTTTGGTGAAGCTCCTACATGCATGAAGAATTAAAATATTGAAAACACTGTTTAATTAATTAAAATAAATATACAATAAAAATAAAATTACTTTCTCTACATTATTCTCCTCGTTTTCATGAGTAGTAAGAGGTATTTTTATTTTTATTTTTTGGAGTTTTCAGGTAATGTTATGATTTTTGAACTTTGTGTCAAAAATAAATCCAAAAAATTCATTTCCGCTCAATCCACGCATCGCTCTCCTATTGGCCAAAGGGTTTCGTATGGCGCCCGTTCACGGATGAAGATCCGTCCGACCGCATTAGGGCCGCCGTCCATCGATACACGCCCGATCCGACGGCTGCTGCTCCTCTCTCCTAATGCTATTCACCCAAAACCGTCCACCTTCAAACCTCGATATCGCACTGCCACAACGAATTCGAATGATTTTTTTATTTAAATGATCGTCGAATCAAGTAGCACACATCTATATGGCGATGATATACTTAAAGCATGTAAATTTTTACGTAAAATTAAAACATGCTCGGTTGGAGGAGAAAAAAATTTGATACCACCAAACTAAGCATGTAGAGATATTGTTTATTTCCAAGCGTAAATCAATAGTTTTTAGAGTGACAAACTAAATTCTAATAATTTGGTTATAGAAAGGGAACGGGTCACTGGTAGGGCCGATCATAGCTACCCTCGGGACATCTAGAAGTGTAAGCCAAGATTAACCCATTCTACTAATAATACATCCCCGAACCGATCCATGGGATACTCAATGTTCTTTATACTATCGAGCGAAGGTAAAGAATAACACCGGCTTCATTTAGCACTACTACATAAAATTCAAGCATCTCTTTTCCTATTACACTAAGAGAAATGTGTTTTTAATATCTCGAAATTCTCCGAACCAATTTATCCATAAGTTATCTTTTATTTAAGAAACATTATTTAGGATTAGTTATTAAAAACCCATTTTAATCGAAATTCAAATTTAGGCCTTATAGAAATGATCGGAATTAGCCTAAAGAATTTCTTACCTCACTCTCTTCAGGATCGATACATCGGGGGTTATAAAAGAAAACACTATATTACTTAAACGATACGTATACTCGCATAGTACCCTGTGTAAAATATTTTCAAAAATTTTACAATATTTTAATTTTATACACTAGCCGCTATTTATAATCAAATAAGTTTTTGGCCATTTATTTAAGCAAAAAATTACCGCGTTGTTGTGGGTCGGGTCAACAGTGCAAGACGATCAAACCAAGTTGAGAGTAGAGACGACGTCCCGGGGAGGGCAAACTTAATCTCTTACGAACAACAAGCATTTTTTACACCGGTAACTCTTCGTGAGAGGAAATTCGTGTTGACTTCAATTTGAACTCAATCACAGCCTACGCTTTTTGGTACTTGTCGGCAGCATATTTTTATGTTATGTGTTTTAAAAATGGGTCACCTACAGAAGTTGTCGCCGAATTTTAAATTTTAAATTTAATTTAAATATCTATTTAATTTAGAAAGTAAAGATTTCGATTTTGAAAATAATTTTTAAGTTTGAAAATTTTAAGATATGAAATCAAACCGACCTCACATCCCAAATAGTTTATATAAACAGCACCACACCACAAACCGTATATCTATCCCGAAGAATGTATTACCACCGTCGATGATATAGGCTCGATTAAATAAACTAGATTTGCGACATCCGTTTGGTTTTCTAACCAATTTTATAAGCCGACAAGTTCCCCCGTTTAATATAAAGAAATTAAGCAGGGTTTATATTACTTCCGGGTTCTTAAAGTTCCCTATAAGGGCAAGCCCCTATAGTTAATTACATCTTAAAAGACGGAATCATTTAAGAAAACTCGCGATAATGATCGCGGGTTTTTCTCTCAAGCATTTCAAAATTTAAGGTTTTCTAACAATTGGATTTTGCAAATTTCAATAGGTAATGGATCAAATTCGGGAACAGTTTATTTTGAGATTCCAAAGGAAGAGAAGTAGGGAAATCGAGGATCCAAGATGTAATCTGAAACTTCCCAAAACTATCCTATGATCTGCCACAATTCGATAGACTATTTAATGTTTCAATCCTCAATTTTAGTTAGTTAGGACTTATATTTGTATGACACAATCATACAAATAGCCTCGAAAATGTGAGGTTTATGTCGTACTAAACGACTACCTCGAGTCCTAAGACCGTGCTAGGGGCTTACTTTGCATAATATGATTATGTAAATGCCTAATGAAAAGTCGAGGATTTATAAGTAACTAAGCAAACTACCTCCAAATCCTATGGCTTTATTATTTAATTCTAAGAAAGGTTTTGTTGAAGTAAACACAGTTTTGGCCGAGGAAAATGGCCGTGCCGCCTATCAGGCTCCAAGCTCATTACAGGCAGAGGTTTAGTTTTAGAAGCGGCACCGAAGAGATGAGAAGTGTTTCGATTTAGAAGGGTTAAGAATTGAGATGGCTTAGTATTTTAATTAAAACAAATCTTAAAGTTTACAAGGCAACCGATTAAGATCCCACGGTTCCGTCATCCCGGCACTACTATTTTCATCATGAATTCACTTACTCCAAATGAATTTGCTAAAATCAACTCGAATGAGTTCCACACTTTCATTTAGACCGCGGAAAATCTCGTTAGCGACGTGGGTTACATCAACCGAGGTATTCCCGATCATCCAACGAGACGTTTTAATTTAGTTGCAAGCTTCGTAGTTTTGTTGTTATGTTTATTATTAAATTTTGAGTTGTTTTATCTTTTTTGAATGTTGTGGCGGTGAATTTTATCTTGTGTTGATTTTTTAATTTGGGTTTTCGGGGTTTCGCTTTTGTGGCTTATCCTAAAGGTTTTGGTTTTCATGTGGTGACATTGTTGTTTAACATTTAAGAGAAGTAAAGTACAAAGGTAGGTAAATAAATCGCAATAAAATAAAAGCGTACTGCATCTTCTCGTCATTCCCGCCGCACTTAAAACACATGTCGAGACATTTAAATATTTGCAATAAATACCTAGGTAAAGCTAAGGGAAGGCTCTCCAAGTTGTCTACCAAGATCCTAATTCTATTGCTAAAGCCAATTCTTATGACGTCTAGGTTTCGTGTTTGCTAAGGATGATTTTTCACTAAAGAACAATTAAGTTCAATCGTTCTCTAAATAACCTCACTATATTGAAAGTGTTCGTGATGAGTCCTGAACATCTTTTCAATGCTTCGAGATTATTTCGAGTCCAAATGAATTTCATTGTATAAGTGAATCGGTCATTCAAGAGTTTGGCGAAGTTTTGCTTTGACAGCGGAACTGACTTTCGATTATCCGATGAGTAAAGTGACATTTCACTTAATACTTTATTTAAGAGTTATAAATGTGGGAGCCTTTCAGGCAAATTAGTTTATCAAGGATTTAACCATTAAAGTTGGGTTGATGATTTAAACAATCCGATTTCCGCGTTAGTTTCGTATCGATTCTTAAATATTTTAAAATCATTTAGGTCAAGAAGAGATGTTTAAATCATTTAATTTCATTAAATTTCGACAATTTAATTTGAATTAATTATAGTACTTTAAGTTGGTTTAATTGGTTTAATTTTCACATTTTTAATTATGAATTGTTTCAAAATTATTTAATGTTTCAAATTTGTTTTAAGTTTGTTCTCTAGTGTTTTCAAATTATTTTTAATGTTTAAATTTATTTTAATTTGATTATTGGGTCATTTAATGTTTTAAGCTTTAATTTAATTGATTATTAATTTCAATTATCATTATGTTTGCAGTTAATTAAGAGTTTAAATATTATTAATCCATTTAAAGAACTTTAAATTAAAAAGAATCGACATCTTCCTAAGTCATATCCCTAATTTTAATAATCCAAAATTTTAATTATTCTCCAAAATTTAATGATTTAATTAATTAAAGTTTCATTTTGATATTTTCAAAGTGATTAATGGGTTTCTACCCCTTTATTCCCGAAACTTAAATCATCCAAGAGAAAATTAAGATCAAAATATTTTACCCTCCCTTTGATTAAATTAAAGTATTAATTAATGTTAAAATCCTTAATTACTTTTATGCCCCTTTTAAGCATATTCACTTCATAACTCATTAAATTTAGCTCAAATGAACTTGAAATTTTTATGTCACCGTACTCACATGTCCATTAAGACATTAAAGGAGAAAATGTGATTTTTCCATTTTTAATTTAATTTATAAGAATAATCTTTTCAAATGAAAAAATAAGGGTTTTCAATGAAAATTCATCAACATGACCAAAGTAAGGTTTTTATCCTTAGAAAAATTATGGGATATCTTTATCACTCCGTATGACCACTGGAATCCAATTTTTGGCGATTTTTTTAATTATATTTAATTTATTATAATTATTTTAATTTTTGAAGTGTTAATTAATTATAAAATAAAATTAAAGTTGAAAATTAAGTTTTGTATTTTCCAAATCTCTCCAAGGTCAAGGAACCATGAGAAACAAATTTATATTTTTCTTGATTTTTGGTTGATTTATCGGAATTATTTTAGTGAAAAGTTAAGAAAATCCATTTTTTAAATATTAAAAATTATCCTAAGCCTTTAAAAAATTAATATCTTAACTTAGACACTTAGGAAAATTAGGGGAATGGTTCCGAAGTGATTAGGAGACCCAAATGTGACATTTTTATGATAATTAATATTTTTGCGATTTTTATAATATTTTAATTATTAAAATATTCAAAAATGAGTTAAAAATGAAAATTTTAAAAAATTCCAATTTTAATTTTCATAGATTTCTCTGATACCAGAGAGGCCTCAAAATTGTCTTGGTGGTTTTTTTAGGTGTATTTTGGACTTTATGAATTTTTTAATTTTTAGAATAGCTATGTCACTTAATTAATCCATTTAATGGGTTAAATTAATCTAATTGACTTGAAATTTTATGTGAGGTTTTATGTATCCTATGATATGGAGAATTAATTTCATGTGTTTTTGATGTGTGCTTACTCCTAATTAATCAAAGTTCCGCTTTTAAGTGTTTAGGCTAATTAGGGTTATTTTAAGGAGTTAAATCAAACCATAATTTTTCTAGGTCCTCTGATCATACAAGATACCTTCCCTAATTTTTCTAGATTTTTATAATCAATATGAAAATTATTGGAATTAAAATGCTAAAACGTACACAAAAATTTAGAAAATAGATAACTTGTCATAGAGATGGCCTCTAGCCTCGAAAAATTTAAGGAATGCTTCCAAGTTCGTAGGCACAAAATCCCTATGGTCTTATGCCATGGTGAAATGTGTATACAAATTGAGAATTAAACATCACAAACAGAGTATTTAAATTATTAAAAATCATAAAAACTAAACAAATTAACTTAATTTTTTTGCACATTATTCCCTCTCTCGTTCACCGAACAAGTGGGTATTTTTTCCTTTTATTTTTATGATTTTTCTATGAGTTATGCATTTTTAAAGTTTCCCAAATTAATTAAATAGAGAAATCCCCTATCTTTCACTGGGTCCACGCGACGCCGAGTCATCCGAAGTCCAAGTCACATGCATCGCTCCACCATTTGACACCGCCATATGACCGGGATGCCATGCGGCCCGCCGTTCTGCTCCGCCGTCTCCGTCGAGCGTGATCCTGGTCGTTCACTCGATACACAAGCCATCCGACGGTCCCCGGTCATCGTCTACCACCGGTGCGTCCCGAGAGCCATCCGCCTTCTAACCCTAAGATCTCTCTCATTTCTAAACCAAATTACACAAAATTTGATCCTATGTGTTCGTCTAAATGAGAGCTACAAATCCATACGGCTGATAGGCATTGAAATCGGCAAAGCAAAATAGGGAATCGCTGAAGCTCCTGCCAAGGAGAAGTCTCCATACCTTGTTCCAAGAGGTGAAGCCTCGACGATGTGCTCTGCGATGTTCGCTGTAGTCCAAGGAGTCTACGGATCGAGCCTCTCGGTCCCGGTGAATCGCCTAGGTATGATTTCCACCAAACCCGATTTCAAAGCTTGGCCGGAGCAGTGAGGAATGGCTGGCCTCGGGTGAAGGGCTTTCAATGGGGAACTTCTTCTCTCGTCCGTGACAGGTAGGTCGATCACACTAAGATTGGCTCACTATGGTGAAGTGTCCTCGTTGCTTAAATCGAGCTCAGAAATTGAGCTCAATGTGAGAGGATTTTATGGCTGGATTTCAGTGGGGATCAACCGCTCTAGGTTAGGAGAGGAGTTTGGAACCAATTTTGCGGTGGTTTTACTAAGGTCCAGCAACGTGCATCCAACCTTTTTGGCCGTGGAGGTGAGGAGTCTAAATAGTCATGGCTAGAGAGCTTCCCAGATCAATCAGTTGCTGATCAGTCGCTCAGGGGAGGAGAAGAAGAGCGTGAGTCCACTGGAATGGGACAAAATTTCAAGAAGGGAGTTTGATTTTTTGCTCACAGCTCTTAAACTCGGTGTTTTCGTGACCTGTGTGGTGGTCCAACAAAGGTCAAGTCACCTTCACACTGCCGAGGCCGTGGATGGGGTTTGGTGAATTCAATTGGTTGCTGCCATATGTAAAGGGTTTGATTTAAATGGTATAGGGGAAGAGTGCATTTTGGGATTAAAATGGTCAAGCCATGGAAATGGGTCGGGTGCACTTCCCCAAGACTCCGATTTTAGGGCCGAGGGAATCAATTGGGTCACCTAGCAAAGGGTGGTGAAGTCCCCATCAAAATTGTTTGGGTTAATCTTGGTTTAAGGGGAATCATGGAAAGGGTTAATGACTTTTTTAAAGGGTGTTTACCCTCCTCTATTTTCCATTTAGAGTCAGGTGCATGCTTCAAAGTTCTCATGGCTTCATATGGCTTGTCCATGGCTTGCCTATGGCTTCATTCGCTCACTTTTGGCTTGGAAAAGTTGGCTCGCATGAGAAAGGATTTTTGGGATTTTTGGATATCTTACGAAAATTTGGATGAAACTCGATTTTGGAATGGTTTAATGATGACTTTGAAACTTAGAAGATTTTAATTGAATGCATTATGAAGAGGAATGTCATGTGGGCGTTGAATGTTTTTGGGCTTTTTAAATTTGGTGGAGATGGGGCTTTAAAAATGTTTTATGGAGATGGGCTTTTAGGTTTTAAAATAAAATTTTGGATAAAAATTTGGTAAATGTCGTGCCAAATAAATGTTTCATTTAGTTTCCTTTGGGAATGTTTTATGAAGGTTTTAAAAAGATTTGGGGTCATTTGGAGTTGAATCGGGTTTAATTCTAGCCTTTATCAATAGGGTTAAAGTGGGTCAAATTGGGCTAACTTGGGCTAAATTTTGGCTAATGTTGGTTTTAATGTGAAATTAATGTTGCAAAGTGTTTATTAAGGTGTGAAAAAGAGTTTTCAATTTTGCCGAGTCTTGATTTTGGGATTTGGGGTTTGTTTCGGGGTTCATGATTTGCTTAGGCCAATTTGGGGAATTTTGGTTTGGAGTTAGGCTTGAGTGGAGTTTGGGTCCAAATATCAAAAATTAAGTTAGAGTTTTGTTTTTTGGGATGTTGTAGTCGTGAAGTAACAATTTGGGAAAATTCGAGTAACATTTGAGTTCAATTTCGGATGGATCGGGTTAATCGGGTCACTTTGGGCCTTAAGGGCCAATTTAAGATTTTTTAATCAAACTAGGTTAAATTGACAAAATTATGGTAGGTGGTATTTGAAGAAAATTATTTGGATAATATTTTGGAATTTTTGGGATTTTTTTGAGAATTTTCCGAATTTTTGGAATTTTAGGCTATTTAGGGTACAATGAGAGTACATGAAGGGTATCAGGGGCTAATTTTGGAAATTTTGGTATATTTGGTCATGAATGATCACTTGAGTGGTGGGGAATTTTTAGGATTGATTTTGAGAAATCTTGGTTAATTTAGGCAATTTTGGGAATTTCAAGGGTATTTGCAGTTTAAGGTTTAGTGGTCCTGGGGTCAAAAATTGAAATTTTAGAAAAATGAAGATTGATTAGGTATGAAAGCAAAATGAAACCATTTAGGTTGAGCCAAGAAGCCATGTTAAGGTCACAAGAGCCATGAGAGACTCATTTTAGGCACTCAATATGTTGTTCCTAACCCTCTAGCCGTGAGGCTTAAGGGGTCGAGGTCCATCCATATGAGTTTTCTACATGAGTCGTGAAGCCAAGTCAGATAAGAGTGGCTTTAGGTTTGGATTGTGTGTAGGAGTTTAGTGTAAAAAAGCTGACCCTCACCAAGACCAGGCCACCCAAGGTAATCCTAAGGTCAAAAGAATTTATTGAACTCATCCAATCCCACATTCACTTTAACTCCTTCAAAGAGGCTCGAGGTTTATGGTCATCTGTTGGGTTCAAGAAGAGTTAAGAGGTGTTTGAATTTCTTGCTATGGGGCTCCATTTTAATCCTCTAGATAGTCAAAGGGGAAAACCTATGGCTAGATCCTAAGCACTAAGAGGAGAAAGGAAAGACCTCAACAAAAATGAGGTCAACAAGATTTCTTTTGGTCATTAGTGCAGAGAGGGTAACATCTCCGAACTCGATGTTCGTATCGTTGAATCTTCAGTCCGAAGCGAATGACCACTTTTACCTGCGCTTCATCCTTGCTTCGCCGCTAAGTCCAAACTCCATCGACGAAGGAGAAAATTAGCTTTGGTGCAGACATCTTCTGTGTGGTAGATTCTAAATTTTAGCTTCACACTACGTTTCCTTCGTTATAAAACCGAAAAAGAATTACTCCAAAAATGTAGTCGAACACATTCTTTATTTATTTTCTGTTTTAGTTTTGTTTATAAAGTATTTCAAATTTCGTTTGTTTTGTTTGTTTGTAGTTTAAAAAGAAGTTTGTTAGGAACAAAATAATTAAAGGAGAAAAAAGGGCATGAAGGTAAGGACCCTATCCAGAACCGGAAAGGAAGAGAAACCCCACTAAACTCTCATCTCGATGAACCGCTCCTACGCCTAACACCTATTTGGGGGTACACGCACTTCCGAGAGGCGAATGATCCCGTAACCTCTCGTGGCTTAGGGATGTTTAAACAAGTGGGCTCCGTAATTCAAGAAGAGTTGACTTAACCCATTCAATGTAGAAATGAATGTGGTATGTCAACTATGAAAAGAATGGTGTCATCTACAAGGGGCATGGACTCAGCCACGACGATACAGAGCAAAACCATCCGATCTTAAATGAGAGAGGAACTAGTCCTCAGCCGAGTCGCCGTAAATTTATCGGCATATTTATAGGTTATGTGTTGTATTTTTTAAAAGGGGTCGCCAACAGAAGTTAGTTTCCGCGGATTTTAGATTTTAAATTTAATTTAAATATGTATATATATAATTTGGAAAGTAAAAGATTTGATTTTGAAAAAATATGAGACCAAACTGATCTCATGTTACTAATAGTTTAAATAAACGAGCATTCCATCACAAGTGACATATCTATTCCGAAAAGTAGACATATTACTTGAAAATGGAGCTCGATTAAATAAACTAGTAATTTTATAACATTCGTTTGTCCGGCGAACCAATTTTATAAGCCGACAAGTTACCCTACTTAATATAAAGGAATTAAGCGGGTTTTGTATTACCTGGGTTCTTAAAGTTCCCTATAAGGCAAGCCCCCTATAAATTAATTACATCCTAAATGTCCGAAGACACTTAAGAAAACTCTCGATAAAGATCAAGGGTTTCGCTTTCAAGAATTTCAAAGTTTAAAGTTTTCAAGATCGGGCATTGGAAATTCAAATGGAGTGGATTCAATTAGGAATTCATTATTTAAGAGTCCAATATGAAAGGTGGGATGTCAATGATTCGAGACAAGTCTCGCGACTTCCTAACTATCCTTTTTTGCTTGGCTTGAATTTGAGAAGATGTTATTTGATGCTGCAACTTCTGCCAATTTTAATTAATTAGGACTTATACTCGTATGATATAAATTATAAGAATAGCCTCGAAGATAAAGTAGGGTTTATGTCATGTCAAACGACTACCTTCGAATCCTAAGACGAAAGGTGGCTTAAATCGCATAACATGATTATGAAAATGCCTAAGAAAAAGTGAGGGTTTATGTTGTGCTAAGCAAACTACCTCGGAATTCCTATGGATAGGTTGTTTAATTTCTAAGGAATGGTTAAGTTGATGAAGACTTGTTTGTCAAGCGAAGATGGTCGAGTTACCCATCGAGCTTCGTCTCCAAGCTCCTCGTTGTTGCGCAGGGTTTAGTTTAAAGAAGTGACAATCAGGGGATGAGAGAAGTGTCATGGTTTAGAGGTTGAGTTTCAAATTCAATGTCTTAAGTTTTATTAAGGGAAATCTTAAAGTTGATTAAGCGGAACCTGCTAAGATCCCACTGCCTCTATCATCCCGACACCACTATTTTCATCGTGATTCACTTAGTCCAAATGAATTTGTTAAACTTAAGTGAATGAGTTCCACACTTTCATATTTAGACCATGGGAAATCTCGTTAGCAACACGTGGGTTACATCATCCGAGGGATTCCCGATCACTCACGAGACATTTAATTTTAGTTGGCACTGGCAGTGGGTTTTGTTGTTTTGCTATTGGTGATTAAATTTTAAGTTGTTTAAACATGTTGGGTTTGATCATTTTCACAAGTTTATAGAATGCAAGAAAATAAAAACATTTAATAAATCAGCAGAATGTAAATTGCAATAAACTTAAATGTGTACCCGAAGAGTCTTCTCGTTTCCACCGACTCCAACTCAAAATGCATGTTAAAGGGAAAATATATATTTGTAACAAATACCTAGGTAAAACTTAAGGGAAGGTTTTAGATCATTTATCAACCCTATGATGTCTAAAGCTGGGGACCCTAAGCTTGCTCACCAAGTCCTACGACGTCTGTGTCAAATCCCGGTTGTCTATCAAGTCATATAACATAGACAAATCCTAGTTGTTTTTATGATGATTTTCTTCATCAAAGAACAATGAAGTCCAATTGTTCTCTTGAAACAACCCATCGATTGAGGAAGTGTCGGGGGTGTAGGCCCCAAACATCTTTTCAAACTTCCGAATTTATCTGAAGCCCAATGATTTCATCATTCGGCATTTAATTGATCATCCAGGGTTTAGTCAGGGTTCGACTTCGTCAATGAATTTAGATGTTTTAATTATGTTATGAGATAGGTGACATGTCACTTCGACATTTCATTTAGAAGTTATGAAATGAAAGTCTTGTGGGCAAGTTAGTCTATTAAACAACTTAACCAATTTTAATCGGGGTTAAATTAGTAACTTAAAATGATTGCATAATTTAGTTATAAAGTTTCAGTTAAATTAGCAATTTAAAATGATTTAATTTAGTTATAAAGTTTTAAATGTTTTTTAAATTAATTTTTTGAAAAGAGTGTTTAAATTATTTTAGTTCAATCGCATTAATTTTTAATCTTTTAACTTGTTTTAATTTAATTATAATATTTTAGATTAATTTTAGTTGGTTTAATTTGATTATATTATTTTAACTATAATTTAATTTACATTAATCTTAAGTTTTAAATGATTTTGATTAATTTTAATATCTTAAGTTTGTTTTAGTTTGATTTTAAATCATTTCAAATTAATTTTCATATTTTAAACCTTAATTTAATTATAAAATTTCAAGATTATTCCCTTCTTTAATTATTAATTTCAATTATCATTTTCATGGTTTCATTAATAAGAATTAAATGATATTTGATCAAATCATTAAGCATAGGGATTCAATTCAAAGAATTAGAGTCTTCCTATGTTAAATCCCTTAGGCTTAATAATTCATGCTTTAATTGACTTCCTAAAACTTAATGATTCAATTAATTGAGATTTCTTCGTTATTAAAGGTGAATAATGGGTTTCTACCCCTTATCTCCCCTACGTTTCAATCATCTAAGAAGAAGATTAAGATTAAACATTTCCCCTTTCCCCTTTGATTAAGCCTAAATGTTAATTAAGGCTAAAATTCAATTACCCTTTTGCCCCTTTTAGGTTTGTTCACCTCACAATTCATTAAATCAAATTCAAACGACTTCAATATTTCAGGTCACCTCACTCACATGTCAATTAAGACATCGAGTAGAAAATGTGATTTTTTTGATTTTAATTTAATTTATATAATTATTTTAATGGAAAAGGGATTCTCAGAAAATTCAATAACATGACCAAGATAAATTTTCTATCCTAGAAAATTATAAAAGGTTCCTACTGAATGTAGGACCACTGGGACTAATTTTGGTGATTTTTTGAATTTTAATTTAATTATAATAATTATTTCAATTTTAGAGTGTTAAGTAAATATAAAATATTTTAAAAGTAGAAAATTAAGTTTTATATGTTTTTTTAAAAATCTCGGTGCCGGGGAACCCAGAGAAAGAAATTTTACATTTTTTTATTTTTATTTGATTTATTAGAATTATTTTAGTGAAAGGTTAAGAAAATTCATTTTAAATGAAGTTAAAAATTATCTAGGCCTTTAAAAATTAATATCTAACTTTAAGACTTAGAAAATATTTTGGTGGTTCCCAAGTGATTAGGAGACCAAATGTGATATTTTGGTGAATTTTTATATTTTAGATTTTTATAATTTTTTAATTATTAAAAATCAAATTTTTATAAAAAATGAAATTTTATTTTTCTTGACTCCTCTCATCACAAGAGAACTCCCCGAAAATTAGTTCGTGAATTTTTGAAATTTATTTTGGGGTTTTATGTATTTTTTAATTCGCAAAATGGCAATGTTACTTAGAAAGTTTATTTAATGGGTCAAATTAATCCCAATTAGATTGAAATTTTTATGTGAGGTTCCTCTGGTCCTAAGTGATAGTCGAGAATTGATTTCAAGTTATTTTGATTTTTATTCATTTCCTAATTAACTCAAAGTTTATTTTAGGTTAAGTAGCCAATTAGGTTTATATTTAATGTTTTAGCTAACTAAATAATTTTTCAAGCTCCTGGTCATAGAAAACCTACCATAATTTTCTAGAATTTCAAGCAATATGCTAATTATTGGAATTAAAATACCAAAACACATAAAAAACTTAAAAATGTATATCTTACCATGTGGACCTTTCAAGACTTAGAAGAAATCGTGGAATGTTCCTAATGATAGAGTGAATAACACATCCTAAGCTCATTTCATGGTGAATTGTCTAAGTGAATGGAGAATTGAAAGATTGAAAACACAAGGAAAATCATTAAAAATAAAATATGCATCAAATTAACAAAATTTTATTTCCACATTACTCTCCTCTCGTTCCCTATAAGAGGGTATTTTTCTTTTATTTTGGATTTTTCTACACAAAGTTATGCATTTTTTAAGTTTAGGGTAATTAAATAAATAAGAAAATCCTCATTTTCTCACTTAACCGAGCCGCCGACCGGATCCTCGCATTCCATCGAAGTACCACGCGCCGCTCCACTATTCAGCCGCCGTCATCCACGTTAGCCCCATGCGTCCCGTTGTATATAAACCATTTGCTTGATCGGCGCGATCTCGCCCTTAATTCATCACACGCGCGATCCACCGAGTCCTCATTCATCGTCTCGATCGGTGACGATGACCGCACACCTTCTAGCAGGTTAATTTCTCCCTCGATTCTCAATGGATTTTCACAAAATTTGTTTCTACACCTAGATCTAACTTAGCTCTACACATCCATACGGTTGATCAAGCATTAATTTCATGTTTTCTTTCATAAAGTCCCAAACCGAGCTCGCCTTTGGGTGTTTTTATTCATTGCCTCAATCCAAGAGGGGTGGCCTCAATTGGATGCTTGTGTCACGTTTGTTGGGGTCTCGGGAAGCTTCTCGTAAGCAACACTCGAGCTCCATTTGAGGGTTGGTTCGTAACCTCCAAAGGGTGGACGGTTTCGAGGTGGAAGTCCACTGTGGAAGCCTGGAGATGTTGTGGGTTTCTCTCGGAAAACTTTCCTCTCGGTGAAGGTGTGAGAAGAGTTTATTTTATTTTTGTTGAGTTTCGTGATGTCCTCGTTTTTGGTCTAAGATCGAGCTCAAAATTAGGCTCGGGCAGGGGGAATTAGGGCTAGATTTCAAAGGAGCTAGTCTTCTGGGCGGGGCTCGTGAAGAGTTTCTGGGCTCTCTACTGATGGAAGTTTTTACGGAGACTTAATTTCAAATTTTGGCCATGGAGGTGAGGAGTTTAAATAGGAGGGGCCATGGCTGAGCTCAGGGGAAGTTAGGTTTGGAATCAACTGCCTAGGTCAAGGGAAGAAGAGCCAATAAAAGGACTATTGGGGCTGACAACTCAAAGAAAGAAAATTTGAATTTTTTTGCTCACATGAGCTCTCATTTCATGGGGGTTTTCCTACGAGCTAGGTGGTCGGCCGGGCAGTATGTTCATCTCGACTTAGTGGGGTCAGGTTTGGATTTGGTGAGTTCAATTGGGTAATGCCATGTGTAAAGGGTTTGATTTGGCGGAATCTGGGAAGTGTCTCTTTTGGGCTCAATTTGGTCAAGTCATGTAAACGGGCTTCGGTGCACCTCCCAAGGCTTGATTGGGGCTGAAGTGAATCATTTGATTCAGCTGACTTTAGGTGGTGAGGTCCCTATCCATGATGAGGTGGCTAATCATGGTTTAGAGTGTGACATTAAAGAGGTTAAAAGGCCTTAAATATGAGCTCGAGCTGACTTCTCCTTTTGTCATTAGTGGTCAGAGGTGGAAAGTGGCTCCCATGGCTCTTATGGCTAACATTTGGCTTAGGGCAAGGCTTCATGGCTTACCTTTGGCTTGGGGAAATTGCATGAAAAAGGGTTTTAGGATTTTGGAAATTTTTGATGAGATTTGATGGAAATTTTCACAGACTAAAATTGAATGATTTGATCATGGATTTAAAACTTAGAGATGATTTTATTAAATGGATGATGATGGGAAAATTGTCATATAGCCTTTAGAACAAATTTTGGGCTTTTGAGATGAATTAGAGCTTAGGTTTGGATTTTGGGCTTTTAAATCGGGAGGAACTTAAAGCTTAAGCCGGGCTCGACTCTGCTAATTTTCGTCAATTTAATGTTTATTTAGTGTAGGAGGAGTGTTAAGAGGATTTTTAGAAAGATTAGGGTGATTTTGGATTAATTTGGGGTTAATTGAGTGTAATTAAGGTGTAAGGTCAATTTGACAAATTGGGCTAATTGGAATCAAAGTCGGGCTAATGTTGGATCCAATGCAAAATTAATGATGCAAAATGTTTATGAGGGTGCATTAAAGAGTTTCCAACCTTGGTTGGGTCTTGGTTTTGGGATTTGGGCTTGTTTGGGTTCATGGTTAGTTTAGGCCAAATTAGGGAATTTTGGGTCCGAGTTGATTTAGCCGAGTTTGATGCAAATTGTGGGCAAATTAATGTCGTATGTTGTCTATGTGGGATGTTAGAAGATTTTGGAATTTACTTTGGAGAAAATTGAAGGGTTTTAGGTTTGATTTGAGTAGTTTGAGTCATGAGGGTTAATTATGGGGAAATTTGATTTTGTTGTCTGGATAATTTTAGAAAAAGCTTGGGATCAAATCGAGTCAAATTAACAAAAATTTGATTTTTCGTGAGTAAGCTATGAAGGTTTGGAATTTTATTCGGAGAAAATTGGAATCAATTTGATCGACATTGGTTTTAATTGGGTTAAGTTTGGGTTTTAAGGGCAATTTGGAATGTTTGATCAAATCGTTAAATTGATAAAATTTGTGCGTGGTAAGCTTTCGAAGAAAATGACGTGGAGAATATTTTGAATTTTGTAGATTTTCGGATTTTCAAAATTTTTCGCTATGAAGGCATTTTGTTAATTTTGGGGGTATTTGGGTATTTTGAAAATTTTATGTCGATTTGGGTAATTTTGTTTCAAATTAATTATAGTGGAATAACTTGGAATGATTAAGGGGATTTTGTACCTTTTGGGTAATTTTGGAATGGGCCATTTTCAAGGTAATTGAGTAATTTGGTAGGTTTAGGGCCCTGTGTGGTCAAAAAATGAAAATTTTGGAAAAATGAAGATTAGTCTAAGGTGAGTAACATGGAATCAACTGCTAAGCCATGAAGCCATCTTAAGCTCACAAGCATTACGAGACTCCCCTTTTAAAGCACTCCATATGTCGTTCCTATCCCTCTTACCAAGGACTGTGGTCAGAGGTCCATCCATATGAGTCTCCTAAAAGAGTCAGGAGGCTAGGTTAAGTGAAGTGATTTTAGGTTCAGCATGTCCAACAATGTGGTGTGCAAGTTGACCTCTTGCTCAAGACTAGGCCACCTGTGGTTGTCCTAAGTGCTCGACCATCCTATGAACTCATCCTCGTCTTTTCTACACATCGTCCTAACCTTCCAAGTAATTTGGAGGTTGATGACCATCCATGTAGAATTCTAAAGAGAGTTTAGATTTAGTTGAATTTCTAAATTTATGGGTTCCATCTTTAGTCCTCTAGGATAGTCAAATGCATCCTAAAGCAAGATCCGAAACACTAAGCAGAGCGAAGGACCTCACCAAAAACGAGGTCATCACATCGGATTCACTTAGTCCAAATGAATTTACTAAACTTAACCGACTGAGTTTCACACTTTCATTTAGATCGTGGAAATCTCGTTAGCAACACGTGGGTTACATCATCCGAGGTATTCCCCATCATCCAACGAGACGATTTAATTTAGTCAGAATCGTAGTTTCGTTGTTTGCCGCGATCAAATTTCGAGTTTTTTATATTTTAAATGTTGTGATGCTGAATTTTATCTTGTTTTGATTTTAATTTATTTTTGGTTCAGCTTTTGCATCTATCCAAAAGGTTTCGGCTTGCGTGTAGACATTGTTGTTTAACATGCAAGTCAGAAAGAAAGAAAATACGCAAAAATAAATCGTAATAAAATAAAAGCGTACCCGGCGGGTCTTCTCGCCATTTCCAACTGCACTTGAAACACATGTTAGAGCATTTGAATATTTAAAAGAAGACACCTAGGGTAAAGCTAATGGAAGGTCTCGGTTATCTACCAAATCCTAATTCACACACCTTGCTGCGTTGAGGGAAGATTTTCTTCATCAAAAAACAATGAAAGCTTCTGATTGTTCTTCTAAAATATCTCATTAGGTTGAGGAAGTGTTTAGGATGAGTCTTTGAACATCTTTCAACGCTTCGCGGTTATTTTGAGTCCAAATGAATTTTCATTATGCGATTTAATTCGATCAACCGAGGTTTAATTAAGTTTTCACTCTTGCCTGAACTAGGATGTTTGATTATCCTATGAGTAAAGTGACATTTCATTTGATACTTCAGTTAAGGGTTATAAAGTGAAAGCCTTTAGGGGCAAATTAGTTTAATAAAAGACTTAACCATTTCAATTAAAGTTAAATTCGATGATTTAAAAATGATTCAATTTAGTTATAAATTTTTCAGTACTGAATTTTCAAATGATTTAAATCATTTAGGTTTTTAAAAAGGTGTTTTAAATTATTTGGATTCAGTTAAGTTTTAATGATTTAAGTTTATTTTAACTTAATCATAATATTTTAGATTAATTTTAGCTGGTTTAACTTAATCATAATGTTTTAATTATAAATTGTTTTGAATTGATCTTAATATTTAAATTTTGTTTTAATTTTAGTTTTAAGTGATTTCAAATCAGTTCTAATATTTAAGTTATCTTAATTTGATTTTAAATCATTTCACATTAACTTAAATACTTCCGAGCTTTTAATTGAATTATATGATTTCAAGATTATTCTCCCTTTTAATTACTCGTTTCAAACATCATTTTTTTTAAGATTTCATTAATAAAATTTAAGTGATATTTAATTAATCCATTGGTTAGGATTCAATTCAAGGAATTAAAATCTTTCTATGTTAAGATTCCTTAATCTTAATAATTCATGCCTTTTAATCAACTTCTAAAGTTTAATGATTTAATTAATCAAGATACCCTTTTTTAATTTTAAAAGTAATTAATGGGTTTCTACCCCTAACTCCCTAAGTTTCAATCATCCAAAAGAAAAATTAAGATCGAAATGTTTACCCTTCCCTTTGGTTAAGCTTAAATATTAATTAAGGTTAGAGCCCCTTAATTACCTTCATGCCCTCTTAGGCTTATTCTTCTCATAGTTCACAAATCAAACTCCCAAAATGAATTTGAAAATTTTATGTCACCACATTCCTATATGTCAATTAAGACATTAGAGGAGAAAAATGTGAATTTTCTAATTTTAATTTAATTTATATAATTACTTTAATGAAAAATAGGATTTTCAATGAAAATTTAACAACAGGACCAAGACAGTTCTCTTATCCTTAGGAAAATTATGGGAGGTTCCTACTGACCAGAGGACCACTTGGACAAATTTTAGTGATTTTTTTATTTTTATTTTATTTATTATAATTATTTTAAGTTTTGGAGTATTAATTAAGTATGTGAAATTGAGGTGAAAAATGTATTTATATTTTTTTAAATTTCTCTGAGGTAAGAGAACTCAGAGAAATAAATTTTTTTATATTTTTCTAATTTTTCTTTGAATTTTTAGAATTATTTTAGTGAAAGGGTTGAAAAAATCCATTTTTTAATATTAAAAATTCAATAGCTTTACTTAGAGACTGAAAAATATTTGGTTGGTTCCCAAGTGATTAGAGGACCAAATATGACATTTATATGAATTTTAATTTTTATGATTTTTATAATTTTTTAATTATTAAAATATTCAAGATTAAAGTTAAAAATGAAAATATTAGGAAATTCCAATTTTAATTTTTTTAGACTCCTCTGATCCCAGAGAGGCCTCAAAATTGATTCAGTGAATTTTTTAATTATATTTTGGGCTTTAGAATTTTTTTAATTTCAAAATGGCCATGTAACTTGGAATAATTCATTTAATGGGTTAAATCCATTTAATTCGACTCAAATTTTATGTGGGGTTCCCCGACCCTAAAGATCAAGAGAGGAATTGATTTCATGTCTTTTTGATGTGTGGTTGTTCCAATGAATATCAGTTTTGAATATTTTTCCAAATTAAGGTCATTTTTAATAAATTTTCGATCAATCCTTAATTTTCATGTGGATTCTAAATACTGTAGATACTTCCTCTAATTATTCTAAATTTTTATGAATAAATAATTAATTTTCAAGAAAAATGACTCTAAACTTAGAAAATAACATAGCTTCATACATGCACTCGGCTCAAAATTCAGTAACGTTCCCAAGATCGAGGCTAAAAAGTTCTATTGCCTCATGTCACGGTGAATAATGCATAGCCGGAGAATTAAAATACTCAGAACAATGTTTAATTAATTAAAAAAATTAAAGACTCAACAAAATAAATCAATTCTTTTTCCACATTATTCTCCTTCGTAAAGGTATTTTACTTTTAACTTTGATTTTTCTATGTAAAGATATGAATTTTTAAAGTTTCAGCATTTAAATAAATAAAAAATAACCTAATTTCCTACTTATCCGACGCGGCGCCACCTCAACCCGGACGACTTTGAAGTTACATGCATCGCCTCCCCATTCGGCGCCTCCATCGAGTCAGCTTCTTTTCCTTTTCGTGGTTCGTCCTATCGATCTCCACCGTCCATTCGATACACGCGCCATCTAGCGCATATCAATATCGCCATTTGGTTCAACCGAGATTACCCACACTAAAACCTTAAGATCTCGAGCTATAGTGAACCAAATAGAGTGTGATTTGTTTCTACATGCTCTTCTAAATTTAAACGAAGCTATCCAAAAAGTGAACTACTCCTTTCATGCATATATGAGGTGATGTAAAAATTGAACTCTAGGTGTTGACAAAAATATTACATTCGGACCACGCAAGTAGAATTACGTGCAAAGCCTAATCCATGAGAGATATGTGGAATCCCGCAATAACGTAGAATAACACGAATGAATATTCCTCGTGTTACTTCGCGCTTAGCGGTGTTTTGGTCGGAATAATACGAGGAATAACGCATAATAACACGGGAAATATTCTTCGTGTTATTCCCGTATTATTCCACGTTATTGTGGTGGTATTGTAACACCACCACAATAACACATCAATACTATGCAAAATAACACAGGAATAACGCGTAATAACACGGGGGAATATTCTTGGTGTTACAATACTACCGCAATAACACATGAATAACGCTGAATAACACAGACGAATATTCCCCGTGTTATTCCGCCCAAAACACAGCTAACCGAGGAGTAACACGAGGAATATTCCTTCGTATTATTCTTATGTTATTGCGCGTTATTGTGGGATTCCACGTATCTCCCATGGATTGGGCTCCGCACGTAACTCTACGTGCGTAGTCCGGATGTAATATTTTGCCCTAGGTGTTAGGTATGTAAATACATGAGAATTTGGTGAAACCTATGTAAAATTGTAAATCTTCCAAATCTAACTAGGATGTAGCTCAAGATTATTGAAAATCTGTGGACAAATAAAAAGCCTTAGAAGCCATTCAATTGATAATTGCAAATTTAAAGATGCATGAAGGTGCTTCTATTTCACATCATATCACAGAGAAAAATTTCAATATGACCAATATAATTTTATAGTGATTAAGGGTCTATTTATGGCAATTTTTATGCTATTGGGGAATTTACAAACATATCTAACACCTAAACTTCAATTTGTACACTTACGACACTTAATTCTTTTGGGGCATTTACATACATACCATACAATTCTTATGGATTTATATATCCAACACCTAAACTTTGTTCTTTACATATATAACACCCAAATCTTGTGTATCACATCAAAAGTATCACCATCATAACTTCTAAGAAGTGAAATACACCCTTCCATGCATAAGATGAATTGGTATGTAAGTGAAAATTGAAGTTTAGGTGCTAGATATGTAAAATTCAGAGGAATTGAGTGGTAGATATGTAAATCTTCCAATTCTTTAATACCACATCAAAAATATCATTACTAAGTTTTAAAAAGTGAAAATACAAATTCTCAAGTAAAGAGATATAAATGTAAGAAATAAAATTTAGATGTTAGATCTGTAAATACATAATAAGACTTGCCTGGCATGTTCTTAAATCATCCTTTACCATTTTGTTTACCAAAAAGGAAAGTTTAAGTCTGATGAACAGGATCTGATTTTTTAGAATCAAATCTAGTATTAAATTGGAGTGCATAAGATCTGATAATGATGGTGATAATGATAATAAGAAGTTCAAGTAAAATGAGAAATTACAAGTTACCAGAAGAAGCTAGCATATGTAAAGAGATATGTAAAGATGTAAGCATGATTCCAACAATAAGAAGTTATTCTTAATGTGAGATAATGATGGCTGGTTAGTGGCTACTGCTTATGGGAAGGCAAACAATATAAAGATCATTGGATATAAGAAATATTAATTCAGTGCTCTAGGGAGATGTTGCTTATAAAGATAAATAAGTAGAATCTAACAATATAAGAGAAAAAATGTAAAAGCCCGAACTCTTATTCATCGATAGATTGTATGCTTTAGCCTAGTGACCTCACAGTTTTGTCCCATTGGTGTAACTTCCCAAGGTCACCCATTCTTACAATACTTCAGTACGAGCACACTTAATATTGGAGTTTCCAATGAAACTTCAACCATTACACCAGAATGTGCCTCAATGTTTTCAGAGTTCACTTCATTCTACTTGAGCAGTTTCACAATATTACCCATTTAAGCAATTGATATTCTCGTCAGTGCACCCAACCAAGAATTTTTAATTAAGTAGACAGGATCTAAAATCTGAAATTTAAAATCACAATTAAATCAAAGAGAGTACTGGAGCAGAAATTAGAAAGCAAAATATAATAAATAGAAAAGAGAAAATTAATTAAATTTTATATTTATATTATTGTCACTTCGGTTTTCAGTTTAATCAAAATTTTTTAATCACCAACTAATCTAATAACCTAAAATCAAATATTTTGATATTTAGGCACATATCAAAACTGTTAATTTAAAAACTGAATTGAATCATTCCAATTTTGGTTTGGTTTGATTTTTCGATCATAACCAGATAATGTACACCCCTAACTAAGAAGATGTTTGGAATTGCTTTATTTTTTATTTTCAACTTGGTGTCTTTATTTTATTTTATTTATATTTGTTTTGAAATAAAATATATTTAGCATGTTGAAAATAAATAAATTTAATTTAAAAAGTAATTTAATTACTTTGAATGCTTTTAAAAATAGGTTAATTTGTTTCAAAAAATTTTAAAAATTAAAACAAAAATATATTAGACAAATATATCTTGAAAATAAAGGAAATAAACTAAATAAAATTGATCACAAACAAGCCCTAAATGTTATAAAAGTTGTGATTATTTTGGTAAGAGAATTTTATAACACTGATATATGATAGATTTCATCTAATTATAAATATATAAATAATTAATTAACTAAAAGAAAAAATAGAGATACAAAGCTTATACCTAAAGTATCATTCCAAGAACTTTATTTTATTTTATTATTTATTTTTTGTATGGAACTGAAACTTTTTATCATAGTTATTAAAGAAAAAACCTTAAAAATATTTTTGCTGTTTAAAAAAGAAGAAATAGGCATGGAAACTAACGGAAACTATCCAAGTATCATTCGAAGAAAGTTGCATTTTAATTTTCTTATAGAATTGAAATTTTTTCTCATTGTTATCAGAGCAAACACTTTAAAACAAATTTTGCTGTTCAGAAAACAAAGACCAAACTGACTAATGCATGTTCAATGCCTCCCTGACAAAACACAAGAGGCTGGATTTCTCAGCCAAATTCATATAATGATGATGATGATGATGCTGATGATAAAAGAAACACTCGGTTTAGAGTTGTTTTTCTGAAGTAGAAGAATTTGGAGCCATACATTTGGGCTTTATTTGATTTGCAGGAGCTGAAAAAGTTGACCATGAAAAGGGAATGGATATACAAAGAGTAAAGGAACAGATTTGAAATAAGTTTTCATCCGCTTGTTTAGCTGAGAAGAAGAGTGAAACAAGTTTTCTTTTCTTTGTTTTTTGGTTGATACTAAGCTTAGTATTTGTTTCTTGTCAGTGGACGTGAGAGTTACAATGATGTTCAGATTTATTTTTTTGGGAAGAGTTGGAAGTGAATTGTCATAAAAAAATTATTAACATTTTTTAGTTGAATCCAGTTAAATAATAATTACAAAAGAAGAAATCATATGAGCTATTTCGAGGAAGAAAATTTAAGATTAGTCATGTGTATGTTTTTGGATATAAATGTCATATCATGAATAATGAGAAAGAGCAGCCACAAAAAATTTATAGCAATCGTATGATGACATTTTTTGGATAAATACTTGTAGAGTATACAGAGTTTCTAAAGGAGAATAAAAGAATTGAAAACATGTTATTTTTTTCTTAAAACTTAATTGAATCTATTAGAAATGACTTAGAAGAAGAAGAAGAAGAAGAAGCAGAGGAGGAAGAAGAAGAAGAAGAAGATGTAGAAAGAGTAAAAGAAATTAGTAAGGAATACAAAAAAATGACTCCTTACCTAAGGAATATATGTATGTCAAGTACTCATGCTAAAAATTTAATTATAGGTGATCCATACTATAGAAGTATAACTAGAAGACATATTAGGGAAAAGGTATATCACTCAATTTTTATTTTCAGATATAGAGCCTACAAATATTGAAGAAACTCTGAAAGATAAACCTTAGATCATAGCAAAACAAGATGAGCTAAATTAATTATTTAAGAATGATATTTGGGAATTAGCCTTTAGACCGCAAGTTCAAATGTAATTGGAGCTAAATGGTACTTCAATAAAAGGCTAAATGACCTAGGATGTACTAATAAAAGTAAGATTAGATAAGTTGAACAAGGCGTGTGGAAGGGATAAGTTTTGAAGAATCAATTATACTCATAACAAGACTGGAAACATTAGATTCCTCCTTGCTTATACATGTAAAGATTCCAAACTATTAGGGTCTCAAAAATACTTTCCTGAACAGGTTTATTAACCAAAACATCTTCAAAGAGCAATCCCAAAATTTAAGCATTGATTATCTAGATTATAATTTTGAATTAAGTAAAATTTTGTGAGGATTAAAACAAGCTCCTAATATATGACATGCTAAATTGAGTACTTTTCTAATTAAGGAAACTGAAAATCACTCTCTATCAACGGACTAGAAGAAGATATATAAATTATTGAGATCTATATGCATGATAATTTGTTAAGAATACTGATACATTTGTTTCACGAGCTCTCATTTACTACAAGTAAAGAGTTTGAAATGAATCTTATCTAATAATGGTAAAACATATATTTTGATATTTGAATGACACTTCTTAGGTTTGTGATATTCTAAAAATTCATTAACTTGTGATTTATTTGCATATTTTTATACTAACTATATTGTATACAAGCTTGATTAAAAAACTACATGGACATATGTTAATTTTCGGGATCACTGATTAAAAATTGATCCAAAAGACAACAAAATTATGCAGCTTTAACAACTGCAAAGGCTAAATATATTATTGTAGGTCGTAGGTTAAACAGGTGCTTCAAGTAAAAAGAGAAATTAAAATGCTCTATGACACTGAATGTTGGCCTTTAAAAGAGAAGCATAATACTAAGTTGAGGGTTGCCGAGATAAGAATGATTAAGTGGATGAGTGGCTTTACACTTAGAAACAAAATGAGGAATGAATATATCTGTGATAGGGTTCGTGTAGCTCCAGTGACGGACAATATTAGAGAGCCGTCTTAGATGGTTTGGTCACATTAAACGTTGACCATCTGATGATCCGATTAGGAGAGTAGATGTTTTAGATTCGACTTATGTTAAGAAAGGCAGAGATAGACCTAGGAAGAATTGGGCTTATTGTATAAAAAATGATCTTAATTTATTAGAATTAAATGAAAATATGACACTAAATAGGATGCAATGGAGAAAAATGATTCATGTAGCCAGCCCCACTTAGTGAGAGTAAGGCTTTGTTGTTGTTGTTTTTGTATATTTCAATTAAGCGCGATAAAAAAAATGTTGGTTGTTTAACTAATAATCCAATTCAATAATTAAACCAAGCATATTCATATTAGATTTTTTTTTATGTTTCTATTTTTTTTATTATGGACCATGTTTCTAAACGTGATCTTGATATTGGATTTATTAGTACTGAATTTCAAATTGTTAATAATTTTACTTAATAATTAGTAAAGAATAGGTTTTGTGAAAAACTAAGTATGTTGGATCTCATAAATAATATGACTGCTTGTATAGTTTAAATTATTATAAATGTTAATTCTCTTTAATTTAGCATTTCTTTTCAAGTTTTCAAAAGGAGGGAAAAAGGAATATTGGATTTCATATTTATATTTATGCATATATCTAGGTTGATTAACTATATGATTCAGAGGGAAGCAAATAGGTCAATCACTTCAAAAATACTTTTTATTGTTAGATTAAAGCAATTATCTGGTTAATAGAAAGAGGTCAGTTTCAGTTCATTTCACTTACTCAATTAATATAGGTTTGTCATCATTACAAAAGTAAGCTTGTCAATCTCATAAGCTACAGATGAATGTGAGCTTAATTTGATGATAACATAGGATTATAGTTATTAATGATTTAAATTAAGTGATAATAGGAATAATATAAGTTGCAACACTAAGATGAAAAAATTAATTAAAGTAAAAGTGATAAGAAAAACTAAAGAACTCAAGAGCATAATTAAAGAATTTTTATTTAGACACTATAATTGTGCATTTATAAAAATGTTCTTTTCAAGATCATAAAATTGCAAGATGACCTAGCCTCAAGGATATATATGATTCTCGCTCTTAGAAAAAGCTTCAAAACGATTTAGAATGATTTGGTAGACGCATAGACTTGAGTAAGCACCTATAGAACATAGTTTCCATATAACTTCAATCTTTTGGAGGATTGCACATACGATCTACAGATTACACAATTGGGAAATCATATATACAGTCCTACCTAGCTTAAATGGAAACTAATCACTGTAAAAAATTTCTAGTAATGATTATGACCGCCATAGGAGCTTTAAGATAGAAACTTAAACTTGGATTATACATATGATTAAAATTTATTAATTAAATCTGTATAAATTCTATTGAAGTTGAACTAATTGTACATATCATCAACTAGTTAGTTGTTTCAGGTTTTGAGTAACCAAATATTTTTGGAGGTCATTTGTAAGTTGAAAGGAGAGGAAAATGGCAGGGAAGCTCATATATAGCCCATTGTGAACCTTTAAGGTGCTAAAAACTCCTTTGCTAAAATCATTTGATTCCCTCACAAATAAAATTAGTTTTTATAAACTCCCAGCCAATCAAGTCAAACTCTCTAAATCAAGGCAATATCAAATGTACTGAAGCAAGATCATTTGAACAAGTGGACGTGCCATCCTTTATTCAATGATGAAAGCATTATAAGAGAGTGACTATAATTTCCAAATTTGTTTTTTAACTCTAAACTTTGGTAAAGTCTGTTGTTAGGCTGATTAAATTAATTCTCTAAAGTTGGATTTATCAAATCATATGTGAATTAAATCCTAAAAATTATTTGGCATAATAGGTGTTAAATCTAGTAAAATCTAAATTTTTGGGTAATTGTTTTGATATTTAAATCTTAATATAATCGGAACATCTTATTGTTTAATTTTCTTATATCAAATTAAGTCAGCGTAATTAAATTATGATTAATTTAGATAAATATCTAATGGAATAATTGATTAATTAATACTTTTCTAAGCTAATTTAATAATAACTTATATTTAGATAAATTAAATCAAACAATAAAAATAATATTAATTAACTTATGCTTAAAATTTTTAATTAAGTAATATTGACTATTAAGATAAATTTAATTGATTAATTAAACACATGCCTAATTTATTTGATTAAATATTGATAACTTTAATCAATAAAGCTTTTATCAATTCTACTTATGTTTAAATTATAGTTAGCTACTATTAATAAAATTAATTAAACAAAATAAGTTCTATTTAATAAAACTAAAGCACAAACAATATTAGTTTATTTAAAATAGCATTTTTTTAGTTAATAAATATTAATTATTTACTTTTAATTGATAAATCTTATTTAATTAATATTAATGATATTAATAATTTTAAATATGAAACCCTCCTCTTCCTCACCAAATTTCATGACCCTCAATGATACAACAGTATAGAAGTCAAAATGGAAGCTCGATGAAGAAGGCATTGACGAGACCAGTGGTGTGTGAGGAAAAAGAAGTATTTCACGAGAATTGCAGCCTTAAGTTAAACTCGCCTGATCTAAGGATTTACTAAATTGGGACTCAAGGCAAAATGGAGGTAGGATTTAATTTTTGCATATTTAAAATGGTTTTTTTTCACCATTTGACAAGATTTACCATAAATTGGACATAAATCTGATGTAAGGCCTGCTATCAAACAGCCCCTAAGACTACAACTCCAAAACTTTTTTGCTTGTTCAATCTAAATGTGAAACCAAAAAGATCCCTAGGTTCAGCCTCAATCTATAAAAATGGACTTCTCCCTTAAAACAATCAACAAATGCCACACTTCTCAATGCACTAATTTTTGTCACACATTGAATTAAGGAAAAATAAGTCTTAGCAGCACAAATTGAAGGCACAATCACTCAAGAGTCCAATTTCCATCCGCATTCTAAACAACAATGCAAAAAAAATAGATGAAAGACTAACCATCACAGCAGTGTAAAGTACCAAAGTTCAATTGTTGAATGTAGCAGACAAATAATGGAGTTCTTGTACATTCATGAAAAAAATATCGAGCGGTACAAGAAATGGCAAAATTTCCTTGTTCCTCATGAATGGAACATCAGATTCACAGCTTTATCCATCCTTAAGCGACCCATTAAAAGTTCCAAGACCTAAAAATCAAGAATTCAAAGCAGTTCGGTCACATTACCTGTCTATCAGCAGCATCCGCGACGATGGGGAGCCGAGGAACCTGGCCGAGAAGGCAAGTGGTGGAACCGTATATCAAACTGACCAGAAGGAAGAGGAAGACAGTGCTATCAATCGACATGATTATGTCGAGGCCGACGCCGTCTCGTGGGGCGAAGAAGCGCTCGATTAGGTCGGGAAAGATGAGGAGGACGTCGAGAACAATGGCCTGCATCGTGTTAAAGCGAACGTAACGGCTGAAGGAGGAGGGATTGCGTACTACGGCGAAGTAAAGGGTGAGGAAGATGAGGAAAGGGTTGAGAGGTGAAGCGCGAAAGAGGCGTATTGCAGGTGCGAAGGGGAAAATGATGAGCTGAATGGGAGGGAACTGAGTGAGAAGGAAGCGGCCGAAATGGACGCCGTCGAGGAAGGGGTAGAGGTAGCAGACTGCGGAGATTAGACGGTCGGGTGGCTCGGCGGAGTCGCCGCCGTTACGGCGGTTTTGGATGGCGGTGAGGAGACGTCGGCGGCGGATTTGGTGGCAATGGGGGAGGAGGAAGAGGGGGAGGTGAGGGCGGAGCTGATTATAAGAGAGATTGGATGGAGGGCAAAGGGAGAGGAGGAGGGTAGAGGAGGAAGTAGCCATAGGTTCTGCTCTACTCGACCACAAACTGGTTCCCTGGTACTACTTTTCTTGCTTCCTTCCTCTCACCATAATCCTTTGTGCTAAATTTTAAAAAAAAGTAATTTTGATTTTTTGTAAAAAAATCAGTTCAAAAAAAAAAAAAAAAAATTCAAAGTCGTGATGTTAGCAACAACTCACTTGCTAGCACAAGTGCACACACTCGTGGCTGAGTCGCTGCTGAGTTGGTGACTGACTTGTTGATTAGGTTTTGCCGTAAATCCTGAATCTCCTATCTTGTTATCACATTTGCTTCCTGATTCTGAGACTTCTCTTCTCTATGGCGAAACCTGGCCCTCCAGCCTCCCAATCCATCGATGGTGTCGAAGGCTATCGTCGACGAACGCTGTTGTGATGGTTCGATACTCATTCTCTTCTTATTGTTCTTTTTCTTCCTTTTTTTTTTCATAAAAGTTTCTATATTTGCGATAGAAATCATGGTAGATGTTTGCGAGCAGGGGTGACCTAGGGCAATTTTTCCTCCCTCAAATTCATATTTTACTTATTTGGAAGGGCAACTTAATCTTTTGCCCTTTCTTAAATTTCAATTTTACCCTTCCAGAGATATCACTTTGCCCTTCGTTGTCCTAGCCCCTCCCTCTTCCTCTCACCATAATGCTTTGTACTAAATTTTTAAAAAAGTCATTTTGATTTTTTTAAAATCAGTTCATAAAAAATAAAAGTCAAAGTCGTGATGTTAGCAGCAACTCACTTGCTAGCACAAGTGCAAACACTCGTGGCTGAGTGCCCGCTGAGTTGGTGACTTACTTGTTGATTAGGTTTTGCCCTAAATCTCGAATCTCCCCTTTGGTTATCACATTTGCTTCCTGATCCCGAGACTTCTCTTCTCTATGGTGAAACCTGGCCCTTCAGCCTCCCCTTCCACTGATGGTGGCGAAGGCTAGGACTGTCAAAAAAGCTCGTTGTTCGCGAACAGTTCATGTTCGGTTCGTCAAAAAGTTCGCGTTCGATTCGTTCGATAAGCAAACGAGACGAACATGAACAATTTTATTCGTTCGGTTTGTTAAACGAACCAAACACGAACAGTGATGTGTTTGTTCGTGTTCGGTTCGTTATTGTTCGAAATATAAAATAATTTAAAATAATTATATATAAAAAATTATGATATTTTAAAAATAATTATATATTATAAAAATTTATCATAATTTAAATAATTAAACTTTTATAAATTATTAATAACAATAATAATATTATAGTATTAATTATATTAATATAAATATTATAATATTATAATTAATATATTATACTATATATTAAAATAAAACCCTAATCAAAACCCTAAACGCCTTATTCGGTTTGCTTCATTTTGAGGAAGTATGGGTTACCTGATGTGTACGGAATACATGATCAATTTGCTTCATTTTGAGGAAGTATCCTATCAAAGCTAGGGCTGTAAAAAAAGCTCGTTGTTCGCGAACAGTTTGTGTTCGTTCGATAAGCAAACGAACCAAACACGAACAGTGATGTGTTCGAACATTTCGAACACGAACACTAGCTCTGTTCATTCGTGGTCGGTTTGTTTACACCCCTATCGAAGGCTATCGTCGACGAACGCTGCTGTGGTGGTTTGATACTCATTTTCTCTTCTTATTGTTCTTTTTCTTCCTTTTTTGTCAGAAAGGTTTCATATTTGCGATAGAGATCATGGTAGAGGTTTGCGAGCAGGGGTGGACCCAGGGCAATTGCTCTCCCCTCTAATTCATATTTTTACTTGCATGGAAGGGCAACTTAGGGTCTGTTTGAGGCAGCTTATTTGGTGCGGTAGCGTTTTGAAAACGCACCTGGTCTGTTTGGGTAAACTGCGTTTTGGCAGCTTATGAGTTTTCCAAACGCTGAAAACAGCGTTTTCACACCCCACCTACCTAGGTGCGGTGGGAGATTTCTGATTGATGTCTTGCTTTTCCAAAAAAAAAAATAAAAATTTGTAATAGCCACCGCACATAACTTATCAGCAGATTATTTTTAATCAGCTTATCAGCAGATTATTCAATAAGCTGCAGCTGCCCCAAACAGACCCTTAATCTTTTGCCCTTTCTTAAATTTCAATTTTTCCCTTCCAGAAATATCTCTCCCCCTTTTGGTCTAGGCAGCAGTTTAGGTTTTGCCCTTGTTTGTGAGTGCATGAGACAGCCTAATAGATCTACAACTTTCTTTTTATTTTGTATGCTTTGCTCTTTTTGGAAGTGCAGAAGTGATTATGTACGGAAAAAGTGAAAAAAAAAAGAGAGAAATATACTTGCAAAGAGTTGGTGCAATGAGATTTCTCATTTTCTCTATCAAACTATTTTCAACTTTTTTTTTAGTTTCATTCAAATAACATGAGTTTATAAAAATTAGACAAAGATGAAAAATTTATCTTTGTTGAAATAATAGCACTTTGATCCATGTTTCATACCTGACCTTAGGCACCATTTTTTTCTTATATGTATATTTTATTGATTCTTTCTTATGTAGTCAAATAAGCACAGATTGGTTGAGCCCTTGTTACACAATAATTCTTGGGACAGTAGTCCCTTTCTCACATTTGATGGTGCATGATGATGATTAATGAATATTTTGCAAGTTGTGCTCTACATTTTTTTGTGAGTCGGGGTGTTAGAGAGCTGATCTTGTGAGCCTAAGTGTCAGTTGCCAAGGCCATTAAAAAATACACCTTATATTTTTATTTGTGTTTGACTCGTTAAATTATAGAGTTGAATGCAAGCTATTCATGAACATAAAGAATACTTAAAAGTCGTATATAAATTATAGGATTTATATGCTTCATGATTTACACGCATATAGATCCATTCAAATATGATTTATACACACATATATCTCCATGTTGGCATCCATTTTTAATGCCATACACACTGGACATCTTTCCGAGTGATAAGGGATCACGCCACATTATTAAGTAATATCCATCACTCAAGGAGTTCATAGAAATTTTAGTGGGCACATCTAACATCAGATTAAGGGCCTATTCCCGTTTGGTTGTTCCAAGAAGCGGGTATTGTTGGTCGATATCATTTCCCTAATATGAGGCAATCCCGATGGTCATTTTGGTGTTTGAAGGTTGTATTTTAGTTATTTAGAACTCCTTGTGGCTCAAACGGGCCATAAGTCCGCTCAGCGGAATTTCAGACATAAAAAACTCCTAAGGGCTCGACATGACCACACCCAAAATGGGTGTGGCCACGCCTAGCCCTTGGCGTGACCACGTCAAAGCCCTAAGGTGTGCAAGCTCAAGCTGCGACACTTCATAACCGCCGTGACCACGTTCGACTTAGGCATGGCCACGCTGGTTGATGCTTAATTTATGCTAGTAATGTTTTTCAACACCCTAATACACGTGAGAACTAAACTAGGAAATATGCAGAACAATCACAACAAAAGTTTACTTCAGAATAATTAGTTTCCTTTTTAAATCTTTAAGCTACCACTCCTAGTGAATTAAGATATAATTTCAATTTTAAATAGTCATAAGGTTGCAAACGCAACTATATGTATCGCACAAGTATCGATCCCATAGGGAGGTGGAAATTTTTATAATAATAACACAAAGACAATATCAAAACTATAGAAAACTTAAGCTAAGAAAGTAGGTTGAAGTATATATTAAGCAGCTAAAGAATTTATGTTTACTATACTAATTTCTAAATTTCAAAGCTAAATCTAGTGTGACTAAGCTAAGTTCTATAACTAAGGGTTCAAATTTTAAAAAGTATTCTTCTCTTTTACAATGAGGTTATAGTTAGTGAATTATTCAAATTGTTATAAATTGTATTATGCCAAATAGGAGTAATTATACTCTTTGTCCTTACAAGCGACAAAGAATATTGGTTAATCCAGAGTTTAGTCCCTAAATCTGTGGTTAGGCTGAGAAGATACCAAGCTCTCACATTAGATTTCCCACGTTCCCCTCACCTGAGGGCTAATATCTCGCTTTAGTTTTCAAACACCTGACTGAATTGGGGATTTTACCTTGTCACTCTAAAATCTCCAATTCTACTCCCATCAAAGAATATTTCCCTATTTATTTGCACTCAACCCCATGGACTACATCTCATCCATGAAATTAAATGTGATTCTTACTTAGTTGTAGAAAACATAGCCCTCTCGGATTGTATATTTCATAACAAATTTTAACAAATCAATTGGTCATATCGATAAGTAAATGAATTTCAAACTTCGAATCATTACAATTAATTAATTAAAACACTTCTAAACAATTTTGATTCTTCACATAACTATATCTCATTGTAGGGAAAATGACAAAGTAAACTACTTGAAATTCTTGAGGAAGATACAATAAAACATGAATTTATATATATATATAGAAACAAGTTTACACAACAACTAAAAATGAAATAAAAACAACTTATCTCAATCTCCTCCCCAAGAAAATCCTTTGAATCACTTTCTCTCCTTACAATATTACTCAATTCTCTCTTAGAAATATAATCAAGAAGAAATCTCTTACTTTCTCTCTCCTCTTACAACTCTTAGAGAAAATCTTCCCTAACTCCTTCACACCCTAACACACCTTTTTTGCCCCCTCTTTCTATCATAAAATAACCATTATATGATGTGGGGCCGAATTTCCAAGAGTTTCCTTTGACATCTTTCAAAATTCTTCCAAATTCAATGCATTTGGAGAAATAACCGTTTATGGCGCCTATGCGCTGAAATCAGGCGCTTAGGTGCCACCTTCTCTGTATTCTGGCACTTAGGCGCCAGATCAAGCGCCTGGGCTCCGTCTTCTGTATAAACTGGCACTTAGGCGCCAATTCAACTTTTACAAAAACTGCATTTTGCCTCCAAATTCCTTCATTTTTGCTTACTTTTAAGCTCAAATGCTTAAACTTAGTATACCTACAACAAAAACATGAAAATAATTTTCTTTAAAGTGCAATATCATTAAATATGAGCATTAAATGTATATATAAAAGTTGAATATTTTTAGACATATCAAAATCCCCCAAACTTAACAGTTACTTGTCCTCAAGTAACTCTTTTACTATGTAAAAAATATGACTTAAGGTAGTGAGCATTACTTAAAGATTTCTATAGTTTTTGTTTTATAAATGCAATAGTGAAACATTAGAAATTTTTTTAATAAATTGGGTTAAAACTCAAGATGTAAGAATATCTTGTAGTCAAGTCTAAGAGTTCTGATTTTCTATTCATTTCAAGAATAATTGTAATTTATCATATTAATGATGCTTAGAAGATTACATAAAAGAGAATTTCATGAGAACTTCATTAGAAAGGATGCTAATTCTTTAATATAAGCTTAGAAATGTAATTAAGAGGGCATTTGGGGCAACTTATTGAGGGGCGGTGGCGGTATGAAAAAGCCACCGCCTGTTTGAATAACGTGTTTGGGCGTGACTTATTGATACCGCCCGAACCGCGCTTACGAAAAATATACGTGAAGGCGAAAGCGGGGCATGGGAAGCTTATCGCGCGTTTAGGTGGTCTTTTTCACGGGAGTCCTTTTCTGCTCGTCGCCCCCGCTCGAACGTCCGCTCTACCGACTCCTCCCGTCGAGCACATCCCAGATCTCCTCTTCCTTTGGCTAGATCGGCTGCTTCTGCGTGCCCTAGCCCCGTCTCTACTCCTCCCCGTCGAGCAGCATCTCCGCGACTCCTCTTTCGGCTGGATCGGCCAGATCGGGTAGATCGGTGCCTTTTTCCGCGAGTTCTCGCCTTTGCGCTGCTCCTAACCCGACATTTTGAGGTAAGTTGTCAATCCTTCCTGCTAATCTCATAATCCTTCCTTAATCTCACAATCCTTCCTCTTTCGGCTGGATCGACCAGATCGGGTACAACGCATTTATTTTTTTGGTGCCATTGACACTGGTTTGAAGCAGCTTAGAATTTTATGAAATAGTTATGTAAGTTGGGTCTTCCAAGAAATTTTGCAATTAGGACAGTGCTCATTTTTCCCTTTGAAAGTGCTTTACCCTTTTTATCTGAATAAAAGCCTTTTGAGCCATGTTACATACTAGTTAGCATAATGTGGTAAATCAACTCAGTGGTTCTCTCATAAATAATGTGGAATAGATTAGCAAGAACATAAGTAAGTGAAATCATAGCTAGTTAGCTTAGAATTTTCCTTTGGATTGATGATGATGAAAAAGATATTTGTATGATAAGAACAATTTCAGTTTTTTTTAAAAAAATTGTATTTTATTTGATTTTTTTTTTTGGCTCAGTACTCCCGATATGTACGTGAGTACCATCAATTGTACGAGCATGTACGTGAGTACCATCAATTGCACCTATGCAGTTCTGTTCTACAAATGCGATATGCGACTCCTAAATTCTACACTACTTACCTTGTTTCAATATTATATGTGCCCTAGTAATGATCTCTATTTTTTAAGAACTCACTTAAGTAGAATTTTTGGTAGCCACTCATTGCATTACTAATCTGTAGTTTTATGTAATCTAAGACCAAAATTTGGTTATTATACACTATTTGCTGTTATAGAATTCCTCAAGGAAAAGCAATGAAATCAACCTGTTGTGGAAATGGTTGTACAGAATATATTCATTCATGATGGATCCAATGTGATCCTTGCTTGGGCGAGTGCTGCTAGAAGAAATAACTCCTGTTATAATGGTGCTTTCAACACCTCTATATTCATTTGAAATGCTCTTTATTTATACATTTCTTTAAAACTAGTTTCGGGAGTTAAGTTCATCATCATTGAATCCTTCATAGATCCACTCTTCTCAAACAATGGAAATATAGCAACAAGTTGATTTGTAAATAGCTAGTTCTGGGTGGTTTGTATGTAATTGCCCCTTAAATTTAACTTGAAAATTGGTCTTCTTATTAATGGTATTACCTGAACTAAAGTATTTTAAATGATTCAATTGATTTGTAAATAGCAACGGTTCAGGTCTTGCTTACCTGAGGAATTGATTCAATTGAATCAAATCATTATTAAGGGCTTCATATTAATGGTAATACCTGAACTGAAGTATTTTAAATGATTCAATTTCCATTTATAATATAAATAAAAGGGAATGTTTTCTTTTATTCAATACTATTAGCATTAATTGGCATAACAAATTAAGAAGTTATGCATTATATTTACATTTTAAGAAATACTTTTTTTTATTATTTGGAGATTTGTGTACATACCACTCAAATTTTATGTATTTACATATCTAACAAACGAATTTCAACTCGCACACATCTGTGTGGGTGGGTGATTTGAGAATGTTGTTTTCTTATGTATGAAGCTGGTATTTATGTAAAAATTAAAGCAGGTGTTTGCTAGATATTTAAGGCTTTCAATTTCAGCATATTTTATCTCAAGAACACCTTGAAGCTCTGAAATTCTAGAATCAGCTTAACACCCAGCTGTTTGTTTTTAAGATCTAGTGGCAACCTATATTTTATTGGTCCGAGGCTTGCTGCAATATCCTCATTGCATAGTATTATTTGCCATGATCTATCATTTCTGCTTCATTAAACATATGATTTATGTTGTCTACAGTTTTTGGACCTTATCTGCTGTATTTCCAATGTTCTTTTGGACTTCTTCTTCGCTTTCTGCAGAATAATGATTCATTTTTTACTAATAATGCTGCTACATAGGTTTTTGCTAACCAATGTGCATTTTTGATAGAGCTCAGATGTCCACTGTTATAGAATATTCATTTTTGTTGTGTCTGAAATATATTAAATAGCTTATTATTGAATTAGATTATAAATTTGACTTCTTATTGGATTATAAAAGCATGAATATGATGCTAATAAATTCTATTAAATAGCTTGAGATTGTATATGTATATTGATCTTTTGATCCAGCCTTAAAAAACATAGCTTGAGCTAGCATTCACTGAACATGAAGTCACTTAAAAATTTTTATATGAACTGTACATAAAAAACATTTGAATTTGTAATTTCCAATTCATACACGGCGACACGCCTCAACCTCACATTTTCATACATTCATTTAGATTCTTGTACATTTACATACTTAACACCCAAGGAAGATTTCGGTGATGCCTGATTTCAGTTTTTTTTATTGATAGATGTTGCTCCTTTTGTTGTAACAAATAGAAATGAAAAAACTTTTCAAATCTCTTTATTGTTGAATGCTGCAATATTTTTTGAAGATCTTTTAGGCTAGGATTTACTGTTGCTGGTTCAAATCTGATGTACATATAATTGATGCATTCATCTGATTTTCCTTTTGCAAACTGTGAAGTTGGCACAGATGTCTGTTAAGCATGATGATTATCATGTTCCTTTGTATGATTATTATATAGTTGATGCACAGCAGGTACAGCAGAGGTTGGGTGATGCAATGTAGAGCTCTAGTTTGTTGAGTGCTTATTATTTTTTTATTTTGCTTTCTAATTTTATTGTGGTTGACGGCTATTATTTAGAGGGGTTTGGTGTTCCTCTAAATATATATCAATGTTCTGTTGGCTATTCCACTCTTGCCTGCAGCCAGAGTTTTTATTAACCTTTAATTTTTTTTTTTTTTTTCTGATTTTGTGAGATTGTTGGAATGTTTTTAGGGCTGTCATGGACTCATGATTGTGCTTTCAACCTGAGTTCTATTGAAGGATTGTTGGTTGTTCTTTGGGGCTGTCATAAACAGAACATGAGGACCATTTTTTGTTTATATGGATAAATAACTAGCTTCTCTTGAGCTTCCCTTCATTAGATAAGACCACAAACAATTGGCAAACTTATATTCTATTAGTTTCAATTTTAACTAGCATTAAAATAAAAATCAAGGGTGCTGCTAAGTCCACATGTAGAACAAATGAATTAAAATATCTCATTCAAATCATGCTACATTTTTAATAACATATGACTGCTTGGATATTTTTAACTTTTATGGCTTTGTCCCGAATATTTAAGCCCAGCTTTATGAAGTATTTTGAGACATTACTTGTTTCTCATCTATGTAAATACATAAGAATTGTGTGGCGTTTATGTAGATTTTCTATTTTATTTATGAAAAATTACATGCATCACACTTAATTCTTATATATTTACATGTCTATCGCCTCAGTTTTAATATTTATTCAGGCGTCAAAATTGAGATGGGAAGGTAAAAGGATTTAGGATTGTTAATCCTGAGATGTTATGTATTGGTATTTTCATATGTCAAGGTTGTGACATCATATTGTTGTGTAATTTTCAATACTGAAAATAAAACCTGCTATAAGTAGGACCTGGAGATCTTTTTTATCAGGGCTATTATGTGTTCTTCATATTGATGCCAAAAGGACAATAATTTGCTGACTGGCCTGTTCAATTCTGTCTTAAATATTTGCAGGAAGATGAGCTACAGGTCTGCAGTAAGGTCCGAGCGAGTACTATGCCGCTGCGGCTTGCCGTCCATAATACGCATGTCACGTCAAGGACATAGCTATGGGCGGCAGTTCTACAGATGTCCTCGGTGGGGACAAGGATCAGAGGATTGCAAGTTCTTCAGGTGGGTTGACAATATGGCTGTTACTACATTATCCGAACACCGTTGCTCGGGGATCCATGGTATCACAAGTTCAAGACATTGCTTCTAGTTCGACTGCTTCCTATACAAACAAGTTTACTCACAGTTCTGTAGGGTCAGAACCGGACATGGATGCAAGTGACATGCTCTTACATTATAAAATGAATGTTGTAATTTGTCTCTTTGTAATTTTAACATGCTATTTCTTATTTTTATTTAGGTTTCATGAAACTCACTATTAGGTGTGGTCTCTATGTTTTTTGTATTTAGGTTTCAGATTCTACATGTATTTTATTTGGATATCTGTTAGTTATGCAAATGTACTGTTATATTTTGAAACATTTTCATTAATATATTTGGCTTGGTTTTAAAATAGAAAATTGTTGAGTGGTGTATATGTGAATAATTTGTAATGTAATATAATTATTTTGTGATCAAAACTACTAGCAACAATTCGGTACCACAATTATTGTTATTTCAAAGAATTATTCCTGTATGAAATGTGTGTTACTTAAATATGTTCGAAATGTCTCTTGAACATACGATCATAAAGAAATGAAATAAATAAATTTGTAATGAGTTTGAAAATAAGATATAATTTTGTAAAATAAGATTTTATTTTTAAAAGTAAAATTTTATATTTAAAAATATTTATTGTTAAATTTGAAATAAGATTTTATATCTTAATAAAATTTTATAAAGAAATAATAGCATAAATTGTTATTTTTCTACAAACAACTGTATATAGTTCGTTTTCAAACCGTGAAACCAAAGCATTTCAACGAACTTATTCATTTTAGGGGCATAAGAGTCATTTATTCATAAACAGTTATGAATCGACTTGTTTTCAAACGCTTCAAACGAACGAGACGAGACATCTTATTCAAATCGTTGCTTATCGACAGATTATCGAAATAAGCGAACTATCCGAATAAGTTGAATAAGCTTTAGTTGCCCAAAACGGACCCTAAGTCCATTTCCTTACAATAATTCAAGTGAAGCCAATTTTTAATTAGACATCTCCTCAAGCTTCTCGTCACATGTATTTTTCTTTTTCTTTTACTTTTGTTTTTCTTTTTCTTTTAGGATCATTTTCAATCCTCCTTTTTTATTTTCTTTTTCATGTGAACAAATACAATAAATACAATTAATAAGTCTGACCTTCTGTACATGTTTTTGAACATGATTTTATGCAGGTACTTATATAAAAAAAAATGTATAGCAATATGTAAAGTTTCCTCAAACATGTTATATAAAAAAGATTTGCTAAGTAAAGGAGAGTTCTAAACATAAACAGTAAATGTAAAAACAAACAACATTACAACATAAATGCATAACCTATTACCACAGGTAACTAGTTTTAGTACCACAGTTTAACATAAAATGTAAACAATTACAACTAACCATCACAGACACAAAACAGAACTATACTCCACCAATAAAAATATCAATCTAACTAATCCTCATCACAATATCATCATCTTCTTCTTCCTCCTCAAGATCTACATTCTCCTCAGTATCTCCACTTTCATAAGGCGTAAAGCTGGGGCATGTAGGAAATTCCACTGTGTGATCACCCCTCATAAACTTTACCATAGCCTCATGATAAGCAATATTAAACTCACTCGCCTCTGCATACAGTCATTGTTATAATACATGTGATTTTCTATGCTTTTTACCTGATTCCGTAATGTCAAGATATCTCCTTGTTCTATAAGTAGTTGCTCTATTACTGAATCCAATGAAGAAGTACCAGAAGTAGAAGGTATAGAGGTGAAAGTAGAGGGTTTGGAAGTTGAGGTAGTAACTTATTTTGAAGCAAGTGTTTTTATAGAATAAATTTGTTTAGTTATTGTATTAATACCTCTTATCATATAACTGTGTATATATATTAAAAAATTTCCAAGCATTATCCATTGGTATAACCTGTCGATCATTTGACCACACAGCCATGTCTAACACGCTAGCAAAAATGCATATACCCTAAGTGCACGTGATTAAGATTTTAGTAAAAGTTAAATTTTTTTAAAATAAATACTATGTCATATTGCAGTTTTTATGGAAAAAAATAATTATAAATAACTAATTAAGAAATGTTATTTGAACACAGAACGGATATAAGTAGAAAGATGAGAAAAATAATTGACTGAATTTATATGTTATTTATTCAATGGCATTGAATCATTTTGGGAAGCAACTAAGACTAAAAGTTAAAAAGTGGTGGACATGCTTACAAATGGACACGATTGAATGTATAATAATTTAAAAATATAGCAAACAACGGCTGATCTCAATGGATATTTATTCAATTAGAATAACAAATTGATGAGCATCTATCTTAATAATGGTTGAATATTTATTCAATATAATGATTTATACTGTATCAAAACACACTTCTCAAGACAACAATACAAAATTTAAAAAAATAATATAATAAAAGTATATGTAAATAATTCCAATTATTAAATATATTAAATAAGATGAATTCAAACATATGCTTGATTGCAAACTAATTGAGAAAAAAATGAAAGCAAAATTTAAAAATTTAAGAAAAATAAAATATAAAGACAAAGAAAAAAATTATAACCTAAAATGATATTTGAAAGATTTATTATAATCAACTAGATTATCTTATCATATCAAATGATCTCATAAAAATATATAGGCTGCCTAGAGATTATTAGATAACAATATATCTGTAAATGAATTATAATTAAATTATCAATTGATCATATTTTTAAATGAAGACTAGCCCTTAGTATTCTAATGGCTCTTAACATACTCCATAAATACATCTAAGAGTTTTAAAAGTATGCATTCATGAAAATAATTTCATGTTTTGAATTCGAACCATGTTATTTAGAACTCGAAGAAAACAATTTCAGTAAAGACGGACATTAGTGATTATATTCTAAACTTTAAAAATCATGATCATAAAATAGTTCCATAAAACTTTATATATAAATGAACTCCATATGCTGAAACCACAATGCAGTTATATGTCACGCCCCGCCATTTTCAAAGAAATGGCAAGACAAACATGAGAAAAGGAAAACTCTAGAAGGCGTGCAAGAGTATACTTACCTTGAAGGTGGATGAGAAAGTTCGCACAATCTACAGAAGCTTTACAAATTCTAGAGATCAGAAGACAATACTCCATGGAGAACTCAAGATGGAGTGTGGAGAGTCAAAGAACCTAGAAGAATCTAGGATTATGTATTTATGTAAGAATTGTATAGAATACTCTAGAAAATGGGGAATTCTAGAATATTCTCATGGCTTGGAGGGGGACTAAAAATAGAGAGGTCCCTCCCCTCATTTGTAACCAACCTAAGCATTCAATCAAAGCTTCCAAGTATTCAAGTGTGAAGCGTTCCTTTCTCTCTACTCTTCTTCTTAGAGCATTTTGTGCTTACAAAGTGTTGTGAGGGTTATGCTGATTTAGTGTCAAGCGCTAAAGCCGCACGGGTTACTTGAGGGGAAGTTAGTCCGTGACATATAGCTCTTAAGATTTATAACCATAGGTCAGGTCAAAGAGGTGATAATAGATAAGAGATCTACTAACTTCAATAAAATTAGAATCATAAACATTTGAAATAATAAGATTTAGTTAAAGAAGAGGACAAAAATAGATGCAATGCTATTTTAAAAAATTAATAAACAAAGACCCGGTGGAAATTTATTTAAAGAGCCAAATAAACAAAATCATGACAATCTTAATATACAATAATAAAAATTGCAATTATGATAGCTTTAATAGATAAATATAGGTGAATATAAGCCCTTGTACCTATCACATTTGAAAGTTATGGCTACTACTGTAGTTTCCTTTAAAACAAAAATATATTTGAAATGAAAATTGAAAGACCAAGAACAGGCTTATATTATTGAAAAGCAGCTTTTCCACAGAAATAGAAGATAAAAAAATAAATCACTATAGAAGTAAGAGCTTCGGATACCTTGATTTAAAAATATCCTGCCAAGTGGCTAAAATTGATCATCAACCAACATGCTGATAACACACTTGAGTGCCAGAAGCTGAAATCATAGTCCAACTATAGCTCTTGAACATCTGCACTGTAGGTTAGGTATAAAAAAGAAAAAAAAATACTATTTGAAATAGAGATATCAAAGAAGATATCAAAGGAGATTAACTGTTACTTTAAGAAATCAATAAATGAGAGCAATAAGGGGAAAAGTTATATAAAAGATCAAAATGAAAAATAACATAAAAGTAATAAAAATTGATAAAAAAGGTGTAATTACACAAACATGAAAAGATGAGTGTGGGTGAACTTAAGTGAATGTAAAACTTGAAATTTGTGTGGTTCTTTGTTGTCTCACAACCTGACAATGACCTTTATCACACTAATTGGAGTCGATTACATGAATGTCCTCTCTCCATTGCGGTCCACTGAGTGTCATATTTTCATTTTAATTCTAATAGATTAAGAATATTTTTTCATGCAATTTGCTCAAGTCTGTTAAGGTCCTCTGCCTTTGGTAACAATTATTTGTTATAGTACAACGAAAAAAAAAAAAAAAAAAAACTTTGTAACGAAATTTTTAAAATTAATAAACAGGTAATGATTGGGAAAAGAAATACATTTTGGACAGCCAATGGGAAAAAACTCCAACCAGTATAACAGTTGACCTTGATTAAAAAATTATCCCGCCAAATGAAAACAGGAAAATTAAACATGCTCTCATCAACATGTTTAACCCATGAAAAAGTCCATAAGCAGATAGCATAGCTCATCTATATGGTGCCCCTTCCCGTAAACTTTATACAGAGCATTTGTACTCCATGCTGGTCAAAACCCTAATTTAAAGTCCTATTTCTCAGAAATCAAAAACAGTCCAAAATACAATGATATTATCACGTCAACAGAACAAATTGTATTTCTAGCTCCAACGACAAAGCACAGTGACAAAGTGCCAGGTAAACCTGAATTACGAAGGATCATCACCAGATATTCCACGTTACATACAGATTTTATCTTTGGGAAGCCTGATATAAACTCCAATTTACAGCAAATAGCCTAGGTCATCCAAATGTTCAAATAAAAATGTCGCAATAATTTACTTGTACAATGGCTTTGAAAATTAAGCCCTCTTAAAAGCCACAACAGCTATCACAATGGCTTTACCGCGTAAAAGCCTTATTGGTGAAAGGCCTCAACTGCCAATGATAGAGATCTTATACTTTCATCTCAGAACAACTATAAAATATTGAAATCTCCCTACTATATCCCCTTTTTAGCAAACATAAAACAATAATTCCCTGTACCACATGTATCACCTCAGTAAATGACGAGGAACTCACCAATCTAGATGCAACTTTCATGCACCAACCCATAATCAACTATAGAGTTGAATGAACATCATCATGTCAACGTTATTGTATAGCATAAGTTATCCAACAAAATATCATAAAGAAACCACATATATGTCATCTTATAGTTTGACTTACCTCAAAATTACAAACCCAAAAAACTTGATAGCAAAAGTTCTAATTCCAATCAAAGTCATCATATAATGTTAAAAGCCCTATTCCAGACATCAAAATTATAATTGAAACCCTAAGTCACTCATAAAAAAAATAACCTGGTACTAACTGACACTAGCATATTCATGGCAGAATAAGTCTCAAAGATGCTAATAAATAAGCATGGAAATCAACAATAGTGATGTTTTTGACGTTGAAGAAGCCCCTCATATCTCATATCCTTATGTGACAACAAACTCCGAATCTTCAGATCTGGACCAAAAACAAATGGGATAAAGTTACAATTTAGGGCCAATCACCCAAGATTACAAAACCAGAGCCATAAGAAGGTTAAGCTTAACTATTACCATCTAATAATAACCACCAGAAGGCTCGCCTCCATAGAATGATGAATAAGAGCTACCACCAAACACCATCATTGCAAGAAGAAAGTTGCATATTGAGAAATATTTGCAGAGAAAAGCTATATTAAGTACTTACATCTGAACCATAGTAATCACGTGAATATAAACCAGAAGTCCCTAGAGAGTCTGTGGAATATTAGGACTATTTAGATTTAACATGCAAAAATTTTAAATCGTGTAAATTAGATTCAACGCCAAAAAGTTTGATGCCTAAAGAAATGTAATGCATCTTAAATTAAAAGAAATAAAACCTCGATAACGTGGACCACCGGACAGTGTGTCTGGAAGATCATAGCGAGGGGGGGGGCGTAATCTACTAGTAGGTTCGAGATAGCTAGGATCGTGCTCCTGCACAAATAGATTCAAAACGAGTAACAAAAAAATCAACTAAAAGCGAAAAAAATTGTCTGCATGTACTAACAATCAAACAAAAAAATATCAACTAAAAGAACAAAAAATTAAGCTATGTACTAACCATCATAGAAAAAGGACGCTTATGGCCACGTCCTCCACCATAGAAGTAAGGATCTGCACCAAATTGTGTAGCACCAAAATGTCCACTAAAATCCTTCTTGGGAGTAAGGTGGCCTTCTAGATGAAATCCTCTGCCACGACCTCTATCAAAAGCAACAAGCCTTCCAGAGGTAGAACCCCACTCTTCTGCCACCTGCAATAAAGATATCATAGAAGTCACAATATTACACAAACATGATAGATAAACAAGATTTACAAGTAAATCAACAACTACCTTGAACTCACATAAGGCCTCCAACCATGAAATTCAGGATATGGCATTTCATTGTCATCAGTGCATTAGAAAACCTCCCACCCCTGCCACGTCCACGTGGATAAAAACCCCTGCTGCCCTGAAACCCAGCCCTGTTGGTAGGAAATCTGCCTAACAAAGCCCTACCTGTACTCGACAGAAAAGGACCGTCACAAAGATGAAATTGCAGGATACTTGCACAGCTTAAGAATCTTCAACTTACCAAATCTAGAGTAAACTCCGATTCCATTATGCCCAATGCGAAACCCACCACTCATGCCACCCTTTACGGCCTGAGTTTTTGGCAGAAGGATTTGCAAGCCTAGCTCTAGCTTTCATCTAAGCATTGAACAAGTATATATAACCAAGAAATAATAATATATTACTTTGATTTGGCACACATTCAGTAAATCTACAATATTATTGACAGATCAAAGAAAAGAAATTAAAACTAGACATTCAATATTTGAAATAGTTAATGGAAAAAGTTTTAAATAGAATTAGCAGAATACAAAAAAAACATATATCCAGGGAAAACTGGTCTCTCCTAACTTTTCCAAGACTAGAGGTCAATTCATACAAAAACAATTTCTAACTCTGACATAAAATCCTGAATTAATAAGAAAAATGAAAACTATAAACAACTGCAAACTTTATAACTAATCAATAAGAATTCTCCAAAAAAATAACTACACTGCAAACTTCTAGAACTATTCTATACAAGAATGCTCTTCAGCAAATACAGTTTCCTCATAACAATGCTTTCATTTAAATTTGCACAAAGTATTGATAGAATGTAGCAGCTTAACTCGCTGCAATGTGACAATGCTACCCAAGTTCTACAGATGGCAAACCGAATAATGAATAATTGATTAAAGAATTCTTCTAGAGCTTCAACGCTTTTTTAGGCACTGATCAAATAAAATCATCATCCTCTAACAGGGTGAAACAAGATTCAGCGCTCTCAAGTAAACTCAAAAATATAAAGCAGATCAGCTTTGCACTTGCTTGGACTGAAAGGGACATCAATAACACCTAACTTTTCATGTTTAAAATTTCTCATATCCATGTAATGGTCAAGTTCTTCCGGAGTCTTCCAATATTTTAGCTTTAGACATTTTTTTTGGCTTTTATTAACATCACATATGATTTGTACTTACAAATTAGTTTCCCTATAGAGTTGCATTTTGTATAATAATACAACAGGGCAGGAAATGCTGTACTAATCTGAGTGTTCTGTAATAAAGAATCTCCGGTATCTTATTGGACCAACAATGAGAAGGTTAAGCAAGACAAACTATGGAATAATCATATTAAAGTATTACAGTAAGATAATTGAAATAAACTTATGCAATTTAATCATTTACAGCAAAGTAGAAAATGCATCAATTACATAAGTAAATAGAAGTAGTGACAAGATTAGAAAGGAGAAAGGGATGAGCTAAAGCAATAGAGACACAACAACAACAACAACAACAAACCTTTATCCCACTAAGCGGGGTCGGCAACATGAATCTATTTTCTCTATTGCGTCTTATGAGTTTCATATTTTCATTTAATTCTAATAAATTAAGACTATTATTTTATACAATATGCCGAAGTCTTTCTAGGCCTACCTCTACCATTCTTAACGTAAGTTGAATTTAAAACATCTAACCTCCTAATCAGATCATCAGATGGTCGAAGTTTAATGTGGCCAACCCATCTAAGACGACTCTCTCAAATTTTATCCGCCACTTTGGAGCACTACACCAATCATATCACAGATATATTAATTTCACATTGTGTCTCTAAACATAAAAGCCATTCATCCACATAAGCATTCTATCTCGGCAACATAGCAATTTTAGAGCTTCTCTTTTAAAGGCCAACATTCAGCGCCATAGAGCATTGCAGGGCTCACCACCATCTTATAAATTTTCCTTTCAGTCTAAGTGGTACTTTCTTATCACACAATAGGCCTGAAGCATTCCTCCACTACAACAGGGTTTCAGAATTCATCTAGAAGCAACACTTAACTTAATTTTATGCTTCTCTTTTAAAGATCAACATTCAACGTCATAGAGCGTAGCAGGTCTCACCACCATCTTATAAATTTTCCTTTTAGTTTAAGCGGTACTTTTCTATCACACAATAGGCCCGAAGCATTCCTCCACTGGCAACCAACTTGAATTCTACTAATAACATCCCCATCCATATCACCATCACTTTGCACAAATTAGACTCGAGATATTTAAAGTATTCACACCTTATAATAATTTGATCACCCATGGTCCTTTCATCACTAGAGCCACTACTTCTAAATTAAATTCCATGTATTCATTTTTAGTTCAACCTCCAGCTAGACATCCATAATTTAAGTTTTAGCTAAGAAAGCACTATACATAATAATTTGATCACAAGTTACAACTCTGTCAATAGAGCCACTAATTCTAAATTAAATTCCATGTATTCATTTTTGATTCAACTTACTCCAATCTAGACATCCATAATTTAAGTTTTGGTAAGGCTTTCTCTATAGACTTATCCACGAGAAGGACATCATCAGCGAAAACCATAAACCAGAGTACATTCTCCAAAAATTGTCAGAAAGAGCATCCATAACTAAAGAAAAAATATATAAGCTTAAAGCCAATCCACGATGTAATCCAACTGAAATAGAAAAATATTTAGTCAATCCTCCTTCTGTTCGAACACAAGTATACATATTTTTAATGACTTGAATATAATTCATATCAAAACCTTTCTTCTCTAGAACTCTCCAAAGGATCTCTTGGAACCTTATCGTAAGCTTTCTAAATCAATAAAAATCATATGTAGATCCTCCTTATTCTCTCTGAACTTCTCCATAAACCTCTCAATAAATGTATAGCTTCTATAGTAGACATGCCCGGCATAAGTCCAAATTGATTATAAGAAATCTTTGTAATACGTCCTAATCTATGTTCAATTACCTACTCCCATAATTTTAAAGTATGACACATCAACTTAATTCCTCTATAATTTGCATACTCTTGTGCATCCCCTTTATTCTTAAAAATGGAGACCAAAATCTCTTCCTCCATTCCTGGAGCATTAGTAAGCCAATCCCAAATCACATATAGATTTCCACACTTCAATTGGGATAAAATCAGACTTTCCACCTTGGTTTTCTTTAAGGTTTCCTCGGCTTCTTTTTTACTAGCACTTATGTTGTAAAAGTGAAACATTATTAATAATATAAGTTCTTTAAGATCAATTGTATTTTCAAAAACTTCGTTAAAAAGTTTATCAAAATAACACAACTCGCCTACCACCCATGTTGAATATCTTTTTTAAGAAAAGTGATTTTTTTATTTTTCATCTTTAAAACATTTTCTATGTTAAGTCTTTCTTCTTTTTTATAACTTTATTTGGTAGTTTATGCATATATTTTGCACCTTTAGTATATAATGTATTATAAAGATGTTAAAAGTTTTTGGCGCCACCAATTGTTCTCTTACTCCTTATGCGTCATTTTATATTTTTTTCGATTCTCTAAACTTTTACATTTAAACCAAATTTTCATAACATGTGATTTATTTATATTTTATATTTTTGTGCATTATTATTCCACCACCAATTATTTTTTTTTATAGAAAATTTTTTTTATTCTCCAAATATGTCTTTTGTCACTTGTTTAATAGTGTTTGTTATTTTATCTTATATAGTGTTTGTTTCGTCATGAACATCCCAAATCTTGAAATCTTAATGTTTAATCGTAATAATTTTATTTATCTTTTAAGTGCCTAATTTAACTTTACAACAATGATTCCTAGTATTTTTTATTTTGCACATCTTCATATTAAAATCTAGTACTAATAATCGATGTTGAGTACTTAAATCTTCACTTGGAATGACATTCTGATTTTTATATTCTCAAGCAATCTCTTTTCTCATATGAAAATAATCGATTTGTGTTTTATTAAATCCGTTTTTATAAGTAATAATATGCTCATCTTTTTTTCTTAAATAAAGTATTAGCGATAACAAAATTATACGCTAAAACAAATTCTAATATAGTTGTACTTTCTTCATTAATCAATCCAAAGCGTAGCCACCATGAATATTTCTGAAGTCTACTGCTGTGACATATTCGTTTAAATCTCCTCCGATAAAATTATTCTTGAAGATATCATTTTTATTAAGTCTATAGTGATTTATTTATTTATGTTTTAGAAACTGTCTCTAAGCACAATTGAAGAGTATAAACAACTTTATAATATTAAAAAATATTTATTATCGCTTGATAATGTTGGGGGTATAATTGTCTCGATTACGGTAATTTTTTTACAACATTATCTTTCGAACTCGTATACATAATTACGGCTACCTTATTTCTAGTGCGACTCTTACATGAATACAAAAGTTTAAAACCGAGTTATCAATCTCCTTAGCTTTTTCTCCAACCCATTTAGTTTTTTGAATACACAAGATATTTATCTTTTTCTAATTCCATTAATTTACCTATGAGAGCATTTATATTTCAAGATTCTACCACTAATATTAGTTTCATGAACTTGTATTTACGGCATCGATTCGTAATGTGAGAACCCATGCTTATTTGATACTACAAACGAGCACGAGTGTAGCGATCCTTGCACACACTTCAGCGTATTCGAGTCATACGACACGTCGCTTCACAGGGAATGCCTTCATTTGCACAATGATCAAAAGAATTCATGTCATAATTTTTCGACAAATTTTACATTGGTTGGCGACGAACCCTCCACTTTTCACATGCGGGCCTTGGGGGCAGGCAATGGCAATCCTCTCAAGCTTAAAATTCACCCATGACACATGCCCACATGAAAAACAATCATCTATCAATTCTCTCCCTAAACGAAAGCATCACTCATCGGCGGAACTCACATATCTCCTGAGTTTTGGCTCATATCTCTCCACTCGAAACTAGGTCTCCCAGGGCATTTCATTCTCGATTTCGACCATTTTGTCTTCGGATTTATCTTATAATAACCCCCGAGTCATTTTAAGGAGTGATTCGGCGTTGATTCTCAAATAATAGTAAGTTTATAATCACTTGATTTTCGATCATAACAAGTTTACACTTTGGGCGGCATTCGGTGAGAATAAAATAAAATGAAGTTTCATAAAACCTAACCAAAAATAATTAGGATAAGGCTAACAAAAATGATGGTATGTTTGTTTAAAAATGATGGCATTTTGTATTCTTACATCTTATGTTAAATAAATCATTAAGGCGCGTTTGGGGCGACTTATTCATAGCGGTAGAGTTTTTCAAAATGTCATTTGCACATTTGGAAAGTGCATCCTTCGTACGTAAGGAAAACGACGTTTTCCCTTTACATTAAACGGATCGCGTGTATTCCCCGTAATCCGCGTTTCATTTGAGTGAAAGACTTCTTTTCTCCACCTTTAACTCCCATTCGCTCCCTCTGCACCAACTCTCATCGCTCCCTCTGGCAGGATCTCTCGGCCCCCTCTCTCTTTCGTGCGCTTATCCTTCTCTTGCACGGCTCTCTTGATCCCCAGTCTTCGCTGATGCATATGTAAATTCCTAACCTCGATGGAATGGTTTGTACGGTGCAATAATTTGATCTACGGCTTGCAATTTCTATTTACTTATCACGATATGGTATTTGTCGATGGATCTAATTTAGGGTTTGCAGCATTTTAATCAAATTTTGCATATGGATTTCGATCAAAAGATCTTTCTAGCTTCTTTAGGAGTTTCTGCGATTTCTGTCTTTTGGTTTTTACGGTTTCCTTTGAGTGTCTGTGGATTGTCCAGATTTCGAGGATTTCATGGCTTCTGTTGTTGGTGTTTGTGGTTCTCACAGATTACGCTTTGTGGGTGTTATATGACTTGACCATGGTATACGGATTTGGGCCACATTTCACAGTAGCATTATACATTGAATCATAAAGGCTTGGGGCATATACCAATTTGAAGCAATAATTGTCATAGGAATCATGAGCAAATCTTCCCCCTTCGTAAACATGTAGACAAAGAATCCTCATGTACTTATATATCCCGCATTCTGACTTCATATTCACATACATAACACTTTGATGCTTTAAACCCTCATGCATGAATAGGTACCTTTCATATTTTTCAAGACTAAAAAACGGTACTTCATGCAGCGATGTTAAAAGATTTGAGCTATATAAACATAAAAAGCGAAGTTTAGAGTTGTACATGTAGAAGCATAAGAATTATTTGGAAGGGTTGGTGAACTCTATGTGGTTTCCTTTGTTGCAAGGTTTCTGTTTATTTGGATATTTGGTAAGCGGAAGTGTGGCCGTTGCTTTTTTTCCATTTATACTATTGTTTGTAACATATATGGAAGGTTTATACGAGATGGCAGACATATATCATTGCTTGTGATGACTATACGACAGTTTGGCTATCTCTTTCTTTTGATATGAAAAACTGACCATTTACATTTTTATGCAACAAATCATATATGAATTGGTTTAAATGGTTGCGATATAGCATTTTTGGTTGCTATATGCAACTATTCATACGCAACGATTCATATGGAATTTTGCTTTGAAGTGGGAATATATAGCAAGCTAATCTCCAGTAAGCTTTTTGTTAATAAGTTCTAAATGCAACGGGATGCTTTGACCCATGTCTTACTATGGCCTTTTATTGGCAAATGTACATACATACCACACAATTTTTATGTATTTATGCTAATACCATTTTCGATGGCACAAATAGTTGCATAAAAAGTAATATTTGATGTGTCATCATAGATTGGAGTACTATGCATATAAATAAGAAAGTTTGGGTGTTAATAGTTGATGTGCCATCATAGAATAGTTTGGTATGTATGTGTATTTACCACATTTCTCTGGGAAGCAATGTAAGCATTTTAACGAATGTATGTATAGGCCCTTGCATCTCTCTTGGGAAGCATTTCTCCTCGGAAGCATGTAAGCATTTTAACAAACAAGATTGATCATTTATCAAGATAAGCATTTTAACGAATGTATGTATAGCTAATTGCATCTCTCCTGGGAAGCATTTCTCACGAGAAGCATGTAAGCATTTTAACGAAACCAAATTGATCATTTATCGAAAAAACTCAAATCAGTTGTTTTCCAAACGCACAAACCGAGCAGTAGCAATTTATCCGAATAGAGAGCGGAATAGTCTGACAGTCGATCAGTTTATCGAATGGTGCGATCGTGATTATCAGGGATAAGTTCTTGTCTGGATAAGGCTGGATAAAGGTTCTCAGTTACTGAAACATACCCTAAATTAACTGCGAACATCCTAACTTTAGTGCAACATTTTGCAATCAACATAATACAACAAGTTCAACTCTCCCTCTTGTCACCTTATACTCAACCAAATGCAACCTGATTATGATAAACAGAATGCTACATAGATCATTGCATTCTTTACTTGGATATAAAAACAAAGGATATTTACATAAATAGCAAATTAAACTAAGATCTTTCCATACATCTAACACTCAAAACCTTATACTTACATTTTTTGCGATCAACATAACACATCAAGTTCACTTCTCCTGTCACCTTACTCTCAACCAAAAGCAACTTCATTATGATAAAGTGAATGCCAATAGAACATCGCATTCTTTACGTGGATATAAAAACATAAGGATATTTAAATGAATAACAAATTACGCTATCGTATTGTCATATACGCTTAGCCAAAAACTTATATTCTTATAGAACACAAATTCTCTTTAACACCTCAAATTAAACTTCGGTTACTTCCCTATTCCCCTCTCAGCAAAATTCACCTAGCTTTATGCCAACATGAAAAACAATCATCCATCAATTCCTCCCCCTAGCAAAGCATCACTCCTCAATTGAAACTCACATATCTCCTTAGTTCTAGCTCATCTCTCCTCACTGCTCAAACTAGATCTCCCCAGGCATTTCATTCTCAGTTTATGGTCATTTTGTGTTATTTCTTTGGATTAATCTTATAACAGCCTCTTGAGTCATTTTATGGGAGATTCTAACAGTGATTCTCAAATAATGTTAAGTTTATAATAACTTCATTTTTAGCCAAAATTTGGAGTTTGGTTCAAGAGGTTCATGATTCTACTTTGCTTTACTTGGCCATTTTTATGAACTTCCACTTTGTTTGGATTGGTTTGTAGAATTTTTAGAATTTGATTATTAATGAATGTTGAAGTTTAATTTTCTTTTTGCGACCTTTTAGTTATTCCTGAAATTTTGCAATAAAAGTGATTATTTTCCTTTTTTTCATACTCTTCCAAAATTCAAATTTTCCAACAGTGGCACGTTAGAGCTTTGTTCTTCTAATCAAAATATTTGATTCCCGAGTTTGGGTAATTTTTAGTTGATTTGCTTTCCTCACTTAAGGTTGTTAGGTATATTAGATTAAAATATCAAGTGGATAAATTATTCTCATGCTGCATATCATTTGCGATAAACTCAATTAATCTTATTACATTTTTATATTAACCACAAAAGGCGTTTGGACAGGATTGAGTAGCGTTTTAATGCAAGTTCAAATGCGATTTGAAACAAACAGGGGTACAAAATTAAAGGAGGTAAATAAATAAAAATTAAAGCTTTGAACAATCAACTTCAAAAGTGCTGCTCATGAGAAAAAGCTCAAAGTTAAATTATGATTCAACAAGAAGGAGAAAACACACAATTTTGAAAGAAAAAACAAATAAAAATAAACTACCTTAGATTTCATCACCCAATTCAGAGTCATTAATACCCTCAACACATGCTACAGCTGCTTCATGGTTGGTGAAGTTTACAAACCCAAAATCCTTCCTTTTGGCAGTTGACATATTCCGGGCAAGGACACTGTCAATCTCTCCAAAACTTTTAAAATGCTCCTTCACCTGATCCTCATCCCAATATGGTGGTAGCCCATCAATAAACACTGATTTCACCTGTATAAAATAGGAAAAACAGCATATTAATATCTGTTGATAACTCAAGGAAACATTCGTATAATTATAGAAGATAATGAAAGTTCATCAGTTAAAATATTAGAACCTGTGCCATGACTTCTGGGTCAGGTTCTCGTAGTGGCTCACCAAAAGCTACTTTTGCTGTCCTTTCAGCATGGCCAAAAATCACATCTGGCTTCTGGAGCCTTTTGTAGGCAGCCATTGCATCTGCATGGCAAGCAAATTCAAGGAAGGCAAAGCCCTGCTCAATCCTTCATTTTGTGTGTCTGCAACCAGTGTTATACTCTCAACTGAATCTATGCCATAGTCCTTTAGCTTGCGTTTTAATCATATAAAAATTAGATTACAAATCATTGGCATTACAATTAACAGTAAAATTCAAAGGCAAAAACACTTGGAATGAAGGACATACAGCATCTTTAGTCCAAGTATTGCAGATATTCCTAAGAAGAGAGTGTCATTATCTTCACTAGGCGCAATGCCACAGCGCTTTCAGTATCTGAAGAATAATACACCAATAATAAATTATAAAAAAAAAGAACTAACCCAAAATCTGTAATAAGGAAATATAAATTAACAAAATAATCCAACTGAAATCAAAATATTATCATTGACAATATAGCACATTAAACTTATTAAAACACTTCACAAAAGCATGCACATTTTATCATTCAAATTGAATACTTTGACTTGCAAAATTACAGAAACAACATTAATAATGTAAGGTTGTCAATAATCGATAACTTGATAAAATATGTGCAAGTACAGTGAAAAAAAATATGTGTACTAATCTTACCAAAGGGTTTTTCATCTGCTCAGAGCCCGGGCTACCTGTTCCTTGTTAGCAAACTTAACAAAAGGCAAGCCCTTGTTTTGTTGGTAGCAAAGTCTTTGTGCAGCCGCACCATCAACAACTTCACCAACCTTTTCAAACGCCTTCCGCAGATCATCCTCCACGGCATCCAGTCCAGACCACCAACAAAAATCTCCTGTTCCTTTTTCATCTTTCTTTCTTTTGCCATATCAGAAATTTGAATCTTCTCCTCCTCCTCAAGCCTGGGGCCTTCTTCCTCGTCCCTCACCCCTTCCACACCCTCTCCTTCCACTTCACCTTCTCCTGCCTCTACTGATGGAAACTCCTCACAGTTCCCCTCAAGTTATCCCGCCCTATTGCATCATCCATCTGCTGGTCCTCATAAGCGTTCTTTTCAGTTTTAACATCTGATTCGTCATTTTGATCTTCACTAATACGTGTAGCATCTTTGACATGTGGGTAAGTCGTATTTACATCATTTACTTCTGGAATAGCTTCAAGCTCATCATTTTGTGTTATACCACTTTCTAGTTTGACCTCTATGACAGCCTCCTCAAGTGCTTCATCTGCATCAGTCTTGGAATCCATCCCAATCTCTGGCCCTCCCCAGACATCAACAAATCCTCTTCCTCATTCTTCTTATCAGAGGTAACCTCGAGCCTTGGCAACTCTTCCTGCAAAATAGCAGTAGCGCCAAACTGCAGGCCCTCCTCAGCATCTTCCTTGATCTCTTCCCCTTCTATTTTAGCAACAGGTTCTTCCATAGTTTCCGTCTCTTTGGGGATGGAAGAACCGGTTAACCCCACCCAGTGGTGACTTCGCTTTGGCACGGACCTTTTCTCAAGTGATTTCTCCGGTACATCGACAGAAGTCTCCATTTCTTTAGCAACAACTAAAAAGAAAGTTATAAATGATAAGCTAGGAGGTGCACAAAGACTAGCCAGCGGTAACACAAAGAAAGGATACCACACCTTCAGAATCAGTGACAGCAGCGACCACCGCGTTGGCCTTAGAGGCATCAACGGCCTCGGCAGCCGCTGCGGCTTTCGTCGTCGCCTGCTTACCCCTGGCCCCCTTCGTCCCCGATGTCTTGGGTGTCGGCTTCAGCGCGGATTTTGGTGTCGATTCCAGGGTTTTCTCTACAGCGGCCACCTCCTTCTTAGCTTGCGCCGCCTTCTTTCAGGGCCAGATTTAGGGGAGTCCGTCTTTCGCGTCCTCATCTTCTGCGGTGGAAAACCTAATAGCTCCTGAATAATGGTTTTCCTTATCACAAAATAAAAAATCGAAGATGATGCAACGTATACCTGTGTCGAACCAAGGAATGGAACTGATAAATTGAAGGAGTGTTGCCGAAACTGAAAACACTGCAATCCCGAGTAGGGTTTCTTCACGGAGATGTTATGCAACCTCTTATAGGCGAAGAAGTCATTGAAATTGCGTCGTAAAATATCGATTTTTTTTTTTCTGTTTTTAATACTGAGCAGCTGATATATAAAACAATGGGCGTCTGGGATCAGTTTCTATTTTTAAATTTTCTATTTTATTTTAAATTTACTTTGCTTTTATTTTCTTTTTATTAACATAAAATACAAAAATACATTTGTTATTCTAATACTTTTATTTTTTAAAAATAAAAAATAAAAATATGTTTATTATTCATTTGATTTTTTATTTAAAAAATCAAAATAGTATTTTTTATAAACATGGGAGGCCGGGGGAGTAGCTTGAAATTTGTGCATGAAGTCTCTGGTGGCCTCTCAATGTCACGAGGAAAATTTGCCAAAGCTTTTGAGTAGTGGCAAATCTTTATTTCTTAAATGTGTTGGGCATGGTAGTGCCAATTAGGGTGAGGGAGGCATGGAAAAAGCTTGAGGTACAGCAGGAAACTTTTGGTGGGTCACTAAGACAGGTTTGATGCAGTTTGACCCACGGACTGACTTGGTATGACCTAGGAGCCATTGGTTGGATGGCTTGGCTAAGTATGTGGTATTGTCTTTTAGTGATTGGATTTAGGTTAGAATAATTTATTTTCATCGTGTGTCACCCATGTGTCATGATGGGTTATGTTTGTTTCATGGGTAACCCATGGAAGATGCGCCATGGGCTTTGGATTTTGGTTTTGGGCTAACCTAAATATGCTTAGGTTTAGCCTAAAAGCTTAAGTGTAATGGGCTTCCATAATTTACCAAATTAAATAATTAGATAAATTATAAAGGTTTACGTATTATAGTGTCGACTTGGCCTGCATGTGATTTGAGGTCTTGACACTTTGGATGGATGCAGGATTTGTTAGCAATGGGACAATTGGTCAAGGTGATCTAAATCGGGTTGTGCCCCGATTTGGATTGGTAATCTTTATAGTGGTTCCAATCCTTGGAGGTCAAGTAAGGTTCCAATCGAGGTTGAGAATGCCTTAGGTGAGACAAACGAATCAATTTAGGTTGGTGTTTCTTCCTTTTGAAAAATTTGTGTCATAGGGGTTCACAGGGTCCATATGGAAATTCATAGGGTTTCGGGGTTTCATGGGTGACCCGGGGCATGTCTTACACAAAAAGGGGTCGGTGACCCGACCCATGATGCAACGGTAAATTAAACACGAAAAGATGGCCGAAACGGCCCGATTTATAAATAGTGGGACTGGTGTACGAAAATCTTAAATGATATAAAAATTAGAAAATATTTTACACACTAAGAGTGCTATAGTATACGTATCGTTTGAAGTAATATAGAGTTTTCTTTAAAAATTCCAGTATTGATCCCGAGGAAGTGAAAGTAAGAAGTCTTTAATCAAATTCTAGTTACTACTAATAGTCCTTAGTTTGGAATGTCGATTAAAATTGTGTTTTATCTGTAGCTTATTCCTAAATACAAGTATTAAATGTAAAGATAGTAACTATATCTAAATACAAATAACAATTCTAAATTTAACCCTTTTTAGATGAATTAGTTTGGAGAATTTTGAGATAGTAAAAACTACTATTTTTATGTAATGAAATAGATAATGTATAGGATTGAGATGCATTAAATATTATATATGACAAATAGGAACAATCCTATTCTTTACCCTTTGAATTACAGGCATAAAAGAACATTGACTAATCCTATGCTTGGTTACTGAATCTGTGGCTAGGCTGGGTGGATACCGGCTCTCGCCGGAGCTCCCGCGTTCGGCATGTTGAGGGCTAACATCTGCGCCCGGCACCGAACGATAGGACCGAATTGAGGATTTTGGCACATCCTTCCTTAAAATCTCCAATTCTACGCCTGATTAATATTATTTCCCTATTTGTTGCATTCAATCCCGTGAACTTCACCATCCATGGAATTTGAATGTAGTTCGTACTTTGTGAGAATTACATATGCCCTTTCGGGACTTAACGCAATTACAACGAATTTTAACACTACGATAGGCCCTTATTGCATTGTAAATGAAGTGCAAGTAAAAAACCATCACATTTATAATTAAAACATATTTTAGCAACCATCCCAATATCCTAATCATGAATCCTACTCATTGCAAGAGAAAAGTAAAATGAAAAGAATGACATAATCTTCTCATTACCCATTTATTTCCAAAGAAGAAAAGAGAGTAAGAGAGATGCGTCACAAAGCCAAAGAAAACACAACATAAACTTCATTAAAACAAAGCAAATCCACTAGGTAATTGTTTACAAAATTATAAGATAATGAAGAACAATACTTAGCTTTTTCCCGCAGAAAGAAAGACGAAGATCTCTCCCACAAAATCTTACGTCGATCCATGCAATGCTAGAACATCTCCTTACAAATTCTCTCAAAATCTCATCTCCAATCTCTCAAAAAGGATAAATGGTACGGTTCTATCTTTTGAGAGATTGGAGATGAATTTTGAGAGAATTTGTAAGGAGATGTTCTAGCGTTGCGTGGATCGACGTAGATTTTGTGGGAAGATGTGATCTTTCTTCAACTTGTATTCTTCATTATCTTATAATTTGAAATGCAGTGGTTTACTGTTTAATGAGTTTATGTTGTGTTTTCTTTGGCTTTGTGAGCATCTCTTATATATTATTCTTTGAAATGAGCATGAAAGATTATGTGTCTTTTCATTTTACTTTTCTCTTTGTGAAACAAGTTCATGATTAAGTCTTAAAATATGTTTTGGTATAAATGTGATGGTTTTTGCTGCACTTCATTTAAAACAAGGCTATTGTAGTGTTAAAATTCGTTGTAATTTGCGTTAGTAGAAAGGCCTTATGTAATTCTCAACAGAAATTCTGTACATTCAAATTCAGATGATGAAGTTCCACTTGGTGGGTACAGGTAAGATGAAATATGTGTCAGTAGAATTGGGTTTTCGATGTGCAGGCTTACAAAATCACGATTCCATTGTTTTGGTCTTGGCAGAATGTTAACCTACATTGTGGAAACTTTTCGAAGTGAGCGTATCCCTTGACCCCAGCAGCGAATGATAGCAGCATAGGATTAATTGATATTCTTTGCTGAAGAGGTAAAGAATAGGATTGCTGCATTTATCGTATATAATATTTAATGCATCTACGATGCAACCATTATACATTTCATTACATAAAAATAGTAGTTTTTAATGTCTCAATACCATTAATTTAAATGCAAAAGGGTTACTTAAATTTATTATTTGTATTTAGATATAGTTACTATCTTTCGTTTAATACTTGTATTTAGAATAGTTACTAGATAAAACAGCTCGGCGTTCAACTTAGGGCTTATTATGTGCTTAAATTTGTTAAGAAAAAGCTGCTACCCCGACGCCGTGAGACCGATCTTGGAATTTTAAGCTCTATATTAGCAGGCGATACGTATACTAACGTAGTACCACTGAATGTGTAAAATATTTTTACAATTTTTAGCCAACTCGTTTAAGATTTTGCACGCTAACGTATTTAAATAAGTCAGCCTGACTTGTCTTTTTGGAGTTGGTTTCTTGTAAATTGATGTAGTGTCAATGACCTTTATTGTAGACATACCGAACTGCATGAAACACGAGGAGCCTATGAATTTCGTATGAACTTTTAAGAACACATGACGAATTTTTCGAAGAAACGCGACTAAACTCGATTGGGGGCCTTAATTTGACCTCGAGGATTAGGTTACCTATAGGATTGCCAATCGAAATTAGGCGCGATACGTTTAGGCGGTGCTTGGACCCGCTGGTCCCGTGCAATTAAATCGGGATCCATCCCCAGTGGGGCCTGGCCCTTAGAGGCGAGTTATTTCTTCTTACAAACCTTATAATTTATCTAATTGTTAATTTATTAAATTATGGAAGCCCTTGGCACAGGTAAACTGTATATTTAGGTTGGCAAGCCAAAATCCAAAGCCCGTAAGCGCATCTTCATGGGTGCACATGAAGCGAAACATAACCCATCATGATACATGGGTGACACTGCGATTTAAAATAAATTATTCTAACTAAATCGATCACTAAAAGACAATACCACATACTTAGCCAACCAATAATAGATGCAAGCTCGCGGGCCCGATCCTTGGTGGGTCAGGCGGGCGGCGGTCTTAGTGACCCTTAAAGATTTCCCCCAGCGACACAAGCTTTCCATGCCTCCCTCACCTAGTGGCGCTGCGTGCGGCAAATGAAGAAGCGAAAAGCATTGGACTCCTTGCAAAAGCTTGTGCCCTTTCACCGCGCTTGGGCTGCGGGGTTGCGTCGCAGCCGGCTGCCACGGCTCCGAGTGTTTATAAAAAAATCTTATTTTGATTTTTTTAAATAAAAAATTCAAATGAGTAAACATATTTTTATTTTTTATTTTTAAAAATAAAAGTATTAGAATAACGGAAATGTATTTTTGTATTTTTATGTTAATAAAGAAAATAAAAACGAAATTAAATTTAAAAATAAAATAGAAAATTTAAAATAGAAGCTGATCCCAGACTACTCCATTGTTGCTATATCAGTCGCTCAGTATTAAAACGGAAAAAGAATCGATATTTACGACGCAATTCGACTACCTACTCAAGCGCATAACTCCGTGAAAAAAGCCTACTCGGACGCGTGTTTTCAGTTTTCGGCAACACTCCTTCAATTTATCAGTTCCATTCCTTGGTTCGACACGGGTATACGTTGCATCATCTTCGATTTTTATTTTGTAAGAAAACCATTCGGAGCCATTAGGGTTTTCCGCCGCGAAAGACCTGAGGACGAAGACGGACTCGTGGCCCTGGAAGAGGCGGCGCGAGCTAAGAGGAGTGGCTACATCTGTAAGAGAAAACCCTGGAATCGACACCGTACGCTGGCACCCAGACATCGAGGAACGGGGCAGATAAGCGAGAACATTTGTGTGAAGCGCCAGCTGTTGATACGCAAGAACAGCATTGATGTATATGTCGATTATTGGTATCACACCAACGGTGTTACCGCTGGCTAATGGCTGCGTGCACCCTAGCCCATCATTTATAACTTTCTTTTAGTTGTTGCTAAAGAATGGAGACTTCTGTGTGCTTTGATCACTTGAGAAAAAGGTCGTGCAAAGCGAAGTCGCAAGTGGGAAGTTAACGGTTCTTCCATCCCCAGAAGGTGTGCTAAGAGGGAAGAGATCAAGGAGATGCTGAGGAGGCCTGCGGACTGACGCCTGCTGTTTGCAGGAAGAGACGCAGAAACTCGAATTTTTCTGATAAGAGAATGAAGGAAAGTTTGTTGACCGGGAGGATGGACTGTTTGTGCAGATGAAACGCGAGGAGGCTGTCATAGAGGTCAGGCTAGAAAGTGGTATAACACAAAATGATGAGCTTGAAGCTTATTCCAGAAGTAAATGATGTAGATACGACTTGCCCATGAAAAGATGCCACACGCTGTTAGTAGTCAAAATGACGAATCCGATGTTAAAACTGAAAGAACGCTTATGAACTCAGCAGATGTTTGAGGGAACAGTGAACTCCATCGAGTAGAGCGGAGAAGGTGAGTGGAAAATTGAAAGTGAGAGACGAGAAGAAGGCAGACTTGAGGAGGAGAGAAGATTCAAATTTCTGATATGGCAAAGAAAGAAGATGAAAGAGGCAATTTTTTGTTGGTGGTCTGGACCGCAGTGCAGGAATGATCTGCGGAAGAGCATTTGAAAAGGTTGAGTGGTGTTAGTCTTGTGCTGCCTACTTTGCTACCAACAAAAACAAGGAAGCTTCGCTTTGTTAAGTTTGCTGGCTGTAAGGAACAGGTAACCCACGTGTGCTCTTGAGCAGATGAAAACTACAGTAGATTAGTACACATATTTTTTTCACTGTACTTGCACATATTTTATCAGAGTTATCGATTGTGTGCTTATTAATGTTGTTTCTGTAATTTTGCAGATCAAAGTATTCAATTTGAATGATAAAATGTGCATGCTTTGTGAAAATTGTTTTAATAAGTTTAATGTGTATATTGTCAATGATAATATTTGGATTTCAATTGGATGCCTTTTTGTTAATTTATATTCCTTATTTTTAGATTTTGGGTTAGTTTCTTTTTTATAATTTATGTGGTGTATTATTCTTCAGATACGTAGACTGTGGTATTCTTGTGAGACAATGACACTCTCTTCTTTAAGGAATATCTGCAATACTTGGACAAGGATGCTGTATATCGCTTCATTCAAGTGTTTTTTGCCTTTGAATTTTACATTGTAATGCCAATGATTGTAATCTAATTTTATATGATTAGAGTAAAACGCAAGCTAAAAAATGGCTTTGAGAGTATAACACTGGGGTGCAGACACACAAAATGAAGGACGGGGGCTTGCCTTTCCTTGAATTTGCTTGCCATGTTTGTGGCTGCCTGCAAAGGCTCAGAAGCCGATTTTTGGCCATGCTTGAAGGACAGCAAAAGTGCTTTTGGTGGTACTAGAGCCTGACCCGGAAGTCATGGCAGGTTCTAATATTTTGAACTTTTCATTATCTTCATAGAATATACGGATGTTTCTTGAGTTGTCAACGAATGTTAATATGCTGTTTTTTTCTATTTGTTGAGAAATCGAGTGTTTATTGACACCACCACCATATTGGATGAGGAGATCGAATTGAAGAGGCGCATTTTAAAAGTTTTTGAAGTTGAAGCGTGGTCCTTGCCGGAATATGTCAACTGCCAAAGGAAGGATTTTAGACATATTCGCAATACATGAGCAACTGTATACGTAGTATTAATGACTCTGAATTAGTGATGAAAATCTAAGGTAGTTTATTTTTATTTGTTTTTCTTTCAGAAATTTGTTTTCTCGCTCTTGGTGAATCATAAATTTAACTTTGAAGCTTTTTCTCATGAGCAGGTAATTTTTTGTGTTTGACGTTCAAAAACTTAACTCGCTGTTGTGCCCCTGTTCCTTTCAAATAAAGCATTTAGTTTTGCATTAAGCAGCTACTCCAATCCTGTCCCCTTTTTGTGGTTAATACTGAAATGTATTAGATTAATTGAGTTTATCATATGTTATGCAGCTTGTAATAATTTATCCCGCTGATATTTACAATCTAATATACCTGTGACGCAGGAGTGGAGGAAAAAAGCAAATCAACTAAAAATTGCGGAAACTCAGTCAAAATATTTTGATTAGAGTAACGTGCCGCTGTTGGAAAATTTGAATTTTTGGAAGAGCATGAAAAAGGAAAATATCACTTTTATTGCAAAATTTCAGGAATAAAGGTCGCAAAAAGTTAGGCTTCGAAGCATTCATTAATAATCAAATTCTAAAAATTCTACAAACAATCAAACAAAGTGGAAGTTCATAAAAATGTAGAGCAAAGTGAAGGACCATGGAGACTCTTGAACCAAATAGATTTTGATAAAATGAAGTTATTATAAACTTAACATTATTTGAGAATCACTGTTAGAATCTCCCGTAAATGACTCAGAAAGAGTGATGCCAATCAAAGAAATAACAAAATGACAAGAAGAAATGCCTGGAGATGTAGTTTGAGCAGAGAAAGTGTAGAACAAGGAGATATGTGGTTTCGAACCCAGTGATGCTTTTTTGCTCCCAGGGGAAGAAATTGATGGATGATTGTTTTCATGTTGTATAGAAATTTGTGGGTGGAAATAGAGTTGGCGAGTTTGGTGTTAAAAGAATTTGTGTTCTATAGTAAATATAAGTTTTTAACACAGTATATGATACGATAAGCGTAATTTATTATTCATTTTAAATATCCTTATGTTTTTATATCAGAAAAATCGCGATGTTTAATTATTGGCATTCACTATCATAATGAAGTTGCTTTAGTGAAAATGACGAAAGTAGGCGATATATTTATATTGATAAAAAATATTATTAATGTAAGGTTTTGATGTATGGAAAGATCTTAGTTTAATTTGCTATTTATGTAAATATCCTTTTTGTTTTTTTATATCAAGTAAAAAAATGCAATGATCTATAATAGCATTCTGTTTATCATAATCGGGATACGCATTTGGTTGAAGTATAAGGTGACAGAGAGGATGAAACTGTTGTATTATGTTGATTGCAAAAAATACAATGCGATCAAATTAGGATATTGATGGATTAAGTATGTTTGTGCGAACTGTCCGACTATCAGAATAAGCGAGCACATGCGATAATCTGGCAATCATTAGGCTATGCTGATAAGCTAGCAGCTATTTGGTAATACTTGCGCAACCAGATAAGTATTTGAACGGTCGGTTTGTACGAAGCATTTGATTTGAGTTTTTATTTGATAATGATGATTTGGTTTGTTAAAATGCTTACATGCCGAGAGCTTCCGAGAGAAATACTTGATAGATACATACATTAGATTAAAATGCTATCTTGATAAATGTCCAATCTTGTTTGTTAAAATGCTTTACATGCTTAAAAGAGGAGAAATGCTTCCCAAGAAAATGCGAGGCTTTATGCATACGATTCGTTAAAAATGCTTACATTGCTTCTAGGGAAAATGTAGTTTATAAATACATACGAAACATTATGATAGCTTTTTGTATTATGCGCAGGCTTTTTTATTTATTTATATGCATAGTACTCCAATCTATGATGACACATCAAACATGCAACTATTTGTGCCATCGAAAATAATATTAGCATAAATACATATAAAAATTGTGGTATATAATGCGTTGCCAATAAAGACGTAGTGATGACACGTAGACCGACTTATTAGCGAGTTGCTGAACAGGCACAACATATATTCCGCTAACAAGAACATATGAATCGTTAGCGATATGAATAGTTGCATATAGCAACCAAAAATGTATATCGCAACCATTTAAACCAATTCGCTAACTATGATTTGTTGCATAAAAATGTGGAAATGAAACTTGTTCTTCACATCAAAAGAATGGCAAATCAACAGTTAGTCGTGCAAGCAATGATATATATATGCCATCTGGTCTCCATATATGTTACAAACAATAGTATAAATGGAAAAAGAAGCGTCACACTTTAAAACTTGCAAATAATCAAACGCACGCTTAAAGGAAACCACATGATTCGCAGCCCTTCAATAATTCATGCTTCTACATTATTGCGGCTTCCAGAAGCGCTTTTTTATGTTTTATAGCCGAATCTTTTTAACATCGCGAAGAAATGCTGAAGTACTTTATTCATGCATGAGTTTAAAAGCATCAGGGAACTATGTATGTGAAATATGAAGGCGTAGAACGTAAGGATATATAATGCATGAAGTGTATGTTTGCGAAGAAAAACGTGTCTATATTCTATGACAATTATTGCTTCAAGTCTGGTATACTTGCAGCTTTATGACCATTGGTATAATCTTACTCTTGCAGGTGTAAAAAACCCAAACTTGTATACCATAGTACAATCATATAATACATGGCGAAGGTGAGCTACCGGCGAAGCGAAGAAGCCATGAAATTTTCAGTGAGACAATCTACAGTGCGCATTGAAACGGAAAAGCGAGAAAAAACGTAATTGCAAGCAAGAAAAGATGCTAGTCGAAAATCCATATGCAAAATTTGGATTAAAAATAATGTGCGAGCCACAAATTAGATCATCGACCGTCTGTATCGAGATAATTCTGAAGTAGAAATTGCAAGCCGAGATGAGTGTGCCGGTACAAGCCATCCGGAAGGTAGGGACCCACACAGACTAGCGGCCGGTGAGAGTGGGTGCGAGAGGGGATGGCGCCGAAGAGGGACGGGGTCCGGCTAGGCGGATGAGGAGGTGGAGCGAATGGGAGGTGGGGCGGGGAAGAGAGTGCTCACTCGAGTAGCCGGCGGATGCCGAGTGCAATGTAGGGAGAGCGTCGGTTCCCTTGCGTGCGAAGGTTTTCAGTGGAGTGACAGGCTTCCGTATGAATAAGTTTTGCCGGCATTAATCACAATGTTTATTTAACATAAGATGTAGATACAAGGCATCATTTTTAAACGAACATACCATCATTTTGTTAACAATACGATTATTTTTGGTTGGAACATCGAACTTCATTTTATTTATTCTCGGTTGAATCTTTATACGAGTGTAGGCTTGTTTATTATTTGAAAATCAGTGGTCTCGACTTACTATTATTCGAAGTCAACACTTAAAATGACTCGGCGAAAATTATTAAGATAGATACGAACAAAATGGTCTCAAATTGAATTAATGCGGGACAATTTGAGTGGAAGGATATGGTGAGGCTCGGCGGGATATGTGAGTTCCGATTGATGATGATGCTTGCTGGGAGAGAATTGATAGATGATTGTTTTCATGTGGGTATAGGTGGGTACAAGCGGAGAATTTGCCGTTGCGTTCCGAGGCCGGAGTGAAAAAGTGGAGGGTTCGTCGCCCGACAATGCTCAAATTTGTCAGTATGACATCGTGCTGATCGTTGTGCGAATGAAGACGTCCGAACGGCGTATGACCGAATCACAGAAATAGCAACATAGTCTAATACACAACAAAATCTGTTTTAATAAAATTGAAATAACAATTTTGGATACAAGGAAAGATAACTACCGGAACAAGAAAATGATGCCAAAATCAACATGACAGAATCTCTCTAATCTATGGATTAATAGGATTTCGGCAAGCATTTCCGATTAGTTAAACTTGACATAAATTAAATCACTTAAAACATGTAAAGACACCAAGAAAAGAAAAGATATAATGTACCTTTGCAGTGGACAGAATGAGAGTTGCATGCTTGGCTTGCCATTCATTAAGATCCTTCCGTACATTGGATGGTGTGGTACTTTCATCGATATCCATTTCGCCTGTAAATAAATGCCATCAAAAAGCATTTTAGTGGAAGAATCCAAAACTATTATTTATTTATTTATCTGGGAGAAAGATTAAGAAATATGACACATCCACAATAAGAATGAACTGCAAGAGTAGTAAGCATATGGCAATGCAAATCATCAAATAGGAAGTAGAAAAAACTGAAAACCTCGCATCTCCAACAATATCAACTATAACGAAGAAAATCGCTGATTAACACCTTAAAAACTGGGTGTGTGACATTCATTACAGCAATGTTAGCTTTAAATGTTCACAAGAGCTACCTACTTCAGGGTAAGAGCTACGAGGAAGACAAAACGGGAAAAAAGAACATCCCATCACTCCCAATGCGGTCATTTCTCTGAACATTCCAGTAAAACACACTCGCACAAACTCAAAAAAAACACGAGTTCGAGATTGATTATGAAGCATACCTTCCATGGGAAAATCTCTAAACGTATTGATGGTGAGTCCTTTAACGAATTCCTTGAGCTCATCCGTAATGCCAAACCTCTCGAGATCGGGTGAAGCCTCCGCAGAGATAAAGGATCCAGAGGCAGTGGCTGTAAGGGCGTTAACGGGAAGAGGGATCTCACCGGCAAGTGTCTTGATCTGGTCGGCACGACGCAGTGCTTCAATCTTGATTTGGTCGGCGGCCTTGGTGGCCTCGGCGGCGAGCTCTCTGGACTTCTTTGCAGTCTCGGAGACGAACTCCTGAGAGAATTTGGCCGCTCCTTTGGTCAGTTCCTGGGAGCGCTTCGCCGCCTCCTCCGCCCGCTTCGCCGCCTCCTCGGCGAAAACTTTGGCCCTTTTCCACAGATCCATAGCGAGGCCGGACTGTAGATGAAGGGAGAAGCAGAGATCCCGGTAGGATTCTTGAAGTTGTATATTTGTCTCGCATCGGCTCTGCCTGGTTATAATATTGGTGGTACGAAGCTAACGTGCGATAGAAGGGTCAGCACCCGGAAAAAATATTACATCAGGACCCGAGCATTTCGTTTCTAGTCAATAGTCATCCGTATTGGTAGCTTCCATCGATCAACATCAGAGGATCCCGCCCTCAAGTGAAAATTATTGATATTACTCAACCTGTGTTCATCCAATTATTTGAATTGAGACTATCTGTAAAGATAGATTTCAAGTTATATGGCAAGGATCTCGAGGTAATCTGATAGTAGGGTTGTCAAAACGGTTCGTTGTTTGTGAACAACTTGTGTTCGGCTCGTTAAGAAGCTCGTGCTCGGCTCGTTCACTAAGTTAACGAGCCGAACACGTGCAAAGGTTTGTTGGTTCGTGTTCGGCTCCTTTTGGCTTGAAATATTGCTCATCAATTATATATATATATATATGATGAGTATTATTTTAAAAAATTTTAATTGACTACAAGGCTACAAAAGATTTATAATCAATTAAAAGTATTAATTAAGAAAATAGAATAAAAAAAGTATTAAATTAGATTCAAATGATATTTTAATATAAACAATAATTTTTAAATCTTCCAACTCTTAACATTTTATGGCTACAAGATTAGGGTTATCAAAATGAATCTTTTTTCATGAACAAATTATGTTCAGCTCGCTAAGCAAATGAGTTCGAACACGAATGCCTTCTCTCATGTATCTTCATACATAATGGATTTAGGCTCTTCATCTTTCCATGTATCAAGTCCGCTATTATATAAACAGCGTCACAGAACTTGGGAATATCCCATTTTATCGCAGAGGGGACAAGTCAATGTACACCTCTCTCTCTCTCTACTTTTGTCTCTGTCTCATGATTGAAACGCTTGTCATGATATACTTTTGAGGACAAAAAAAATCAATATTCAGAGTAGAAGTTATATAAAAAACACAAATTAATCCTTTTTTTTATTCAAGCGTTTTATATATAACATGTTATAAGGTTTTGTATACATAACAAAAACTTTTTAGAATTCAAACCATCATATGGCAGTTGGATATAAGTGGTCACTAGTTATGTAACGACCAAGTAGTTATCATTTATTGTTATGAGACAAATAAAATTGAATATGGACCAATGTGGAGTTGTTGGATATCACTTATGACTAATTGTGGCAATCAAGCATTTCTTTCTTTGATTTCAGTTCAACGGGTGGGTTAGTGTTTTCAATTGTCTATTATACTCATGTATGAATATGACTCTAGACATTGATACCTCATCAACAAAATTCAGTCATTTGGCGTGGATCTCGAAGCGATTGACACGAATCTTTGAACGTTATTTTAGCGAAACATTTAAACTCAAATTAAAACTCGTCCAAAACTCTAATTTCGATAAACATACGATCAAACTTACCGACTCGACGAGACGGGCTCACTTACACCAAAATTAATCCAATTAGAGTCACATCGAAGCTCGGATCGAGTTGTTAAACAAATTTTGAAAACATTTGGTGGTTAATTATGGAAGGTCAAGCTGATTTTAAATTTGACGAGCTACTAGTCAAATCGAGTGTCTCGAAGAGACGAGCACAACGAGTTGAAGATCATTTTACTGCGATATCATTAAGTCATTTAAATGTCCACCAAACACCATCCAATCAAGAAAATCTCTCTGGGTTGTCTGATGGAGTGATTTGGATTTTTTTCTTATTTGTAGGGAGGTCTCTCATAGACTCTATAATAATGCTCTACTGCTCTCATGAAAATGGACCTATGCCTTGAACCGGAGAAAGAGCTGAAGCTAGAGTTGGCTCGGGAGAAATAGCTAAATTTCAGTGTTGTCATGTACTGAAGACCCGACGAACGCTTCCCACTACTGCAGATGCCGACCACCGTCAACCACTGCTTGTCAGCCACCGTCGACATTTATCGGCCTCCCCTTTTTTGTTGAAATAAAGCTTTATATGGATTCACGATGTACGCTGAGAAGTAATGAAGCACCATGTGAAATAACGACTAGCCTTGCGAAGTAACAAAACATTCTACAAAGCAACTCTCCATAAATATGGTGTACCAACTAATCATGAAGATGGTGTTTAACGCCCAAATATGGTGCAACGTGTAGCTCAAATACAATGCAACAATGCACCCCCAGATACTATGTAACTCCTTGTAAAAAATACTTACAACCCTCGTACTCATAATACAATAACCTTCCCTGGACTCCTAAAGTTCTCTACTTGTAGCTCCCCACGACAACCTACAACATTTATGATTCACTACAGCTACAAACCTTTACTATAAAAAAATAATGGGTATGTATTCCGCATATGCGGGTTACGTTGAAATCACGAGAGAGAAAGGAGGAGAGAGGAGAAAATATTTCTTTCTCTCTCTCCTCATTTCAATGTAATCAACAGGTGCGGATTACGTACCAAATATTTGCTCCTATACTATAGACTTAGAGGCCAATTGATGCTACTATAGCTCCCCACTACGGCCTATGTGGCAAACTACAACCTACATGGTTCATATCCCATGCAGTTCTCAACTTTGACCTCTATAGCCTACAGACATTATTATAGCTCTTTGCTACGACTTACGTGGATCAAAATCTCCTAACTCTGGCTTATCTAGCTTATAGATGTTATTACAACTTCTTATTATGACCTACGTGACCTCCTATAGCTTGGGTGGCTCACAAATCATACTAACTCTCAGCTCCAGCCTCTGCGGTCTATGAACGTGTTACAACTTACCATTATAGCCTATGTGGCCTACTACAACCAATATTACTCACAGCTCAAGTAGCTTCTAACTCCAACCTCCATGGACTATGGATGTTATTATAGCTCCTCGCTATTGTCTATGCGACCAACTACGGTCTATTTGGCTCACAGCTCACATAGCTTCTACCTCCAGCCTTTACAACCTATGAATGTTATTACAACTCACCACTATGACCTACATGACTAACAACTCATGCAGCTCCCAACCTTGTCTATGTATCTTATGGACATTATTACAACTACCCACTATGAATTATGTGACCAACTATGACCTACGTGACTCACAGCTCATGCAGCTCTCAAATCTGGCATATATAGCCTACAAACACTATCATAGCTCTCTACTACGAGCACATTGTTCCATAGACACACCTAAAGCAACCACCTACATCCTATGTGGCCAACTACTGCCACGACTTTCAATTATAGACTTTTGTGATAACCTAGTGTTATATACACCCTCTACAAAATCATGACAGAATACTGCCTCCATAGCAATCGTCTACGTTCTTCACGACGTGCTATAGCTATCATTGTAAAAATATCATTGTACATCAACTTTGTAATTCCATCTTCTATAATTTAATAAAAGGGTAGACATATGTACTCATCATTACATAGTGAATTACTTCGATTGGGCCCGACTGGGTGGTTTTCTCCATCTCTAGGGTTTTCATGTAAAAATTGTGATGTCTCCTCCAACTAATTTTTAACTATTTGCATGTATAGTGCATCTCTTATCATGCTAAGACACTAATTTCTTACTCTGCCACCACGAATCATTCGACACATATCAATTTTGCACTGTCTATGGGAAATGAAGTCTCGTTTGATAATCTTCAAGTTTAAGACGTTGAGCCCATACTTTTTTACATTCTTTGATGTGGGGATAACCTTCACCGTAATCTTGAAATTTTATTCGTGTTAACATCACATGCACAATTGTCGTGGGTTCATCTTCTCGCATCTCATTCATACATAAGTTCTATGAAGACTACTCTCAGGATCGGAGCAGCCTTCACTGTATTCTCAAAAGAACATTCACGTTAACATCCTGAGCATAACTATTGTGGGGTAATCATCCCATGATTTATTCAGAATCAAGTCTTTGAGAATCAATTATGGATTAAGAGGCAAACTTCATTGCAAGAAGAGATTCCTTAGCTCCCCCTCATCATACTAGAGTTTCTCCTTGACTTGCTCATGAAGATGTTCTCTTCAATGTTTGATACATGGGCTAATTTACAACATCATATGGAAAACACCTTCAATGGGGGATAGCAAATTAAGAGCAGCAACTAACAAGTTGTCAAACACCATTCTTGAGTATGGCTGCAACCATATTTCTAAGAAAAGATATAGTTCATTTCAACCTACATCTCGGTCTCAACAACTGCAGAACATTTTCTGTCACGTCATTCTGGTCTTAACGGTCCAAAGTGAACTCTTTCCATCACTTTTTGCAATGGTCAAGTAGAAACTTCAACTTGCACCTTCAGATAGGTCAAGAATCCTTAGTGGATTCTCATCAATTTCTTCCATCATAGGTTACAATTGTCAAGTTAAATTTTTTATTAAGAGCCTCATATAGGTCGAAAATCCTTAGTGGATTCCCATCGACTTCCTGTTTTACAAGCTATAGTTGTTATGCAGATTCACTTTGACTAACAACCTAGGAAATGTCGAACATTGATAGTGGCAGATAAGATCTCTACCTATACCCCTTGAAGGCATGCCCATGAGGAAGCCTCGATGGGAAGCTAGGAGTGGATGCAATTCTTAATAGAAAGATTCTGTGAGAGAAAGTAGTCGAAAGAGTCTCCACTCAAAAACCACAAAGGCTTCATGCCTCAGAAGGAACAAGTACATTAAAAATCTCAGAAGGTATAAGTACATCAATAGCCTTAAAAAGCACAAGCCTCAAAACGTACATAATCTTTATTTATACAAAGCAAATATGTTAACTTTGATTGCTATTATAGAGAAGAAAGCATCAACATCAGGTCAAAAGTGAACCAACGATGACACTGAGTTGGGCAATAACAACCTCGAAGTTGGGCGACAACATTTTAGAAGTTGGGCAATAACACCCCAAAAGTGGAGAGCAAGCATCACAGAAGTTAGGCTACAAGATCCCAAAAGTGGGGTAAAAACATCTCAAAAGAGGGGTAATTACAATGCAAAAGGAAAAGCAAGTGCAACCTCAAAAGTGACCTAAAAAATTTATTTGTTATATCTAAAGATGCACAGACAAATGCAATATCATGATATCAAATAGAAGAAAGACTTATAGATAAACAAACTGTCATCTTGTGTAATTTCACATCAAAAAACTGTTATAAAGACTAACACGCATTGGTAGAAAAGTTACAAAATGACACCAAAAATAAAATCATTAATCTACATCAACATCCTTCTCATCATCATGATTACGCTCCTACAAACCGCCTTCAGCTTAACCTTTGTTCAATTTGGATGGAGGATCTTTTTTCTCTTAGATCAAAGACATGTCCTCAATGTTAAGTATAGTGTAACAGTACAGTAGATAAACTATTTTTTGTTGATAAAATTCCCTTGCTACATATTTGGCTCACATTTTTATATTTTCATCTTCAAAGGTCAACATACTCGATTGAAAATTCTGCTAAGTCTCCACACATTCTCTCACAATTCTTCTTGAGTATACATCATTTCTCAACATTACTGGGAGAGAAAAACTGTCATAAAGGATAGGTCATGATAACACTTTGTTAACTGATTCAACAATGACAACAAGTGTCTTGCACGGGAGTTGTTCAACTTATTGTGCTTGCCAAGAAGGTGGTCAAACTTTGTAAGTTAGGTCTCCTATTCCCATGAAGAAAGGGTCAGCTCTTCTTTAAAGGGTGTTGATATCATTTCCATTGCATTATGCCACTTCCACTACTTTTTGGGGGCCATAATTGCCATACATTGATATCCCGAAGTGTCTAAAAAATTCTTCTCCAAAAAATGCTACAACCGTGCAAAAATTCTCCTCCAGAAAGTGCGTCAGCAGTGTGAAAAATTCCTTCCAAAAAATACAATAGTTGGGCAGAAAATCCGCTCGGATAAATGCCACAGCATCACAAAAATCTCCTCCAAAAAAATTCAACAGTTGCAAAAAAAATCGCCTAAAAAAATGCAACAAATGTGTAGAATATCCCCTTCGAGGTGGGCAACAACAATACCAAGGGAAGCTCCATTGTTCGCACAAATAGGCTGAGAGACTCTGGTTAGCAGTTTAAGGGAGCTCTATTATTTGTACAAACAAGTTGGGAGACTCTAGTTAGCAAGTTGATGTAGCTCCATTGATTACACAAATAGGTTGGAAGACTCGAGTTAGTAGACCAAGGGAGCTCCTTTGATCGAATTTTGGCATCATCTTTTGAATGTCATGCATTCAGGAGGTTTTTTTGAGCTTGTGGGGTAGTATTATGCTCTTTTAAGGTGTCCTATAGCTCGCAAATGTCCACTTGAGCTCCTCGGGGTTATAGTGAATACATCAAGGGAAAATCTTGCTCAAGCGCGGGAGGTGCCCCCACACCTAGGGCTGTCAAAAAGGCTTATTGTTTGTGAACCACTCATGTTCGACTGGTTAAGTATCTTATGTTTGATTCATTCACTAAGCAAATAAGCTAAACATGAACAACTTTTTTGGGTTTGATATTAAAATGAGTAGAACACAAATAAAGTTTGCTCATTCATGTTTGGCTCATAAATATAATTGATAAGTGTTATTCTTAAATAATTTAATTGACTGCAAGGTTACAAAGATTTATAATCAATTACGATTATTAATTAAAACATAGAATAAATATATTAAATTCTATTTAAATGAATATTTTAATATAAATAATAAGATAATAATATCTCTCATATTCTTAACATCCTATGGTTGTGTGACTATGAATATAAAAAAAGGCTTGTTGTTCGTGAACAGCTCGTGTTCGGCTCTTTAATTAAATGAGCCAAACACAAATATTCTTTTTTTTTTAGCTTGATATATAAACAAGGCAAACATGAACAGTGCTATTCTTTAATGAGCTGAACACAAACTGAGCATGGGCTTATTCAATCTCGGATCGTTTACACCCTTACCAGCGCTGAGACCTCGGAGCATCCGCGCCTTCCCTTTTCTGGCGCACCCACTCTAACCCAAGTTATACTCCAGTTTGAGCTGAGCCCCTTTGACCAAACACTCGAACAAGGCCATTGGGGGCTAATTTGGTCCTTCGATGACTTGGGGAGTTTCCCATGGTTGCCAACTCAAAATCCAAAGGCTTTCATGGTTAGCACATAGGACAAGGACCACCTTTCAAGGTTCATATGCCATTTTTAGGCATAAAAATCATTGGAGAAAAGGGGAACAACCTTCCACTTATGGAAGAATCCATAGGGAGAAGAAAAAGAGAACTAATATCTTTTACCTTATGGGAGATTTTCAAAGTATTCTTGGAGAGCTCTTGGCTTAAGGAGACTCTTGGCTTTTGGAAGCAGAGAGCTTGAGGTGAGTCCTTGGAGATAAAAGACTTTAAGCTCTAAGGTTTCATCTTCTCCTCCCATCTTCCTCTTTCCTATAGAATTTTCTTCTTCCTCCTCATCATCTTCTTCACTTCCATCTCATTTTCTTGAGGGGAGAGAGTGTGTGAGGGTCTTGTTGACCTAACTTTTGTTGAGGTCTAGTATTTCCTTAGATTAGCCTAGGGTCTAGCCATAGGGCTCTCTTGGTGACTATGTTAGAAGACTAGTATGAGACCCTTACCCTATAGAAATTCAAAACACATCTTTTCTTCACTTGGAGTTTTCAAATGCTTAAAGTTTAACCTCTAAGTACTTAGGAGGATGAGGCCAAGCATAAGGAAGCTCAAGAGGAGTTCCCTATAGGATGGTCAAGCCTTAGGACTGACTTTGGTTGTTCTGGAGCTACCACAAACACTTGCACATTACACTCTCACACACTAATTCACAACCCTAAACCAAACATACCAAACTTCCTCACACATGCCCCCTACTCTTTTGGAAACTCATGTTGGTGGTTCCTCGAGCCTTTGGCACTAGGCTAGGGTTTGGGTTAGAACCAACACATGGAGGATCCAAAGTGGGATTTCTCTTGGTCCATGGCTCAAATGGGTTACGATTCTCATTTAACCCAAATTCTACAAAAAAATTCAACCTTTGACCCCTTACCCCTAAACTTCCCCCAAATTACCAAATTGCCCCTACAACCCTAATTTTGACCAAATCCCCAAAATTGCCTAAATTTCCCAAATTTATCCAAAAATCATCCCAAAATATTTCTTACCACTCAAAATACCCATAACACATCAAATTTACCAAAATTCCCAAGATACCCAAAATGACTAAAATACCCCTTCAAATTCAAAAATTTCAAAAATTACTAAAAATTCCAAAATCACCCCAAATGTCTCCAAAATCAATTTAATCCACTTCACTTGACCCAATTTGACCAAATTGAGCCATTTTGACCAAATTGAGCCATTTTGACCAAAAGCCCTAAATTGTCACTTTAGGCCCAAAATGCCCAAATTACCTCCAATGTCCACCAAATTGACTTCAATACTCCCCAATTTCAATTATAAACTCAAATTCACAATGCCTAATCTCATTTCAGGCAAAATGCAAGTCCAATTTGACCTAATTTCAAGCTCAATTTCAAGTCAAACCAAAAAGCCCCAATTTTGACCAGATGACCTAAATCCCCCAAATTGAACCCCTTTACCAAGTTGATTTCCCCAAATTTGAATCCTAAACTCTTTATAACATTCCTACACATCAAATTGATCCACCAATTCCCACATTTGAACCCAAGCCTCACCCAAACCCAATCCAAATCAAAATCCCTAATTTTGTCCTAAACTAGCCACATACCCAAATGTCACCAAATTTCAACCCAAAACACTTCATGACATCCCCCTAAATCAATTTGAGCCATCAATTGAACCCTAGCCAAGCACTAGCCTAACCTAAACCCAAGCCTAACCAAAATTCCCCAAAATTGACCAAATGTCCAAATCCCATCAAATTGACCCACCCAATCTATTTAAAATCACTCTAATCCTTTTCTAAACACTTTATGAAAATCATACACACCATTTTGAACAATCAATTGAACCAAGCTCAAGCTTGAACCCAAACTAGCACAACTTAAACCCAAGTGACCTAAATTGAACCATGAGTAGAGCAACTCAGTTATGTTTAAGAAATATGTGAACCAATCCTAATTAAGTTGAATTTTAGTTGTAATGTTTTAACTCATGTTCAGTGAAATTTGTTATTTTAATTAATCCATGAGTAGAGCAACTCAGTTATGTTTAAGAAATATGTGAGTAAGTACCCTTAGGGGTAAGCTTAATTGTTAAGGAATTTTATACTTTTTTCTTTAATTGGATTGAAGCTTATAGCATTTTAAAGATATTTATAATTGATTTTATTTCTTTTCTAACTTTATTAATTGATTTTTCAGATCAAGCCTTGTTCACTACTAAAATCTTAGATATCTTAAGGGTAGATTTGTAATTTTAAAAAAGTTACGTAAAGTGTGTTTAATTCTTATTAAAAGATTAAATTATCATTCCACCATTATTTTAGGGCTTCCAATTAGTGAATTGTTATCTTTATAACTCAAGCTCCTCACATCAAGATCATCTAAACTTAATTATCTTCCAAACTACAACAATTTGGAAAATTACAAATTTACCTTCTTGTAGAAACTGACATGAATTAGTTTCTACCTTTTTAACCGTTTATGTTTTAATCATTTATGAGAATCAATTGTAATCAATATTACCCATTTACCCTCTGACTTGACCTAAATCTTAATTAAGGTGTGAAATTCCAAAATTATCATTTTACCACTAGGGTTCTTTACTTCATAATTCCTTCAATTTAATTTCAAAGGATTTAAAACTTTGTTGTTATCCTACTCATTGGTCAATTTACAAAATTAGTTGCATAACACACTAAACTCTCAATCTTATTGATGTCCTTGAAATGAATTCTTCCATAAATGACACATACAGACCTTGTATTTTTCATGTGGAAATGCAAGCTTAACAGTTTCTTCATGCATATTCTCCGTGTCATATATGAAAACAAGATTATGTTGCTCAAACCAAATCGAGTAAGCCAACTACTCAAATAACCACTGCCAAATCTTCTTTGAGTCTATTTCAACAATAGCTAAAGCTAAGGGAAATCCATTAATGAAGACTTTTAAACTAATAAAAAATCTTTTGAATGAGAAATCTTGCTTACTACAGGTGTAAGAAACATGTGATTAAATATTTCTATTTATAGTTTTTGCTTACAAAGTAGACACCAACTTATAATTATCATCAGCTGATCTGAAAATTGTTTCTTTCTTCTTCTCTTGACCCCTATAACTTCATACACTGTAGTGATAGCCTTTATAAATTCTCTAAAGTCTTATTAATCTATTTTGAAGGTATCTTAGGATTCTTTTTCACAATATCTTCTATTTCGTGAGCCACCCAAGATTAATTTGCATGTTTATTCCCTGCTTTGTTCACACCAAGGCATAAAATACATCAGTCCAAATTTTCTTATCTCTAAATAATTGCCAACAACACATAATTTGGCACGTACTCTCTAAGGACAACCGTGATGTGCTCATACAATAACATTGTGATATCTATTGCTAGCTTGGAACTTCAAACAAAAGTTATTTTATGACAACAGCTCAGATAAATTGTCTTAAATGTTCTGAATCACAAAAATACACACCAACTTTCAAGTCATTATCACCTCCAAATTTTGTAATCATATACCTCTCATTGTAATCATCTTTCCCAACATTCCCATTACAGATAGAAATAGAATTTGGAGAATAAATACCCAACATGGTAGTTCCAATTTGAAGTTGTTGACCTTGTGATCATATCTCAATATCTCATTGATTATGAGTGATAAACACTACCTCAACTCGACCATATCTACTAGATTGAACAATCATACTTCAACCTCATTAATGATATGAATATATTCTTTGGGTGATGTTTCATATTTATGATATCTTAACTCAAACTCATGTTATTTAGGCTAAGAACAAATCATATCATTCTCCTCTCTTAACATATGTAAATTCACATTGTATGTTTGAGTCATAACAGTTTTGTGCTTCTCACCACTGTATCTCACTCTTGATTAGTTCTTAGCTTTTATCTAGTGTCCACCATATTTAAATGTGATTTGCAATGACTCAACTCGATCACCAATGAAATCAACTCTTATAATTGGATCACATGAGTATATCTAAAACAAAACAAAATATGATCAAACACAATAAACATGGTTAAACAAAACATAGACATTAAGTGGTATGTTTATATGATCATAAAAAAACTTTATATTTATGCAAATTACAATCACTTAAATGATCTATCTTAAATCAATTACATATCAACCCCAATTCAGCCATAAATCTAAGCTTGAACTCAATCCAAATCAACATTAACAAACCTTAAATCCACCACTGAATTAGCTTCAAATCAATCCAGAGAAGGTTTCTAGAAAATATAAAGTTCACAATCCAAAAAAAAAAGAAATGCATATGAAATCTACATGTCTACAATTTAAAAATGCATCAGAATGTGGCAACTTCAATTTCTCATCTTGCTTTAGTTATTTGAACTTGGCTTGAGTACTATACAAGCCTTCATTCATCAAGTTCATTGGTTCATTTACAACCTTACTTGAGATCTCTGAAGCACCATCAAATGGATTCCCACTTGACAATAGGGTGAGCAAACAACATATCTATGAAATATTTCATCCCATGACGCAATCCAAAGATAGACTCTTATAAATTATAATGATAAAAATTGTCAGTGAATAGATCATCATATAGATAAAATGAAACTTTGGGGTGCATAAAACATTATAAATTGCAAATTGCAGCATAACATCACTCTATTCAAGAACTGAGTGGAATGCATGTAAATCTTCCAAAACAGTTCAATGTTACTTATTTAACATTGGTGGAAAGCTTTGAACCGGTAACAAGACACTGACAACTGTTACTGATTCCACAATGCATACATCTTTAAGTTTGTTTTATTTAGAAGACTGATCAAACTATTGATATTCCATATGAAGCCAACAAAGCTTTCATGTTTGAGATTCATTCATTATCCCTAAGTTTCATTTGCATTAAATAAGGAATGATTTCTTGTAAGTAATGCATTCATGGGAAAGCAAATAGAGAAAAGAACCCGACATTACCGGCGCTGAAATAAGAGATATGCAAGGAGTGGAGAGAATTGAATTGGGCATTATAATGAGTCAAGCTGACTCGTGAGCCTGCTCAAGCTCCACTCAATAAGAGATTCATGACAGAGCTTGATGAGCTTACAAGTCAAGGTGAAGTTAGCCGCAACTCGACTCGTTAGTTGGTGAGCAGGTTCATTTTGATTAATTGAAAATATATTTAAAATAAATTAAACTAGGAATTTCTCTTTAAATTATTAAAAATGTTAAAAAAATGATATTTTATATCTTATATCAAGTAATTTATAGTTATTATCTCTTAACTATTCATTATTTTTATCATTTCATTATAACTTAGCTTAAATATATATTTTTTCTATTTCATATTAAGCAATACGTTGCATGGCTTTTCCTGCTAACCTTGTTTCTCAGACTATTTTTCTTAGTTTTTTTTAGCACTCGGAGTCACCAACTTGTCTATTCATGTGTCATCATATGATTCTCTTATTCGAATAAATATCCCTCCCGAATAATATAAATGACTCGAATATGAGAGGAATCAAATAAAAAAATGGACATACGACAACAAATATATAAATAAACTAGTGACTCCGAGTACTAAAAAGAACCGAGAAATATAGTCTATCGACTCTACTGAGCTGCAATAATTTTCAAAATTTGTTAGGCATTGTTTGGTTGGCTAAATTTATGGTCAAATGTAAATAGCTTGCAAGAACTTTCAAAATGTTAAAGTTGAATGAAAATAAAATATGTAAAATTTTGATAAAATTAAAATTTCTCAATCTTGCGGTTTAAAATTTATCTGTTTTATAAAGATTTAGGGTCTGTTTAGGGCAGCTGTAGCTTATTGAATAATTTGCTAATAAGTCGATTAAAAATAATTTGCTGATAAACTAAGTGCGGTGGTTATTACAAATTTTTTTTTTTTTGAAAAGACAGACTGCAGTCAGAAAGCTGTCACCGCAAGGTGCGGTGTGAAAAAAATTGTTTTCTGCGTTTTGAAAACGCATAAGTTGCCAAAACGCAGTTTACCCAAACAGGTCGGGTACGTTTTCAAAACGCCACCGCACCAAATAAACTGTCCCAAACGGACTCTTAAGTGATTTTTAAACGCCATGTAAATTGCGGCGATTGCTGAGCATATTTAACATCTAATTTTTAATTTTTATATTTATAACACTCAAATATTTTTATCACACTAAAAATACTATTATTATTAATTTTTAAAAATTTAAACACGCTTTTTCTAGCATAGAAAATTGGTATAAATATAAATATCAAAATTTTTTATGTTAGACATGCAAATAGATAAAACTCTTTGGCATTATGTAAATTTTTATGCAAGTCATTTTAGTCTATTATTTTCAACCAAAAGGTCCTTCAAAATATGAAACCTTTAGAAATTTAGATTCGATGGATAAAATTATAATTTTAAAATAAATTTATTAAAAATTGCAATAGATTTCAACGAGTTGACTTGTTGAGATTAGGAAATTTTTGCCGTAGGTTAGGTTTAGAGCGCGTTAAATGAGCATTTATTAAGTCTTAAATTTCGTCATTTTGGAATTTGGATGGAAAGGATTTGGTTGGTATGTGCAGCCGCACACGTGAATTAGTGGGAAAAAATTTGCGTTCAATCGTACGTAGAGCTGTGTACGTAAAAATATACACGGATGTTATATGAGAGTTACAAGCACTTTATAACCTTCTTGTACTTCCGTTATAACTCACTTGTAACCCGCAATTATATTTCCTGCATTTGTAGGTTACAGGGGTTACAAAGTTACGGTGGGTTTACACGGAAGTTACACGAGAGGTACAAATAAGTTATAATACTTTTAAACTCATGTGTACTTTTTTTCCGTATGAAACTCTGCGTACTATTCCTGTACTAAAATTTTTTCTGAATTAGAAGGTCAACAGGTGAATAAAATTTGAAGGAATTAAAAAGGGGCATTAACTTGCATATCCCGCTCTTTCAGTGTATTTACATATCTAACACTCTAGACTTTGCATTTTATATTTATTCCACACAAATATTTCTTATAATGTAATAATACCATCATTTTTTAACATTTAGAAGAGGAAATATATCTTTCCAGTCATCGGTTAGACAGGTGTATTTGTAAAAATTGAAGTTTTGGTGTTAGATATATATATATATATATATATATATATATATAAGATTTGAGTGGTATGTATGTAAATCTTCAAAAAAAAATGAGGGGGTGGCGCATTTACAAAAATACCAGTAAATTTTAATGTGCTTATGTAATATATAAACATTTATATGTATATCTATACTACTCAAATCATTAACATCTCATAAAAAATGATGTTATCATTATATGTTAAACACATTTTCATAGCTAGGATTTTGATGGAAAGGTGTCCTAAGCGCAAATATTAAATTTTGGTTGTTTGATATTACAATTATGCTCTTATTTATAGAGGAAGGGGATACAAGATATGAAATTACAATTATGCCCCTGCTTTAATGAGGTATATACAGATTATTCTATGTATTTCACATATGTGGGCCTGAAGCCAAATTTATAGAACTCCGATTCAATAAAATTATAGCCAAATTGACCGACTCGATAAGACGAACACAATAACACTAAAATTGACCTAATTTGAACCAATAAGCCATATCTGGATTTTCTGATGTCCAATTAGAATGTCAAATGTATCACAAATCTGACAAGTTTATAGTGAAATCAAGTGTCTCAGCCAGACAAATCTAATGAGCTCAATATTACTCAATCCCAACAACATTAAGGCACTCAAATATTCACAGAACAATATCTGATTAAGAAGATATCTCTTAGTCGTGTGATAGAGCAGTTCAGATTGCTTCATTATTTAGCTAGAGGCCTCTCCTAGACTCTATAAATAGAGCCTTATCCCCTTGAGATTGGGACCTAGACCTTGAATCCGAAAAAGACCAAAGCTCAGATGAGGAGGAGATGAATCCCCATACTCTACACTGAAGGTCTAGTGAACGCCACCCACTCCTGCAGCTGCTAACCACTGTCAACCACGCTCCACATCCAACCTCAACCATTGTTGGTTGCCACATGCTCCTTGTGGTCAAATCCCTTGCGGATTCATAACATGCATTGCAGAATCCTAGGGGATATTGTGGAATTGTAAAGCACCCAATGGAGTAGTTCGCCATCAAATACACTATGCAACGACCTAAATACGTTTCATGTGTAGTGTTTGGCATGTGGCAGAGTGCATGTGTTACTTTGATCATGTGATCACTTTGGTTTGATTGCTCGCTTCGACCTAATCAATCATCGCTAAACAATATCACAACTCACGCAACTCCTAATTCTAACTCTATGTTCTATAGATGTTATAACTTCTTGTATCTTTCAACTCAAGCCTCTATGGCCTGCAAGTATTTTCTCAACTCATGCAGCTATAAACTCCAGCCTTTGCAGCCTACAAACGTTATCTCAGCTCATGAAGGTCTGAAATCCATTCTTTATAGCCTACAGACGTTGTCAATTCATTCAGCTCCCAACTCTAGCCTATGTGGCCTACATATATTATCCCGTCTATGCAGCTCCCAACTACCACCTCTGTGGCCTATGAACATTATCACAGTTCATGCAGCTCTCAACTTCAGCCTCTACGACCTAAGGACGTTATCACCATTCATTAGCTCCCAACTTAGACTTCTATGATTTAAGGATGCTATTACAACTCATCACCATAAGTGACCAACTATAGCTTATGCAACCAATAGCTCATGTAGCTCCCAAATCTGGTCTCTGTGAACTGCATACGTTATCTCAAATCCTGCAGCTCACAACTTTGACCTCCATGACCTATAAATGTTATCTCTACTCATGAAACTTTCAACGATGGCCACTGTAGCTTATGGACATTATCTCGGCTCATTTAGCTCTCAACTCTGCCCTCTGCAACCTACATATACTATCTCAGTTCATTCAACTCCTAACTTCGGTCTCTGTAGCCTCAAACATTATCTCAGCTCATGTAGCTCCAAACTCTGGCCTCTGTGGCTTAATGACGAAATCACAATTCATGCAGATCCCAACTCTAGCCTATGCAGCCAAAGTTATTATCACAACTCATGCGGCTCCAAAGCTTGATTTTTGTGACCTACGAGTGTTATTACAACTCCAAAGCCAAAGGTTATTATCACAACTCTTGCAGCTCCCAACCATCACATTTATAACAATCGATTACAACCTTTGCAGCTTACTATCATCAAAAACAATATTAATTACAGCAAGATTACAACTATTATCGATGAACTACTATTGTACAACTTTGTAACTTAATCTTCTTTAACTCAAGAGAAGAGTGGACCTATGTTCTTATAATTACATAATGGATTAATTCAATTGGGCTAGGCGCCGTAACTTTTTTCTCTTTCAAGAAATTTTACCGATAAAAGTCAAGTTATCTCCTTTCACTTGCTTCTCTTTTATTTTCTGACTGTGTAGTGAAGTCTCGTGCAATTTAAGACGTTAAATAATCCATCTACTGCCACGGTTCTTTCGACACACACAGAATCATCCCTAAAATGCTAATTTTGAAATATATGTAAGAAACATAATTTATTTTTCTTACTTACAAAATTGAAAAAAAAAAAAAGTTACTAGGATTTCTCAATCGGCTATAAATACGGGTGTAAACGAGCCGAACACGAGCAAGCCAAGCTCAGCTCGTGTTCGGCTCGTTTATATTTCGAGCTCAAAAAATGTGTTCATGTTCGGCTCGTTTGCTTAGCGAGCCGAACAAGAGCCGTTCACGAACAAAGATTTGTTTTGACAACCCTAATCACATACCCATAAGATGTTAAGGATTGGGCAATATTTAAAAATTATTTTTTATATTAAAACATCATTTGAATCTAATTTAATAATTTTTATTATATTTTCTTAATTAATACTTCTAATTGATTATAAATCATTGTAGCCTTGTAGTCAATTAAATTTTTTAAAAATACTACTCATCAGATATATATATATATATATATAACATTGATGAGCAATATTTCGAGCCAAAACGACCCGAATAAGAACGAATAAATTTTTATTCATGTTTAGCTCGTTAACTTAGGAAAAAAGCCCAACACAAACTTCTTAATGAATCGAATATGGGCTGCTCGTGAAAAGTAACATTTTATTTTAGTTTACTAGAGCGGACTCCCAACTCATAAAAAATCGGGTTATTTTAATTAAATTGACGAATTGACTTTTTCTTACTTTAGGATGCATTTTTTTTTTTCTGAATTTGTAAATTGCTTATATATGTTTATTTATCCATTCGAGCGTATAGAACCACCGATAGAGTCGTGTGGGTCCCTATTTTTGTGGGAAATTTACATGCATCCGAATTAAAAGAGCTGAAAAGATGTTTTTCAGTATTCATTCATATATTTGCAGATCTAACACTTAAAATTTAATATTTATGTCATAAGAATATTTATTCCACTTCTAAAAAAATTAATAAACGAGATATTTATTATGTGACGTTAATTAGCATTTGGGCCATATGGTCGGAAATATAAAATATTTAAGTGTTGGATATAGGGGTGCAAACAAATCGAACACGAACGAACAGAGCTAGTGTTCGTGTTTGAAATGTTCGAACACATCACAGTTTGTGTTTGGTTCGTTTGCTTATCGAACGAACTCGAACTTACTGCGAAGCAGAACGCGAACATTCGCGAACAACGAGACTTTTGGACAGCCTCAAGCTTTGATAGGATCTTCATCAAAATAAAACGAAATTGATCGAGGTATTACGTACACATCAAATGTAACCATACTTCATCAAAATGAAGCAAACCGAATAAAGAGTTTAGGATTTTGATTAGGGTTTTATTTTAATATATAGTATAGTATATTAATTATAATATTATAATATTTATATTAATATAATTAATACTATAATATTATTATTGTTATTAATAATTTATCATATATTATAATTTATAGAAGTTTAATTATTTAAAATATGATAAATTTTTATAATATAGAATTATTTTTAAAATATCATATATTTTTTATATATATTACTTTAAATTATTTTATATTTCGAACAATAACGAACCGAACACGAACGAACACATCACTGTTCGTGTTTGGTTCGTTTAACAACCGAACGAAAAAAATTGTTCGTGTTCGTCTCGTTCATTATCGAATGAATCGAACACGAACTTTTTGGCGAACCGAACACGAACTGTTCGCGAACAACGAGCTTTTTTGACAGCCCTAGTTGGATACCATAATACATTATAATTGTGTGGGATGATTATTTGTAACAGAAAATAGTCCTTTTTTTTATGCTGCAACTAGGGGTGTAAACGAGCCGAACACGAGCGAGCCCAGACTCAACTCATGTTCAGTTCATTTATATTTCGAGCCCAGAAAGCTTGTTCGTGTTCAGATCGTTTGGTTAACGAGCCGAATACGAGCTGTTCACGAACCAAGACTCGTTTTGATAACCCTAATCATATAACCATAAGATGTTAAGGGTTGGGGCAAGATTTAAGAATTATTATTTACATTAAAACATCATTTGAATCTAATTTAATAATTTTTATTCAATTTACTTAATTAATAATTTTAATTGATTATAAATCTTTTAATTTTTTAAAAAAATTATCATCACACAAATGAACAAATCTTTGTTCGTGTTGAGGCTCGTTAAGACTTATTAACGTAGTGAACGAAGCTGAACACGAGACCTTCTTGTGGTCGAACACGAGCTGGTCATGAACAACGAGCCATTATGACAGCCCTAACTGCAACCTTTATTTATATTAAATAGAATTTAGTAAATTTAATAAATTTGGATTTATATTGATCGAGATGATGATCAGCATGTCAAAAGAAGTTCTTAAATTCACATCACAATCAAATTTAGTAAATCAGGATTTACATTATAAAAGAGACGAAACACGAGAAGAAAAGTTGGAATGCTAAAAATTTAAATTTAAAGGAGCGTTTGATTTAATTTTTATTTTTTTATGTTTGGTTTGATTTATGCTAAATCCCTGATTAAGGGTCTGTTTGCGGCAGCTGTATTTATCTGGATAAACTACTGATAAGCAGCTGATCCGGATAAGTTGTCAGTCTGTTTGGTTTGTGCGTTTGGAAAACAGCTGATTCTGGATAAATGACAATTCTATCCCTGTCTTGGATAAACTGTTTAGCTGTTTGGTTTGTGCGTTTAAAAAATAGCTTATTTGCAAATTTTTGTTGATAGACAACTATTCTAACATGTGCAGTGTTGCTTTTTTACACAAAAACTGTAACGCATACATATTTGACAGTTGAGAACCAAAAAAAAATATATTTTTACAGTACAAAAATTTTTATAGTTTTTACATATGTAGCACCCAAATTTGAGTTCAGTCCCAATTTCATTGATTCCACATTAGTCCTGCCTCAGTTCCAATTTCTTCTAAGAAAAATAATGAAAATCATTCCATAGAACAACAGGGCATCTAAGCCCGCATTAACATTGCAAAGTTTAGTAGAATTAAGCATCTGCTCACAAGCTTGAAGCCGAAATTTCTTATAAATGAAGCATAATGAGAAATTTTCCTAGATTGCAAGATCTAAGATTTTCCTTAAAGCAAATCAAAAGCCTACTTCCTTAAACAGAGGTGAATGAGAGGAGGGAGGAGATGTTTTTTTTTTTTTTTTTTCCATAGGCCGAACGGGTAGTACAACTGTAGGCGCGCCTTCAGCTTCCTTCGGCAGAGGAACGAGCGACCCTTTAACAGCGTCTTCGGCTTCCTTCGCTTCGCTAGGGTATCGAGTTTGGGAGGTAGTAGGAATCAAACATAATTTCAAACCAAGAACAAAATAGAAAAAAAAAACAAGAAAGAAAAGACACAGGATTCCCTACATACGAAATTGTTTAATATTCCGATTAGCGAAGGAATCTGCTGAGAGCATCGACTTCCTTCCTAGGGCAAGAATCGGGCATAGCAGCAAGAGCATCGCTTCCTTCCTGGGGCAAGGATCGGGCATAGCAGCGAGATCATCGACTTCCTTCTTAGGGCAAGGATCGGGCTTAGCAGCAGGGAGCGGCTTTGCAAGCTCGATCGCGAGGCAGAGGAGTAATTGTGGACAAAACGTCGCAAGGGAACGCCGACCGCGGGGATGATCCCGCGGGCGACTTTCTTCACAAAATAAAAATCAAGTTTTTCAAAATGTAGGTAAAAAGTGAGAAACAAACAGTACGACGGCGTTTTCAAAAACACCGCCGCACGTATATTGTAGCAATTGCGAACATTGAATAATCTGCTGATAAGCTGATTAAAAATAATCTGCTGATAAGCTAGGTGCGGTGGCTATTAAAAATTTTTATTTTTTTTTTGTAAAAGTCAGACTACAGTCAGAAAGCTCTCACCGCAACTAGGTAGGTGCGATGTGAAAAACGCAGTTTTTAGCTTTTTGAAAATGCATAAGCTATCAAAACGCAGTTTACCCAAACAGTCCAGGTGTGTTTTAAAGACGCTACCGTACTAAATAAGCTGCCCCAAACGGAGGCATTAGGGGGTGGCCTGACGAGCTCGCCATAAGCCCACACGCCATGGGCGAGCTTGGCTGTAAGAAAAATAGAAATTTGTCGGGTAATAGCCAAAATTGGCCCGCCCACATATAAACCCATTCTCATGAAATATAAATTTTGCTGTGAAAAGTTTCTTTTAGCTTTTAGCAAAATTTCAATGACTTTTAGCAAAATTATAATGGCGGACCTCGAATACGCTGCAGAAAGTTTCATATATATAAATTTTGCTAAAAGTCATTTCTCATATAATTTAAAGTATTGCGTCCAAATTTTTCTTTTAAGGCATGTGCGTCGGCCCAGCACGACACGCCCTATGGAGTGGACGGGCTTGGCTACGATTTTTTTATAGAAATAGAGCTCAAGACCGACTCGAGCCGCTTTGACGGGCCCTACCTGCACTCTGTTTTAATTTTTTATTTCTTCGAGTCATTTGTAGAAAGGAGGGGACTTTCTTCGAGTCGGGTGTCGAACATGAATCTGGTTGGAACCGACACTTTGTTGGACACCCTCTCCACAAATGGGTGTATTGGATCTCAAGCTAAGGAGGTGACGAGTGCCTTCCTAGGGAATGCAATACATTTGTTCGATCATGGCTACCAGAAGGGCCCATAAGTCTTCTAGCAATGAGTATCTGCTTCCTCGCCATCTCTTGTTCCTCCTAAAGAGAGGAAGAAATCTTAGGCGTGGAGGGAAACATGTGCTTGTGATGAGGATGAAATGGGGATCGAGAGCCTAAGGCATTCCGATTGAGACAAGGCAAGACTTTCGTCCTCCCCTGATTTGCCCTTTGTCCTTCTTTAGGGCATAGCGGGTGCAAAGCCGAAATTCTTAGCGAGGTATTGTCAACCGAGTTTCGACATTGGGCTTGCTATTAAATGAAAGTTCGGATGAAATGTACATTTTATGCTTTATCATTATCTAGGTGTATTTTTACCTTTCAACAGATATAAATGAAATTTATGGTTTTATTATGTTGTATCTGCTTAACGTTCAGTGGTTGGAATTTTTATACTCTAATTGATTTTTTTTTTTGTCTCTTGCTCAACGGACTCGATCTCGTCGGTTGACAAAAATAGTCGTCCAATGCATTTTCTGAGTTTTGAAAATTGACCTTTGTCACCTGATCGTTCTGACCAAGTTCCCCGAGTGCCGGAGAGACCTGAGCATCATTTGAGCATAAATGATTAAACTATGATTTTTATTGCTTTGATTGGATTTATACATTGGCAGTGACACTCCATTTTATGTATACAAAAGGAAATCATTTTGAAAGAAAATTTTCCTTAAATCGTCTTCGCTTTAAGTTTGAGGAAGCTCCTTCCCGAGTCCCGATATATGTCTTCATCTTTTAAGTGCTTGGTCAAACTCACTGGTTGATTATGTACAAGCTGTTCCAAGTCTGGTCTAGCTTGTGGATTGCTTGTCAGTGAACGGCCAGATTGGCCTTCTTCAGAACCAAGTCTCCCGGAGAAAAGGTCTTCTTTTGGATATGCATATTCAAATAGTGATCAGTTCGTCTCCTAAGTTCTTCTTATCGAAGTGCCGAATTGAATTGTGCCTCTTATGCAAGGTCAAGGGATAACATTGGCCCCTCGACAATAGCATGTGTCCATTCAGTTAGATCCTCCTCAGGGAACGAAGAGATTGTAACAACCCTTTGGCTATGGTGGTCGTATTCAATTGGTAGCACTGCTTCCATCCCATGAGTCAGCATGAACGGGGTTTGTTTTGTCGTTGTCGAAAGTGTCTTTCAGATTGCCCAAAGTAACGATGGTAATGGGTCTGCCTAACTTCCTTTGACTCTTCCAACCTTCTTCTTTAATAGATTTTGGATGAATTTTTAACCGCTTCGACCTGCCCATTTGTGCTGGGGGTGATGCACCAAAGCGAACTTTAAATCAATCCCTTATTTTGTGGAAAACTCCTTCACTCGCTGGTCTGAGAATGTGTTCCACTGTCAGTAATAATTATCAGCGGCAACCCACACCTGCAAAAGATGAGTCCAAATAAAATTTTGCATTGCCCCTGCATCGATTCGGGCGAGAGATTTCGCTTTAATCCATTTTGCAAAATAATCAACTGGCATTAATAAGAATTTTCGTCGGCCCTTTGATTGTGGGAAAGAACCTAGGAAACCTAAGCCCCTGATGGCGAGACGCCAGGGGCTAGAGATCAGTTGTAGTTTCTGAGCTGGCTGATGATGTATGATTGTTTATTTTTTAAATTGCTCGCATCTCCTCAAAAATTTATTTGCATCTTTCATAAGGGTAGGCCAAAAATACCCCTGTTGTTGCACCTGATAGGCTAAAGTTTTTCCCCCAAAGTGCTGCCACTCTCTGGAGGACATCATGCACATCATCTTCTCTCAAGCACCTCAGGTATAAGAAGATAACCGATCGCCTGAAGAGCTTTCTTTCGATCATCAATTATAGCGTAACCTTGATTTTAAAATTTCATGAATCATTAACGACTTCCGTCACTTCTTCAGTTTTCTAGATAGAGGATGTACTAATCCATGCAGCTCTTTGTTCCTTCAGCTGAGATTTCCATCTCTTTCGGTTCCTCGATTGTTGGTTGGGTAAGCCCTGTATGGTCCTTTCTAAATTGATGTGTACAAACAAGATATTAGTGACATGATTCTTTTTCGTGCTACATGCTCAATGCTTAAGTTTTTGAATCTCTCGATCTCTTTATTCACCTTAGCAAGGTATTTTTCCATCGGTTCCTCCTTAGCCTTGAATTCTCCAGTTAACTACTTATGACTAGCAAAGAGTCTGGCTTCACTAATATTGTCCATGCACCCCACGCGATCAATGCCTCATGCTCTATCTTGTTATTTGTGACTTGAAACTCTACTGAAACCGACGGGTAGAAATGTTCCCTAGTTAGACTGTTCAGGACTAGACCCATACCGGTGGTCGCTGTTTGGAGGCTTTATCAATGTATACGACCCACATCCTGTCGTTGGGAAAATATTCTTTATTTGATTGTCCCACAAAAAATATGCTAGGAAGTTGGCAATTGCCTAGGCTAGCTCGACCACAGAAATGTTCTGGGATTTCAAACCTTGCATCTCTCGATATACATGTGGTCCTCATAGTACTATGCTGACTGCTTGTCAGGATTGTACAGCGACCATTGCTGCTTCGGTCATCCCTTCGGCCATCTTGAGATTGGGGATTGTTGGTTTTTCGGTTTCCAGGGCACAATCACTCTTTGGCCTTCTATCGCCATCTCGGCCCTTCCGTTTCTGAGCCTAGTGGTCGAATGCTTTTGGTTGATTTCTGAGGACTCCATAAGGGTTGCTTCAACAGTGATGTGTTCATTTGCTAATTCGAAGACCTCCGCAAAGATCCTTGGTTTGAGTAGGTTCAGGTCATACATGAATCGTTTACTGCGGATCCCCTGCTTTAAAGCTGTCCAGGCGATGAGATGCTCTAAACTCCTTACCTCCAACCTTTTCTTCTTAAAATTGGTGATGTAAGCGCGTAGGCTTTCATTCTTCCCCTGCCAGATCTGAATAGGGTCTCTATATCATTCCATATTTTTTGCATATTAACAAAGAGTGCTAGGAAGAGCTTCCGGAATTCAAAGAAGGAAGAGATGATCCCATCTGACATGCTGCTAAACCATCAGAGAGAGGCTTCTTTCAGTGTGGCCAGAAACAACCGACACTTCATAGCGTCATTGATCTGTAAGAGTTTGATCGTTGACTCAAAAGAAGCTAGGAGAACGATTAGGTCATATACCCTTTATAAGGATCTAAGTGAAGAATCTTAAGCTTCACTGAGGTTATGTTTTCTAGGATTCTTCGGGGGAAGGCGCTGCCCATTACTGATTGAGCAAATGTTCCAACTTGGTCCGCCCGATGTTGGACTGTCGGCGTAGATGTGGCATTGTCTGCCAGGAATGTCGTGGTCCCTAGGTTGGCCGATCACCAGGCTAACCGTGTGAGGCGGGCAGATTTTCGAGGGGAGCCTTTTGAGGGCAGGTTCCCAAGACTCTCCCTCCATAGGCGGCGATTGAACGATTTGCTCGATCATAGCCGCCCAAAGAGCCTCGAACTGGTCCGTTATCTGCGCTAGCAATGCCTAAACCTATTACTATGTGTCTCGCGCACTGTCTCTCTATTGAATAAAATAATGTAGTAAAAATTTTGTGATGACTCTGATCTGAATAAAATAATATTACAACATTAATAATTAAAATATCTTAGTGATGAGCTCCATTGAACTGAATGGCTTTTTCTTCCCTCTTTGAGCACCTGTATGTAGTCTGCAGAACACAAATAGGTTGCATCAACAGTGGTTTCGGAAACAAGGCCCATCACGCACTCATCCCAAGAAAAAGACATGTCAATAGCACGAAGTGAAGATCACATATAGAATATTGAAGCAAGGTTTCTTTCATTCAATTGAACATTCAAAACTTGGATTCAACTGCTTGCCCCTGAAGCATTGCGTAGAACCTTGTTCTCTCCGGAGATTGAAGTAGTCAGTCATGATTGAATGCTCCAGTTGGGATCGATCATTGAAGAGAGATTCAATGGAAGCTGATCAACGGCTAGAACTAGCGGTTTCTAAAGAACATGCAGACTGAAACTCGAGCATTTTGAAAAGATCTCTGCTTCGTCAGTCAGGGAGAATTCTTGTACATGCCACATAGAAGTGCCATTTTGCAAACTTACTTTCTCAAAGACCCTAGATCACACTCACTCCCCTAATGAAATTGGTTTTTTGAACTATTTCCTCACATTGCTACCCGACTGTGACTTTGAAAGCCCGAGGATTTCGATTTGAGATTCCCTGAACTAACGATGAACAAAACGGAAGACGAATGACGGGTTTTCCTGATGTGAACTGCGAGAATCTTCTTTCAATTGATATACCACAAAGAAGTGGTTTTCTGAGAGTTTCCCAACAAGACTGCTCCACAAACAAAGGAAGGTAGATCTTTGTTCTCGTCTTTTTTCTCAAATACACTTTCTTTTTTCTCTTTCAAAATCAAACTCTCGCCTTTCTTCTTCAGAAGAAACTCTCGCTTGGTGGCAGCTAGTTCAATGGTTGCTCGGCGGTCTTCTCTCCTAACCTAGTGCCTTTGCTACTCCTTTCGCTACGGAGTCTTTCCTTATTCTAGATAACGTAAACGTACGCAAAAAAAACCTGAGTCTGGGCTCCACTCACTAGGAAGATAGAAAAAAGGAGTAGTAGCGCTAGCGGCTGAGAAGGAGCTTGACACCACATCTTTCAAAAGTTCCCTTGACTTTCAGGCGCTAGAGGAAGCCATCGACTTCTGCTCCTAGGTTTCATTGGGTTACGATTGGTTCACGAACGAAGAATAAGAAAAGAAGTGAGTGAGGATTCGACTAGCTTTTGAGCTTCGTGGTTCAGTCTTCTTTCAAGATTCTCTATGTAGAAGAAGAAGAAGTGGTCTGAGCTTAGTCGGGATGAGTTGTTTGGTCATGAATCTGCCGGCATCGCTTGACTTTCTTTCTTCTTTCAAGAGCTAGTGAGCAGGCAGGGGAGAGGAAGCTCGGTGGGCGCTAGATCTGACCTATGCTTGACTCGGGCATTCTCTATCTTATAGACTGAAGGATACACAAGACTGAAATCAGGCAAGAGACAGACACATAAAGACTGGTATTCGGTCTTTTCTCTATTCTCCCTCTTAGTTCATACAGATAGAAGCCAAAAGACCACCACTCTCGTCTTCCAAGTCGACTTTCTGGAAGGTGATGAAAAAAGCTGAATTTCTCTGAACTTCCCGGCCATCGGTCTTCAATCGCTTGTTCAATTGTACAACGAATATTCATTCGACTGGCAACTGGCATCTTCCCTCCCCCTAGCTAATTGAAGACCAGCTTCCTCTTCGTATTCACTACGTGCCTTGTGGGTTTTCTCTTCTCTGCGGTCTGCTTAAGCCAATAAGATATATAGAAAATTTGATTTTCTATGTACTATACTTTATGGTTTCTTAGTGTCTTTTTTATAAATTAAAAATTATGAAAATCTATAAAAAATAAATGAAATGTTAATTACCATTTGACAATATGTTCCCGCCTTGGTTAATTCCAAATTCCGTGTCGAGTCGTGGTAAAAGTGGTATCAACACATTTATGTTTGAATACTAAGAAAAAGGAATTATTAGGTTGGTTGAATAAACTGATAGACAATATAAATGAAGGATTAAGTTGTGTTTAATTATATTCTTTGCTATGTTATTTCAGAAATATGAATAATCCAGTGGATTTTAATAAGAATAACACTGAAACTGATACACCTCCAAGTGTCTCCGTGAACATAGATATTTTTTCTCAGATGATGTCTGTAGTGACTCGGATGATCAGGAACTGTCAGTCTTAGGCTAGTTCTAGTGAGGGAGACCAAATGAACAAATATTTAAAATTGATTCAGGATATGAGACCACCTTTATTTTATTGAGGAGAAAGTCTAGTGGATGTCGAGAACTGGCTATTGAAAGTCGATAAGATTATTGATGAGTTGTCTTGTTCTCCAGATATGAGGGTTACACCTATCACTTTTGTCTTTGAAGGGGAAGCTAAAAGATGGTGGCAAGGACAGTTGCAGGAGAAGTTTGGAGATAGAAACAATCAGTTGGTGCAGTAGGAGAAAGCTGTGAAAACCTTTAGAGACTGGTTCATATTACTGTCAACCATAGATGCATGACAAGTTATCAAGCTAGTGCAGGGTGATCGTTCAATAATGCAGTACGATGCAAAGTTCACTATATTTTCTAGGTACGCATCCCAGTTGATTCCAATTGCTGAGGAGAGTTGTAATAGTTTTTGTCTGAACTGAAGGATATAATTAGAAAGCCACTAATTTCTATTGGAATGGATGACTACTTTTTTTTGGTGGGGAGGGCCAGGAGGATTAAATTGAATTTACAAGCTAGCTAGAGGAGGAGAGACTTTCAGAAGAGGAGGAATTCAATGTGATCCATGTTTCCTTAAGGCTCTCGGGTTATATAATTCATTCAGTCAAAAAATATAAGTGCTAAGAAGGCCAAATCCAGCAGTGTTGGCAATCAGAATGGAATCAGAAAGTGTGACATGTGTGGAAGATCTAACAAGGGTGAGTTGCTTTCTGGATCAAACACATGTTTTTGCTTCTAGCAACCAAGATACGTGGCGAGGAATTGCCCTAGCTTGGGGCAATGGGTTCCAACAAATTCTAGGGGCAGTGTTGCACCACCTCAGAGAAGCTTTGGCGGGCCAAGGGCAATCAGGTCTACTAAATTAGTGTCATTTCAATGTCAAATTCAGTAGAATATTCAAACTAGGACTTATGCACTCTCATAGGAGAAAGCTAAGGACTCTGCTAAGTTTATCACATATATGTTTTACATTTAAAAATCTTTAACCAAGGCCACCTTAAATTATAATAGAATTAATCTCATGTCATTCATAACATCATGTAAGAACTCAAAATACATTAATAAGTCAACTCTAAATGTTCAATGCAATGTTTTTAATGTAATATGTATCATATATCTTCATAATACACCAATAACAATATTGATTGATACATAAACATCACATTTTTTTGTAGTTGTGGAATTAGTTTAAGTGATGCAATTAAATAATACCTTAATGTCTGTGAAATTATCTGTTGGAATGCCAAATGTATTTTCATGGAGGTTAATCAATTGTATGAGGTGAAAATAAAGATTGGTAGAAATGATTTTGATGCACAACTAATTGTGATACCTTTGGTGGAGTTTGAAGCAATTTTAGGTTTGGAATTGGTTGTCTAAAAATTGTCATGATTTATTGCTATGAAAAGGTTGCTAAAATAATTATACTTGGGGAGACAGAAATTATATTATGTGGAGATAAAGGGTTGGAATCTATGATAAAACTTTTAAATTATTGAATCGTGAAAACTAATGTATTCTTGCTCATGTGACAAATACATCTGAGGAATTAACATCTTTGGGTGATATTCCGTTGTAAGGGAATATCCAGAAGTTCTTGATGATTTATGAGAATTACCTCTAATACGAGAGATTGATTTCACTGTTGAACTCTTGCCAAGTTTTGAGCTAGTATCCAAAGCACTCTACAGAATGACAATTAAGGAGTTGCAGGAATTAAAAAATCAATTGCAGGAATTGGTAGATAAAGGATTCATCTAAACTAACACCTCACCTTGGAGAGCTCCAATATTATTGGTGAGGAAGAAAGATGGGCGCTTTAGAATGTGCATTGACTATAGAGAGTTAAATAAGCACACAATTAAAGACAAATATCCATTGTTGTTGATTGATGACTTGTTTGATCAATTGGAATGAGTGTTTGTATTCTAAAAAATTCATATAAGGTTAGGCTATCACCAATTGAGATTAAAGAGACATATATAATAAAGATAGTTTTTCAAGATCAGATATGGGCACTATGCATTTGTGTTGATGCCATTTGGACGGATTAATGCTCCAACAGTTTTTATGAATCTGATGAATATGATCTTCAGGTAATTTTTGAATTCTTTTGTGATTTTCTGTATAGACGCTATCCTGTTGTATTTTAGAGATGAAACCAAGCATACAAATTATTTGCATACTGTTCCTTAGGTTTTGAAAAAGAATATATTACATATCAAATTTTTTAAATGTGAATTTTGACTTAGAAGTGTGGTTTTTCGTCGGCATATTATCAGTGGAGATGACATATCTGTGGATCAGAATAAGATCAAGGCCATTACAGATTGGTTAAGACCTACTACTGTTACTGAGGTCAAGAATTTTCTAAGTCTGACATGTTATTATAAGTGATTTGTAGAAGGGTTTTCTCGGATAGCTATGCCCTTATCCAGACTAACATAGAAATCAGTAAAGTTTGATTGGACTGATCTTGTGAAGAGGGATTTTAGAAGTTGTCATCTTGCTTGATGAATGCTCGAGTGTTGGTTATTCCTTCATGAACAAATGAGTTTTAGATTTTTTTTGTGATGCATCTTTGAAAGTTTGTGTTGTATGGTTATGCAACATAAAAGGTCTATTGCTTATGCTTCAAGACAATTGAAGAATCATAATAGAAATTATCCCACACATGTTTGAAGCCTACAACAGTTGTGCGTGCACTTAATATATGAAGGCACTATCTATATAGAGTCAGATGTGAGATATTTACTAATCATTAGAGTTTGAATTACAACTTAGAAATAATTTAATCTGAGACAGATGAGATGGTTTAAGTTTATTAAATATTATGATTTAGATTTCAGTGCTATCCGAGGAAGACAAATGTGATTGCAGATGCGTTGAGTAGGAAGACCTTAGGTAGTTTAAATTATTTGATTACTCAGCTGGAGCAGTCAATCTAAAATATGAAAATTCTTGAGTTGACAGTGATTGACTGTAGTGATGAGGATATAATTCAGTTAAATCAGCCAACAATTTAATCTACTTTGAAAGGCAGAATCATAGATTCATTAGCTATATATAACCGTGTTTTGAAAATCTTGGAGCTGGCAAGACAAACTTTTTGAAGAAATATATGATGGATGAAAATGACTTATTGAAATATAAAGAAGGGGTTTATGTTCAAGTTGTGAATGGATGGATTGATGAAGTAGATTCTACAGCAAACATATTTGTCTTGCTATACAATTCGCCCAAGGAATAATAAAATGCACGAGGAGCTCAAAGAAACATTTTGGTTGCGAGGATTGAAGAGGAATGTGACAAGATTTATGATTAAATATTCTACATTTTAGCTAGTGAGAGTATAACGTCAATACCAACTAGGTCAATTATAGCTTTTACCTATTACAGAGTAGAAACAAATAGTTATTGTTATGGACTTTATGATTGGATTGGGTAGCTCACGACAAAGTTGTGATGCTTTCTAGGTAATTGTTAACAGATTGACTATATTTGTCCATTTTTTGCCTATTCAACAGACAGACCTTGTTGAGAAGTTTACTAAATTATATGTGGGTCAAATTGTAAGGTTAAATGAAGGGACAATGATTTTAGACAGAGATGATAGATTTACTTCGAAAGTGTGGAAGAAGATTCATGTGACTTTGGGGACACAATTGACTTTTAGTACAATCTTTCATTTTCAGACTAATGATCAATCATAAAAGACTATTTAGACGTTGGAGGATCTATTAAGTTTATGTGGTATTAACTTTGGTGGGGGGTGAGAATTACTTACACCCTTAGTAGAATTTGCTTGCAATAATAATTGCTAGACCAGTATTGGGATGACTCCATATGAAATTTTGTATGAAAGAAAGTGCAAGGCACCTTTATGTTGGGCTGAAGCAGATGAAAGAAAGATCATAGGAGCTGACTTCGTTGATGATGTTATTGAAAAGATTAGATAGATCAAAGAAAAACTAAAGTAAGTGCATGACAAATAAAAGAAATATTATGATATCAAGCACATACTTGTTTAGTTTGAAGTTGGAGATTTTTTTAAATTAAAATTAGTAATTTGAATTGGCTGCAAAGATTTAGAAAGTCAGAAAACTTGAGCCCCTTATATATAAGTTAATATGAGATTGTGGAGAGAATTGAAAATTTCACTTACATATTGGCTTTACTAGCTCATATAAAGGGACTGCATCATTTTTTTCATATTTTTTTTTTACATAGGATGTAGATTATTGATAAATCAAATAGGGTGATAGCAAACTCAATTGATATACAACCTGACTTAACTTATATTGAAGAGTCTGAAATGATACTGATTTTTTATGTGAAGAAGCTTCGTAATAGAGAAATTCCATTCGTGAAAATTATTTGGAGAAATGGATCAGAAAATGATGCTACATGGGAGAAAGTTTCATATACAAAAGAAAGATATATCCAACTCTTCAGTTAAGATATGTTTGTTTTTATATTAATCTTTTAAAATTTTGAGGACGAGCTGAATTTTTAATTAAAAAAATCAAATCGTGGGATCGAATAAGCATCTCCACAGTTTCACTTAAGGAGGCTTGCTCATTTTGAAGTTGCAAAAGTGTCAAGATAGAGAGAGAGAGAGAGAGAGAGAGAGAGAGAGAAGAAAAATCTTTGAGCGTGCCTAAGCCGATCTGTAGAAGAGAAAGAAGAGGAAATAAAAAGAAAGTGGAAGGAAAGAAGTCACCACTTATGTGTGTGGGTGGCTTTGACTCTTGCGTAGTCGAAGGAGGAAACCCTAGTCTAAGAAGAAGAACATGGGCTTCAAGGAGGAGCCTCACATTTGACGTCACGGTCGTGTCCAGCGCTACAATAGGAAGATATAGGAGGAGGTGAGGGAGATCTCGGGTTGCAAGAGGAGCTCGTGCCCTAGTGTGTCGGAAGAAACCATCACATGAAAGAAGAAAGATGAAGTAAGGGGAAGAAGGTGTGCTACTCTGTCGAGAGGAATTGAAGCAGACCAAGTGCTCCGAGGAAGAAGTATAGGGAGGTATGTGCGCATGCGGGGGCAGCAGAGCATGCCTTATTAAAGATGAATTAAATTTTAACAAAGCTATTTAATAAATTTTGTACAAATATATACTGTGATTGTGTGTTTTTTTAATTAATGTTAATAGAAAGTTTGATCAAATCATAACTCAACATATAGAATTTAAGCTTGGAGGGAGAAGAAATAGGTGAAGTGTGCAAGTTAAGGGAGAAGGGAGATCAACCCGAGCAAATTTTGGTAAGGTAAGAGTTTATTTATATAAAAGGTTTTGTTTATTTAATTAAGATGTTAGGTATTCATTAATGTAATGATTTTAAATTGATGATTAAAGGTGCAATAAGTGTTAATTGAAAAATAAGAAAATGATAATTCAAATGAAAAAAATGACATTCAAATTAAGGTGAGTCATTACTTTCTTGTATGTATTGAATTGATATTTTATTAAATAAAGACTTACATTATTGCGTCAGACACCAGCTTTTATAGTTATATGCATGTTATAAGTTAAAAGAATCATTAGAATGAATGAAATAAAATGATAAAAAAAAGGAAAATGATAAAAAAGAAAAATGATTGTTAAATGACTTTAAAAGTAGTTAATTAAAAGAAATAAAATGTAAAGACTCAAGCCATTCAGGATTACTCCCAGACGGTACTGACAAATGATGTGATGTACTTGTGCACGAAAAAGAAAATGAAAATAATGTGTATTTTTTGGTGCAAAATTTCAAGCGTATCTATATGCACAAACTTTGGTGGTACTTACAGTTATGAATGTTTTAGGATACCTATAGGTACAATTTTGAGTATATCTTTTAGTGCGATTGTAATTCTGCTATGTCTTCTAAAAGAGGTTAAAATGATAAATATTTAAATTTAAATGAGAAGAGTTAAATTAAAAATAAAATTATACTGTTTGATTTATCAATAAATTGTATTTTTGTTGAACATTCATGTATAGTTTTTGTATTTCATTTAATATATAAAAATATTATAATTGTTCACTAAGTGGTGTAACTTATTTTTGAAAATTAATGGTTGTTTTCAGAAAAATATTAGATTGATATAACTGACAGACAACAAATGATTTACAAGAGGATTACTGCTGATAGTTAGTATACTGTATATTATGATTGTAGTTATTGTAATGTTTACTTTGGAGTGGTGATATACTGTTGTGTGTTGATTTGCGATATTTTAATTGCAGATTATATTGTTGTTTCTGATGATTTGATGTTTTTTGTAGTGTACTTTGTGATTTCTTAGTGACTCTTTTATAAATTAGAAGTTACGATACTCTGTGAAAAGTATATGGAATGTTTAATTCCAAGTGTCGGTTCGGATCGTGACATCAACATACTTGATGGCTAATGATTATTTGGAATGAAATCTTATATACTAATAGGATGTTAAATAATTGAATATGAAATATTCTGATAGTTGTATTAGGAAGAAAAATGTTCAGTCTGTTGTAAGTGTAGGAGAATCAAATCAAATGTCATGCAATGGAGCTACTGGAGAGAGAAATGAAACATAAGATTAGAAAAATCAAGTTGACAACAAAAACTCCATTTGTTTTTGCTAGGATCATGGAGTTTAAAGGCATTTTTTGTGCTAAAGGTGTTTAAAGCATTATAAGCTTTTCAGTCACTAATAAGTTTTCAATCACGATAGATTACATAATGATTAAAATTAATTTTTTTTTCGAATCATTTATTTATTTAACACTGTCATTGTCTTGGCCTCAAGCCTGGATGCGAAAAGTGGAGGGTTGAGTTAGGTAGTCGATAACACAGATAAAACTCTGTCGAAAAATCACTGACATGAATCCTTTTGATCATTGTGTAAGTGCTAGGGCGTCCTCTAGAAGCGACGCGTTGTATGGTCTGAATACAGTAGAAACTATGCAAGTTTCGCTACATCTCACCTGGGTGTAGTGTCAAATAAGCAAGGGTTCCCACATTATGGACTGATGCTGGTAAAGAAGTTAGTCTTTGATACTAGTATTAGGAAAAGATCTTGGAATATCGGTACTCTCAATGGTAAATTAATGGAATTAATTGATATTGTGATTCATAGAAAGATAAATATCTTGTTTATTCAAGAAATTAAATTGGTTGGAGAAAAACTAAGGAGATTGATAACTTAGGTTCAAACTTTGTATTCCTGTAAGTGTCGCACTGAAGTGGTGTATGTGTAATTATAGATAAGAGTTTGAAAGATAATGTTGTAAAAATTAATAAAGTTGGAGATAAAATTATAGTAATTAAGATTATTATTGATACTAAGATTTTTAATATTATAAGTGCTTATTCTCCTCAAGTAGGTTTAAATATAGACTCGAAAGATAAATTCTGAAATGACTTAGAAGACTTAATACACTTGATACCTTTTGAAGAAAGAATTTTTATTGGAGGAGATTTAAATGGACATGTCGGTAGAGTGACAAAATATTTCAGAAATATTGATGATGGCTACGGTTATGAAGCGATTAATGAAGAATGTAGAATCATTTTAGATTTTGTTTTTGCGTATGATTTAGTTATTACTAATACTTTATTCAAGAAAAGAGATGGACGTCTTATTACTTATAAGAATGGATCTAATAAAACACAAATTGATTATTTTCTTATAAGAAAAAAAAATCGGCGAGATTGTAAGGATTGTAAGGTCATTTCAAGTGAGTATTTAAGCATCTAACATCGATTATTAGTCTAAATTTTAAGCATGTAATAGTTATAAAATAATAAGATTCAACATAAGTAGAATTATATCGGTACCTAAAGACAAATAAAATTATTTTTATGAGTAAAAGTCAAGATTTAAAAATTTGGGATGTTTCATGAAAAAGCGAAGTGCTATGTAGAAGAAAGAATAAACACTATTAAACAAGCTAACGAAAAGATGTATTGAAGAATCAAAGTGAAAAATTTATATAAATAAAAAAGTAGGTGGTGGCATAATAATGTGCAAGAAATGATAAAATAAAAAAAGTTATGTTATAAAAATTGGTTTGAATGTAAAAGCTTAGAGAACTGAGAAAAATATAAAACGACCCGCATGGAGTCTAATAGAACAATCTGTGACGCTAAAAATTATGCTTTTGGTGATCTTTATAAGACGTTATATACAAATAAGGTTGAAAAATATATGTATAAACTAGCCAAATAAAAAGAAAAATAAAGATTTAACTCAAGTAAAGTGTATTAAAGATGAAAATAAAAAAGTACTTTCTTAGAAAAAGATATTCAACATAAAGCGAGTGAGTTATTTTGATAAACTTTTTAATGAAGTTTCGAAAATGCGATCGATCTTAATGATTTTAATATCGTTAATAATAATAAAACGTTTCATTTTTACCGTCTCATTAAGTAAAAGAAGTTTAGGAGACTTTAAAGAAATTCAAGGGTGGAAAGTCTGTAGGACCCGATGATATCCCAATTGAAGTGTGGAAATATTTAGATGATTTGTAGTTTCTTGTTTACTAAACTTATTATTATTTTTAAAACTAAAAAGATGCCTGAGGAGTGGAGGAAGAATATTTTAGTCCCCATTTTTAAGAATAAAGGGAATGCACAAGAATGTGTAAATTATAGAGGAATTAGATTGATATGTCATACTTTAAAATTATGGGAGAGGGTAATTGAAAATAGGTAAAGATGTATTACCAACATTTCTCATAATCAATTTGGATTTATGACAGGCAGGTCTACTATGAAAGGTATACATTTATTGAGAGGTTTAACGGTGAAGTTCAAAGATAATAGGAGGATCTACATTTGATTTTTATTGAATTAGAAAAAGCTTACGACAAGGTTCCAATAGATATCTTTTGGAGATTCCTGGAGAAGAAATGTGTGATATGACTTATATTTAAGTCATTAAAGATATGTATACTAGAGCTGTTACTTGTGTTCGAACTGAAGGAGGATTGACCAAATATTTTCCTATTTATGTTGGTCTACATCAGAAATCGGCTTTAAGCCCATATCTTTTTTCTTTAGTTATGAATGGTCTTATTGGACATTTATAAGAGGATGTACCTTGGTGTATTCTTTTTGCTGATGATATTCTCCTCGTGGATAAGACGAGAGAAAAACGCTCAAGAAAAAACTTGAATTATAGAGGTCTACATTGGAGTCTAAAGCCCTTTCGTTTGAGTAGAACTAAAACTGAATATATGGAATGTAATTTTAGTAATAGTAGCTCTAGTGACAGAAGTGTAACTTTGGGTGATCAAATTATTAAAAGGTGTGAACGATTTAAATATCTTGGATTTATTGTTCAAAGCAATGGTGATATAGATGGAGAGGTTAATAGTAGAATTCAAGTTGGTTAGTTGAAGTGGAGGAATGCTTCGGGTCTATTGTGTGATAGAAAAGTACCGCTTCGATTGAAAGGAAAATTTTATAAGATGGTGGTGAGACCTGCAATGTTCTATGGTGCTGAATGTTGGCCTTTAAAAGATAAGCATAATACTAAGTTAAGTGTTGTCGAGATGAGAATGATTAGGTGGATGAGTGGCTTTACACTTAGAGACAAAATGCTAAATAAATATATCCGTGATAGGGTTGGTGTAGCTCCAGTGACAGGACAAAATTAGAGAGAGTTGCCATAGATGGTTTGGTCATTATAAACGTCAACCATCTGATGATTCGATTAGGAAAGTAGATGTTTTAGATTCGACTTATGTTAAGAAAAGCAGAAGTAGACCTTGGAACACTCGTGTTTATTGTATAAAAAATGATCTCAATTTATTAGAATTAACTTAAAATATGACATTAAATAGGAGGCAAGGGAGAAAAATGATTCATGCAGTCTGAACCTACTTAGTGGGATTAAGACTTTGTTGTTGTTATTGTTGTGGTTGTTGTTGTAGTGATTTTAAAGATGCTTCGAAATAATTTTTAAAATGAGATACTTTTATGTGTGCTATTTTTAAATATTAGTTTGAAGTAGTGAGTGAATAATTAAATTATTGAGAACACTTAGAAGAAGATGTTTCTAGGATGAATATATGACGTGTTATTATAATGAGTATGAATGTTATAATTGTGAATCAATATTTCTTGAATACCAATTGATACCTAGTCAAGATGGGTTTAAGTATCTTAAATTTAAAATAGATCATAGAGAATAGTAGAAATATAAATTTTGATATAACCTGTAGAATTAAGAAGTTGATAAAATGAAAAAAATGTTTTTAGAGTACGAATATCATAGAACATTGAAAGTAAATTTTATAAAATTATAATTTCGATAGCCATGCTATATGAATCCGAGTTTTGGATAGTGAGAAAGTGAAAGACAAATTAAGAGCGGCATAAATGAGAATGCGAAGGTGTATTTGTGGCAAAATTAGAAAAAATATATTAACAAATGATTAGTTTGAAAAGCAATGAGCAGTATCAATTGAAGATAAAATTTGTTGAAAATTAATGTACGTGATTTGGTTATATTCACTAAAGATAGAAGGTAAATTTTATAAAAAAATTAGCTTTAATAATTTGTTTGTATGATTATAAGTTTTGGATAATAAAGAAGTGGAAGACAAATTTTAAGAGTTACAGAAATGAGAATGATAAGGTAGATGTGTGGCAAAACTAGAAATGATAAATTAAAAACAATTAGATTAAAAAAACAATAAGAATAGTATCAATTTTTTTAAATATAGTGTTAGCAGAAGATAAATTTAGATGCTTTAGTTATGTGCTAGAAAAGATCGAGGATACATGGTCAATTTGGTAGATAAAATTGAGGTAAAAATTTCTAAAATAATAATAATAAAAAAACGGTATATTGATTGCAACATTTGAGCATAAAGATTTGCACAAAATAATATTAAAACCTTCATGCAACACTCACTTGGGATGAATGGTAAATGAGAAGTCATAGAGTTGACTCTAAATAATCAACAATATTAACATTAACAATCTATTAGACTGCAAACTTATATGGATCCAATTTTGATCAATGAAGCATTTATTGATAAACAAGTCTAGCATGTTTAGCAATAAATTTTAAGGTGAATGTGTTTTAAAACTTAATATGATAGATTTAAAAGTGATTATATAAGAGAAACTATGAGAATTACATTCTTTCTAGATAAGTTAAATGAAAATAAACTCAATTACTTTGGGCATATTTAATGAAGGGTAGTGAGCATAACCAATTAGATGTGCTGAAAAAATAATTTAATGAATTATAAAGTTAAAGTAGTATATCGAAGATAACAAGAATAGGTTTATGAAAAAATATTTGCTCACTTTATATTTTTAACACCTCAACCAAGGAGTATCAAGAATTATTGGTGACTAAGGATTCCCAGAGCTGTGTTAAAATACTCTAGATGTGGCTAATGATAAATATTATGATGATCTTTATGATCAATGTGCAAAGATGTCTTTAATGTTAATTATTTATGCAATCTTCACACGGGATAATGTTGCAACACAATAAAATCATTATTGATTATTTGTAGTATTGATGAATGTTTTATAATTTATTTTAGTTTTATTTTCTTTTATTAGTAGTTATTTTTTTATTTCAAATTAGATGATAAGATATAAGCTGTTATTTATATTGGTATTTGATTTAAAATCAAGTAGTTTGATCTTATCTTATAACTCTATTTTTATAAATAGGTGTTTTAGGGCTTGTAAATAATTGTTGAACCCTGTTATTTGCTCCCCTATGATCTTATTCTACACTCTTCGAAAGATTCTCTTGTCCTAATTGGGTCTTTCCCTCTTTTGGTGTAGTTCCTCTTCTAATCTATGATGATACCATACCACATTCGCATGTTATAATGTTAGTCTTTTTTTTTTCCTTCTCTCAAACTCTTCCTCCTAATCAGTTACGTCTAAGAGAAAATAATACCAATTTCAAAAGAAAATAAAGAAAACAAGAGCTCACCATGAAATTTGCATCCAAGCTATCCAACTATTTCATTGATAATTGGTTTTAGAACACCATTTATTCTGTATCATTTTTTATCATAGACCTAATTGCTATTATTGATATCAAGTAATTGGTTATTCGACGTTCTTTGTTATTCTCACGGTATTCTTCTCTAATGCACAAGTCTATCTACATATTTTCAAATTGTTGCTTGTTTCTTTTAAAGAACTTCTGTTTGAGTTTGTCCCATTATTACTGCCACCACTATATGATTATGGGAACTTCTAGTACTATTCTAAGAAAAATGTACGACACATTTTGACTTATAGATCTGAAATCACCAAATCTAACTTTGTTAGTCTAGATTACGAAGATTAAGAAATGTTAATGAAGCTATTTCATCTCCATCATGGATAATAGGCTTCTAAAAAATTACTTATGAATAACTCTTCTGAGGGAAAAATTGTCAGCCTATGAAGTGATCTAAAGATTATTTCTTGCATTTCAGATTATTCTAGAAATTAGGATTATCTTTATTTCTAATTTGATGATTATTAGGAGTTATCCAGATTTAGAATAAATTTAAGTTCAAAGAATTAGATCTTATTTTGTAATTAAATTTTTATTAATAAGAGTTTTATGTATTAATAATAATTATTTAAATATTAATTGCACTCAAAAAGATTTTTGCGCTTCTTTCCTTATCAGTGGATACACTCTCTATTCTGAGCTAGCACAGCATTATGATATAGTATTTTTTTCCCTCTTACATCAATGAAAGCTAGTTTCAAGAAAAGGAATACGATCAAGGTTTTTTACAATAAGTGATCATAAACAAATTACTATCAAACCATCTTGCTTAATCATTTACACTATAGCATTCTTTTTTCTATATCTATTTGACTCATATTATCAAGCGAATATTTTCAAAAATTACATCCATTTTAAATCTCGCGGGACTAAAATGAAGTAAAGCTAAATTGAATTTACGATGTGGAGATGTCTTTTGGTTCTAATATACAATTAAGAAGTTTGATTCATTCTAATACTTTAGTCCTTATCTGGGATCACTTTTTTCTTTTTGTTTTCTATTTTTAATTTATATTTTGTTTTGTTTATGTTCGATTTGAATTAAAACATGTTTGATAGTGGTAGTTGTTTCTAAAAACACTCAAATTCTCTTTTAAGTGTTTTAAGTATTTTTAAAACCAAGGTAATTTGTTTTTAAAAAGAAAAATAAAGTATATAAAATCTTTATTAACCAAACATGTTCTCAAAAACAAAAATAGAGACGAAAACAAAATAGAAAAAAAAAATGATGCCAAACGGGCCTTTAGGCATTTCTATTTCTTAAATATTGCTGCTGAAATATTAACATCCCCTTAAAGCTCAACATTGCATTAAAAAGATTTTTTTTTTCTTTTGAGCTAAAAGGTATTGCAATCGTCATCTCTCCAAATCTTATTAAGCGTTTCATCTCGACATAACATCCTCTGTTGGGAATCCATTTTTTCTCATTTCAGCAGTGTTCCACTTGTCATATTATGGCTAATTTCATGCATACTATTATTGCGGAATACACTGGAACTTTTTTAACAGATTGTCTGTATGTCAAATACGTGCGCCAAAACTTTGGAAACTATTTATGTATTAATGAAGTACAGATTTAGAGTTTTTAGCTTCTCAACATTTGCAGGAAATATCAAAGTTCAGATACGAGCTATGCCCACGCTACATGAAGGAGAGAAAGTTTTGGCGCATATATTTTATTCTTGTTAACAATCATGTTGCTCCGTAAGTTTCTTCTTGCATTTTATATGACCCAAATGATGCTGACGTAAAGGACATGCAGTAACCTTAGGGTTATTTGGGATCACTTTTGTGCTTTCTTTTCTTTTCTTTTCTTTTTCTTTTTTTTTTTTGTTTTGTTTTTGTTTTGCTTATGTTTTGATTCAGAACACAATATGTTTGATGTTTGATCAAGATATGATTGTTTTTTAAAATACTCAAAACACTTAAAAGGTTGTTTTGAGTGTTTTAAAAAACATGTTAATTTGTATTTATAAATAAAAAACATATAAAAAACATACAAAACAAATAATTTTAAAAACAAAAGAAAAAATAAAAAATAAAAATAAAAACAAAATTGATCCCAAACAAGCCCTTGGAAAATAAGTCATGAATATTCTACTTTTGGAATATTTTGATATGCTCTACTATAAATATGCATAACTTGTTTTGCATTTGTTCGATCGCTAGATTTTTTTCGATTATTTATTTTCTTATGGTTGCTTTGCTCAATGTCATTTTGGATAAAAATTCTTTTTATGATTCAAACTCATAATCTTGGAAACACAAAAATTTTCTTTATTCATTGGTTCACATAGTCTTTAAGGGATAATGCCATCTTGATAAAATTACTTCAATCAGTGTTAACTATCAAATGCGGTTTATTTAGTTTAGTGGTATCTTATGTAATATTATTTAGGATTATCCTTTTTCTTTTTGAATAATTAATTTATGTTATTCTGATTTAGCTTGTTGTTCTATGCTCACAGATACGAAAAGCGATATATGGAGGAATTAAATGTGAAAGCCTTTGAACAATCGCAACAGAGCAACCAGGCTAAAGACGATTCAAGTACCACTCCGGCTCTCAAGGAAGAGCTGAAGGATTCAAAGTTGCAAAGCAAGCATTCAACTTCCTCCACTGCAGAGCAGGACTTGGATGTATTTCTTTTGGGAGACCTTGGGAGTAGTGATGAAGGTCCTGGTACTCACCACCCAATTCTTATGTATTTACATATCTAACACCGAAACTTTACTTTTTAAATTGTACTGCCCAATCATTTATATCACATAAAAAATATCACTATTTTAACTTTGAAAAATGAAAAAAAACCTTTTAATGCATAGATAACGGTGAATTATATACGAAAATTAAAGTTATATGTAAATACATAGGAATTAAGTTGTATGTATGTAAATCTTCCAACATTTTATTCTTGTATTTGCTCTCCTTGTTCTACTTTCATTCAGTAAATTAAGAATAAAGATGTCATCTACTTTAGCATTTTTTTCTGAGGCATGCTTTCTGAAATAGCAGACTTTTTGGGACTCAGGTGTCTAGATTACCTGATGCCGCAAATCTAATTGAAAAGTTAAAACTGTTTAATTCGCTTCCAGATGATCGTGATGATGCTTTGGATGATGACTTTGATAAGCTTGGTGGCACCTCGGTAAGCGCATAACTTCAAAACACCTCAAGCATGTTTGGGTTCACTTTTGCTTTTTTATTTTTTCTTTTATTTTAAAAATAAATTTGTTTAGTGTATCTTTTACTTGTTTTTTTTTTTATTTTCAAAAATAAATTATCTTATTTTTAAAAACACTCAAAACATCTAAAAGTCATTTGGAGTGTTTTTAAAAACAACTAAATAACTTACTAAACATATTTTATTTCAAATAAATATACATATAAAACAGAATAAAAATAAAAAATAAAAAATAAAAATAAAAAATGATCACAAGTGGTCCCCTGGTAATTCTATTCAAAATATGGTTTTTAATTTCAATTGATCTTGTCTCAGTGTCATCATTTAATCGTACATGTAAATCTTAAAAGAGTTATGCCATGATATTGATACCTGTTTTCAATATAATTTGACTGCAAAGTCGAAAAATATTCTTCAATTGTGGGAAACATCATGTTGAATTTCATCATAATAAACTGTAGTGAATGTTTTCAAAAGAACTTTACGGGTTTGTGAAGTCTGATCTTGCCATGAGAAAAGTTCAAGCATGAGGATTTTGTAACTGCTATTTGGCAGGGTTTGGAGAGTGAGGATGACGATGAAACCAAATCGAAGCAACCCAACTAAAGAGCTAAATGATCTAACTCCCATGGATGGGATAGGTACACTATGCTTGCATGATTTAAGCCTTCAGCGCTTGCCCAATTTTAGCTGCTGCTGTCATGAAGTTTTTGAGCTGTCCTGTTTAGATGCCTTTCACTTATTATTAATTCTATGGTAAATCTGTGATTATCTCTCCCTGCTTATTCTAAATCTTTGTGATTAGGCTTAATTCGCTCTGTGCCTCTGTTCAAAAATGGGTAAGCTGTATGTGTTTATTTCTATAATATATTCCGTGAATAAGATCAATACCATTCTTTTCAAGCGAAAAATATGCATTTGATCGTTGATATTTTTTTTTCTACTTTTTATTTTTGTTCTTTCTAAGTGTTTCGAAATAAAAAATGCTACAGGTTTTGGTTTTTTTTTGGATTTCTTGCTATTTTATGCGGTTTGGCGTTTTACAAATCCTACTAAACCAAAGATGCAGTATGGTGATGAGGTTAAGACAACCATGTAAAGGAGCACAAATGCGAAATACAAGTCAATCGGTTCATTTCTGTATGATCCAAAAAAGAGGTACTTGACTCCTTTCAATGTGGCTTAGCAACCTATTCATCCGCATGAGTACATGTATCGATATTTAAGAGTTTAGTTTCATTTTTCTTGAGGGGTTTAACAACTATATATTTCAATGTTTTTACCCAATGAAAAGCTCTGAAAAGAAAAGACATTAAGGGTCCGTTTGGGGCAGCTTGTGCGTTTCAGGATAAACAGCTTATCCTAGTGTAAAAATCCAACCGTGTTTTCGGATAAGCTGTCTAAATGTGTTTTCCAAACGATGAGGCGGCTTTTTGAAAACATCGCCCGCACTTACAAGCTACCCTAAATGGGCCCTAAATTTAATGGTGCTTATATCTTGGTGCCGCTGTTAAAATAGGGTGAAATAGTATTAGTTACTTTCAACTGGAGTTATGAGGATCATGTTGTCAGAAGAGGAGAAAGCTACTCTGTCAAAGACCAATTTGGAACCTTGACGAAAAAAATTCTTTAATTAGTCATTTACATAAAACTCAATTCCTATTTATTTACATATCTAATACCTAAATTTTGTTTTTTTATATTTATAGTACCTAAATTTTGTTCTTAAGCATTGTACCCTGCATTATAAATAAATACATAAATTTATAAATAAATAAATAAATATATATATATATATATTCACATTTCTTCACAATGTGTATTAGCACTACAATGATTTTTCATAGTCTCTAATTCTTTTGAAGTGTAGATCTATGATTTCTAGCATATTCTAAACATTTATATCAAGATCTTGACTCTAGAATTGTCCCTAATTACTAGAAAATTTTACTTAAATCTACTATAATATTTACAAAATTAAAAATATAATTTTCTAAAGTTAACACCACATACCACGTGTTATGCTAGAATAATCTTAAAAATATATAGTTTATTGTGGAAAACTAAAATTTATTTTTTAAAAGTTTTTCTCCCTCTCCCAAACTTGAATTTTTAGATAGCCTTAAACATAAAAATGCATAACAAGTGTAAAGAGAGAAAAATTTAACAATATTAGTCATAACAGGGTATTAAACATGCAATCATTACTAGTACAAGTAGTAAAGACAAGTGCTGAGCAGTAATAAATCTAATCAACATGTATAGCTATATAAGCATAAAGTAATTACTAAACTAACACACAGACAATATAAACCAGAGCAAAATGAAGTAAGCAATTATACATTAAGTGAAAAGGTGCAGGACAACAGTCCAACATTCATGTAAAAGTAAAAAGACTAATCAAAGTACAAACACAATAATATAACAAAATACATCAAGTAACAAACAAAGGAAATCCAAATAGAAGATCTAAAGTAAAGGAAAAACAATATAATCATCCTCATCATCATTACCAATATCAACATCCTCCTCCATCTCCCCACCACTCTCGTATGGAAAATCTGGGGTATGTAGCAAATTTAACTGAATGATCACCCCTAAAAAATTTTACCAGTCTCATTAAAAGTGGCATCATAATCAACTCACCTCTATAAATACTCATCATTGTGGTCCAAATGTGCCTCTAATCCTCGCATCTGATTCTGTAAAGATAAAATATCCCCTTGTTGTATGAATAACTGCTCTAATACAATGTCCAGAGTAAAAGTACTAGATGTGGAAGGTCTCGAGGTTGAAATAGATGGAATGTCTGAACCTCTACCCCTGGATCCTGAATCAGTATGCTTTCCATACATTTCCAAATTAGTTTTTGCAATAGGCATTGGCGATGGCAATACTTCCTCACATGATTCATATCTAATTCTATATTTGATACACATTGTGGAAATGAGTGAAGGGTAAGCCAAACCTCCAGTTGTTCCTTCTTTAGAGGAACTGATAATATTCTTATAAATGACAGAGTCAATATCTATAGGTTTTCTCATTTGAATACAGTAATTTAAATTGACTCTCTCACGGGTTACCTCACTAAAATGATTCGTAGGAAGAAGTCTAGCAGATATAAAGTAATGTCAGACTCTCGAATGAACATTAAGCATCGAAAAAAGAAAAGTTTACCTTGTGTCCATTTTTTATCTTCCAAGCTCCACGCCCGTCAGTCAAAAAATCAATAATCTCATCAAGCTCAACATCAATAGGAGTAAACTCAGAATAAAAGCAATCTGCAACATTAGACATACTAAATATAGTGGTTAATCTCAATAGGATTAAAATCAACCCTGCCTCCTCTAACAAACATCAAATTATCAGATTCATCAGGGACATTCGTCTAAAACTTCCGAACAACTGAAATGACAACAACGATAGCAAAATAGCAGAAACTTGTCCACTGCCGTGCCACAATCAGATTCTCGACCGATCCTCTCGGACGAAGAAAACTACATTCTGCAATCAACTTCTTTGATTGCAGATCTCCAAATCTTTCATTTGCTTTCACATTAATAAATCTATTAGAATCAAAAGCGTTTTTCCTCTTCCTCTTTTTATTTTTTGAGCCATGAATAATCTAGAAAAAAAAATTAATAAAATTTCCAATAAATTCCAAATATAACTTCATAATGCTCATACAAGCATATTCTAAGCAAAATAAGTATTCGACTATGGATTTCTCACTATTTTCATCAAATTTTAAAATTTTCGGCTTAACCACAATGCGGGAGAAATCCATGGTGAATGAAAAATTTTCTATGCCAAAATGTAAATATTACCCAAAAGAAGAAGAAATTCAAAGTTTGAAGTGCTAAATCCAAGCCAATCAACCAAAAATCCAAGCCCTATGAGAGGTATTTGTGAAATATGGGAGGAAGAAGACGAACCAGTCAGAAAAATGGCATGAACTGATGGTTTTTCTGGCCTAAAAACGGTTCTCGGGCGGTTCAGCACTATAGCGCCAAGGTGCCCAACTAATATATCCAGCATTTGGTCTAGAAAAGGTAAATGAAAGTGATCTTTCCTAGTGGCTAGATTTAATTTTTTTATAATCAATATAGATTCGCCACCCAATGACTTATCTTGTTGGAATTAATTCATTGTGTTCATTCACAACCACAGTCACTCCCCTTTTTTTAGGAATGCATTGAATTGGGCTGACCCAAGCACTATCAGAAATAAGATAAATATTTCTTGCATCCAAGCACATTTAATTTTTTTTTAACATCTTTCATAATAGAGTTCAACCTCCTTTGAGAATCAACTCTAGGCTTATGATCATCTTCCATTAAAATTCTGTGCATACAGATTGAAGGGTTAATTCTTTTAATATAAGCTAACTTCTATCCAAAAGCTTTCTTATAATTTCTTAATGTATCCATTAATTTATCTTCCTAATCTTCAATTAAGTCTGAGGATATTGTAACATGTAATGTAGATGAATTCCCTAGAAATGCATACTTTAAATGAGTAGGGAGAACTTTCATCTCATGTTCAGAAGGTTTTTCAATAGATGGAATAAGAATTTTACTATTCTCAGTAACATCTAAAATTTCAAAATTTTCCTGAACATAATTTGAACCCTTAGTGTTTATCTTGATTAATTTTTCTTGAAAATCATTATCATTTTCATTGTAAAGTTCTCGTTGTTTTGTTTTTGCTTCACAAATTTCTCAAAAATGGTCACCAATCACATAATCAAGAGTCTTTATTATGTAACATTCATCATCTTTCTCTTTTTTTGGATATTTCATAGACTTTAACGCATTAATAGTAAATTCCTGGTCATTAACTCTCATGGTTAACTCTTTTTTTTTGCACAACTATCATCGCTTGTCCAGTAGTCATAAAAAGTCTTCCTAAAATGATAGGTATTTCTTTATCTTCCTCCATATCTAAAACAATGAAATCCATAGGCAAAATAAATCTATCTACCTTTACCAGTACATCTTCTATAACTCTCTTAGGATATGTGATATATCGATCAACTAACTGTAGAGTTACAGTAGTGTGAGAAATCTCTCCTAAACCTAAGTTTCAGAATATAGATATAGACATTAGGTTAATGTTTACTCCTAATTCACATAAAGCTTTCCACAAAATCTGTATCCAATAGTATATGAAATAGTGAAGCTACCAGGATCCTTAAGTTATTGAGGGAGCTTTTTCTGAATTATTGCACTGCATTATTCACTTAGTGCAACTGTCTCGTGTTCTATAAACTTCCTCTTCTTTGTTAAAATCTCTTTCATGAACTTCATATAAGTAGGCATTGGTTCTAATGCTTCAGCGAAGGATTGTTGATAGTTAACTTCTTAAATATCTCCAGAAACTTGACAATTTGTTGATCAAGCTTATGTTGTCTAAGACTCTGAGGAAATTGTGGTGGTGGTCTTTCTAAATTAATCTTAAGTGGAGAAGTGAGTTTTTTTTATCTATTTAGGAATATTTTCTTCATGTTAGTTAGTTTCTTCCCTCTCAACATCAATTTCTTTTTGCTTTTCATTCTCCATCTCCTTACCACTTCTCAACTTAACAGCTTTAACTTCTTCATTATTTTTATCTTTAGGATTAACTTCGGCGTTATTAGGAAGTGTTCCCTAAGGTATATTGTTAAGTGATTTAGCCATTGCCCCAATTGATTTTCGATATTTTGTACATCAGCATTTAAACTTTGTAGTTATTTCCCCATCTGTAACACTACTTCATCTAAAGACAACTTTTTCCTTCATTTGTTGGTTATTATTAAATCCAGAAGGTAAGAAGGTCTATAGTTTAAATTCCCTGATTGTTCTAGTTTCCCCAATGGGTTCACTTGGTTGTTCCCCCATTACTGATTTCCACCACTATAATTATTATTCCAATTAAAATTTGGATGATTTTTCTAACCTGGGTTGTAGTAGTTAGAATATGGGTTATTTGGTCTATTATTAATAGCATTTAAAGCCTCATATGATTGTTAAGAATCAATCATTTGTCCTAATTAATTTTCTTCAATCACATTAGGTGTTTGAGAAAACTTCATTCCAAATTGATCTATTTTCCTAGATATCACAGCAACTTGAGATGCAAGCATTGAAATTGCATCATTATCATGAGTACTGACTACTTTCTTAGGATTTACCCTTTCAGAGGGCCATTGAAATTGTAAGTAATCATTTCTTCTATTAATTCGTAAGCTTCAAAAAATAGTTTTGATATTAATGAACCTCCACCAGCAACATCTACAAGAGATCTGATGGATCCTACTAACCTATTATAAAATGTTGGAATAATTAACCAATCTGGCAAAACATGATGTGGACACTTCCTGAGAAGTTCCTTAAATCGTTTTCAAGCTTCATAAATTGACTCACCTTCATACTAAGTAAAAGAGGTAATATCATTTCTGAGTTTAGTTATTTTTTAAGATGGAAAATACTTAGCCAAGAATGTTTGTGCTAAATCTTCCCAAGTTTCTAATAGATCCAGGTGCTAACGAGTTTAACCACATCTTAGCTTTATCCCTGAAGGAAAAAAGGAAAAGTTCAAAGTCTTACAGCGTCATTTGATACGCCGACATACTTAAATGTAGCACACAGTTCTAAGAAACTTACTAAATGTAAATTTGGATCATCAGACGGTGATACCCCAAACTGATTGTTTTGTACCGCTTGTATAATAGCAGGTTTATGTTCAAACGAGTTAGCCGCTACAACAGAGGTTTGTATATTTAAGTGAATTTCATCTGTTGTAGGGTTTGCAGTAGTCCCTCAAAGGTCTTTGTATATTATGATGTTCATTTTCAGCAGTTTGATTATCAATGTTATTTTGTAATGTGTTCACTATTTCTTGTAAATTGTGAAATCTTTTTTGTTTTCTAATTTTTCTTATCTTTGACTCTAACTCAGAATCGTAAGGTGCTAAACCTTCAAATCCTGAACTTCGCATACAAAAGCAAGAATTCAACAAATAAAAATATTTTAAAAAATAATTTTTTTGATTTTCGGTTTTTATAATTTTTTTTGATTTTATGATTTTTTTGAAATTTTTAATTTTATATTTTTTGAATTAAAATACTAAAAGGAAAATTAAAATACAATTCTCCTAAAATAAACCTACAGTTCAAATAAAAATTTTCTAAGTTAAAAAATTTGTCGTGATTTTTCCCGGCAACGGCGCCAGAAACTTGACCCGATCCGCAATTATGCGGATATTTAAGTTTCAAAATATTGCCAAAAACTTGACCCATTTATATTTAGCAACTAGTGTGCAAAGTCGAAAATATTATGAAATTTAGAAGATAATTTACACACTAGAGGTACCACGTAAGTATACGTATCGTTTCAAGTAATATAGAGTTTTCTTTAAAAACCCTAGTATCGATCCCACGGGAAAAGCTGTAACTTCTATAATGACTTAGAATTCTATTAAAATTGCAAACACAACTTATAGGAGATGAACATCGAAGTACTTCAAAAAGATTAAAACTATATGTATGCAAGATTTAATTCTAAGCACAATTAAAATGCATAAATTATAAACTAATTAAATGTAAAAAAGTTCAAATTATGTAAAGAGTCTCTCTTTGCAATTAATTCATAATCAGTGTTGGAATCAAAAAGTTTAAAGTTTTAAATGTTGTATTATGACAAATATGAGCATTCCTATTCTTTACTCTCTCCTAAGTGCATAAAGAACATTGACTAATCTAAAGTAAGTTCTAACTTGTGTGGTAGTGCTGGGTAGATTCTAGTCTGTCACTTTTAGATTACCCACTAAGCCCTCTCAATAGGACCTACCTGGGACCCTTAGTTCCTACCTTAGACCAAATTAGTAAAGGATCTAGTATGTCACCCTAGAAACACCAATTCTACGTCTATCAAAACTTATCTCCCCATCTATTTGCACTCTCCTTAGATTGTGGTTCCCTTCCTCGTAAAGTTACTGTGATACTCACTAATTGGTTGAAATCATAGCCCTCCCATGTCATTATGTTTCACAACAAATTTGACATTACAAATGGCCAGTTTGTAAGGTAAATGAAGAACCGGTGAAAATAGCATCACAACTTATGAAATAAAAAAAGTTTTAAACAAATTAACTCATCCACATGTTTACTTCTTATTTGAAGGAGAAAGAAAAGAAAACTACTCAGAATTCATGGGGATAACACAACAAAACATTAAAAGAGAAGTCTTATTAATAAAAACTTAAATACAAACACAAGTACTTATCTTAGATTCCTCCCTAAGCAATTTCTGAAGTTCCTTTCAAGATATCTCCAAACTCTTCTTACACAATCAAAGACTCTCCTCTCTTACACATAATCTCACCTCTACTAACTCACACACCCTTTCAAGCCCCTTTTTCGACCAGCTCATGGCCCCATTTTATAAAGCTCTGAAAATAACCAAGAGTCACTCAAGCACCTCTTCAAAATTCATCTAAATTCATTGGAACAAATTGAAAACCACCTCTGGCTCGACAGCGCTAAACTGGGATGCTATGGCGCCAGGTTAAATCGAGAACTGACGCTATGGTGCCAAAATCTGACACGATAGCGCCAGACCATGTGGTGCCTTTTTTTGCTCCAGTTTGCCTCATTCTGCTCCATTTTTTCTAATCATTTCTAGTACCTGAAACCAAAAAAATATGCAAAATACATTTCATTAAAGTGTAATATCATATAAAATAGGCATTAAATGCATATAAAAGGTAGTCAATTCTTAGGCATGTTAGAACCCTAACTTCATAGAGAAGGCCAAAGCCCTACTAAATCCTACAACAAAATTACTCTTCACCTCCTAAGTAATTTATTCCCCATTACCTTCATCTTTTAAAACCCAGTGAGGGGTTTTAATTTCTCACCTCAAAACTAGGGCAAAATTTTGGGTCGACATAAACTTTGTCAAAACCCCAAACTAAACATTACAAATGCTTCCCCAATCACCACGAAGATAATCTTGATCGAAATTGAGCCACCTTGAGGCCACTAACTTCCAAGCTGAAACCGCACCACCATTTCATCAAGGTCATACATAAGACTTATTTCATCTTAAATTGGACCAAGGACAAGTTTCACAAAGACTAAGCTTGTGTTTCTATCAAACTCAATCGAGGCTACACCTCTTGAGGCCAAGTATGTGCCGTGAACCATAAAACTAGGCTCAAGTTTAGACCTTTTTGAAAGAAACTATTATATCATGTCTAAATAACCATATATTTGGGTTCTTCTAAACGAGATGAAGTTTTAGGAACAAAAATCATAAAATTTGGTGCAAGATCCCACGAGAACTTATGCTCTAAAGACAAACAAATCTCGGTTAATCGTCCCACGACGATGATGAACTGATGTCGTCCATTTTTATCTATCGGAAAAGGACAGCTTTGATTGAGACAGACTGCTGATCCATCCATACGAAACAGACCAAACAGCGGGTCACCTCAGTGCCCACGTGTAAAATCACGCGAAGCAGAGGCTGCTTTGTCACAATTCGACGACTCTGAGGATCGAGCTAGCACTGCGTCAGATTAGTAGGAAAATAGGAATTTTCTTTTTAAATAAATTCAGAAAACTTTAAAAAAATCATAACTTTGCAATGAAAAATTATAAACATAAAATTGAAATATCTCTGAACTCAGTGAGTCAAGGAGAAGAAAATAAAAAATAAATATTTTATATTTTATTTTTAATAAATTAAATACTCTTTGAGGTATTTTAATTAATAAAAGCTAAATATAATTCTAAAATTTACAAAATTCACATGAATCATTTCTTTCATCCTTGGAAATGTCCCCTGATTTTTCCAAGGTTAGGAAAAAAAATCCCTAAAATAAAAATGACCAATTTTAACTATAATTTGTAACTATTTTCAACAGTAATTATAAAAAAATCAGAAAATTGGAAATTCAAATGATAAATAATTAGGAAATTTAAGATGATTAAATCAGCATCTAAAGCAAAATTTCCAAGCAATAAAAAAATTCTAAAGTGACAATTTAGACATTTAAGGGTGAAAGTGTAAACTTTAAAATTTACACTTTAACCCAAAACCCCTGGGGTTCAACACAAAATGAACCCATGTCAAACCTAAGACCCTTGGGTTCAACCCAATTTGAACCCAAGTCAACATAAACCTTTGGGCTCAATCCAAATTGAATATAAGTAAATCCAAATCTTTGGATTCAACCCAAGTTGAAATCAACCCTAAAATCCTAATTTGGTCTAACCCCAATTAGACCTAATTAAACATTTAAGCCTTACCTAAATTAGGCTTAACTGCATCTTAAACCCTAATTAAGTATAACCACATTAGACCTAATTAAAGCTTAAGCCTTACCGAAATAAAGTTTAATTAATTAAAATCCTAATTAGGTCTAACCCCAATTAGACCTAATTAAACATTTAAGTCTTACCTAAATTAGGCTTAATTAAATGAAATCCTAATTAGTTCTAACCCCAATTAGACCTAATTAAACCTTTAAGCCTTACCGTAAATTAGGCTTAACCACATCTTAAATCCTAATTAGATCTAACCATATTAGACCTAATTAAAGCTTAAGACTTACTTAAATTAGGCTTAATCATCTTTAAAACCCTAAATAGGCCTAACCCTAATTAGACATAATTAAATCTTTTAAGCCTTACCCAAATTAGTCTTAATCATTATTTTAAAACTTAATTAGGTCTTACCCCAATTAGACCTAATTAAACATTTTAGTCTCACCCAAATTAGACTTAATCAACATTTTAAACTCTAATTAGGTCTAACCTCAATTAGATCAAATTAAACCTTTAAGCCTTACTCAAATTAGGCTTAATCATTTTTAAAACTCTAATTAAGACTAAGTCCAATTAGACCTAATTAAACTTTTAAGCGTTACCCAAATTAGGCTTAATCAACATTTTAAAACCTAATTAGGTCTAGCCCCAATTCGACCTAATTAAACCTTTAAGACTAACCCAAATTAAGCTTAATCAACATTTTAAACCCTAATTAGGTCTAGCCCCAGTTAGAATTAATTAAACCTTTAAGCCTTACCTAAATTAGGTTTAATTAATATTTTATACCCTAATTGGGCATAAACCTAATTAGACCTAATTAAACTTTTAAGCTTTACCGAAATCAGGCTTAATCAACCTTAAATACTGATTAGGTCTAACCCTAATTAGACCTAATTAAATCTTTAGGTCATACCTAAATTATGCTTAAACCCAATTTAAACATTAATTAGGTCTAAAACCTTCTAGACCTAATTAACCTAAGCCTTACCTAAATTAGGCTTAAACACATTTTAAAACATAACTAAGTCTAAACCCTATTACACCTAATTAAAATCTTGAGCCTTGCCTAAATTGGGTTTAAACCCTAATTAAGTCTAACCCATATTAGACTTAAATAATCCCTTTAACCCTATTTAAATCAGATTTAATTAACCTCAAACCTTAGGTATGAACACACATTAGACCTAAAACATAAAACTCAAATTTAGGTTCAACCCAACTTGAGCCTAACTCTAAAATGTTGAGTCTAACCTAGCTTGGGCTCAACCCAAACTTAAAGCATGAACTCGTACCCTTAGGTTTAGTTCATATTGAACATAACATATATCTTTAGGTTCAATCCAATTTGGACCTAACCCTAAAAGTTTTGGGTTTAATCTAACTTAGACTCAACCTATACACTCAGGTTCAACATAACTTGAATCTGAGTCAACCTAAACCCTTAAATTCAACCTAACTTGAACCTAAGTCAACCCCTTAGGTTCAACCCAACTTGAACCTAATACAACATAAACCCTTAGGTTCAACCCAACTTGAACCTAAAACAACTTAAACCTTAAGTTCAACCTAATTGGAACCTAAGTCAACCAAAACCCTTATGTTCAACCCAATTTGAATCTAAAATAACCTAAATCCTTAGGTTCAACCTAACCTGAACCTAAGTCAACCAAAATTCTTGGGTTCAACATACATTGAATCTAAACCCTAAGCCTAACCAACATCAGGTTTAATCTAACTTTCTAGGTTCAGCTTAGATTGAGCATAGAATGTTGTGACTAGCCCAACCTAGATATAAACTATCTACTCAGTCAAGCTAACTTGGCCTAACTCAGGTTAGATTTGGTTCAACTAAATCTTCGATTTGACTCAATCTAATCTAGGTTGATTGGAATCCTACTTTAGGTTAGTTCAATCTAACACGAACTAATCTAAATATGACTGAAGATTAAGCTGTTTTAATTCTTCATGTGAAGGCTTAACCCCAGTTAAGAGCAATTAGGACAGACAATCAAACCAACTCTAAACCAACAAACATGAAGCTCAATCAGCCAGCATAAAATTCACCCTAAGAAAATACTAAAAGTTAAATTAAAAAAAATACAACCTAGTTTGAGAGGATACTTTGAAGGAGGCAACCTATGGCTGCTAACAAAGTAATCTCTAGTCACTTCTGACTAATCAAATCACAAATTTTAATGATTCGGAACGAATGAACCATGGGACTTTAACCGGATCATTCCAAACGAAAAAAAACACAAAACTGAGAAAGCTAAATTTGCTAATAAATCGTAAAGAACCTAAATTTTCCACTAAAATCTGAAAAAGACACTAAAAATTAAATGAAACCTTAATGAACAAAGATCACTGAACACAACTTGAATCCTAACGTTCAGATCTACGAAGATCTCTTGAATGACACAATATGTAGTTGATGACAAGAATCTTTTGGTCCTGATCTGAATACCTTTCGAACTAAGCAGATATGGATACCTGACAACCTCAGGATAATGGGGCCACAGACTTCTTGGCTGGGTTATCTAAAAATAAAATAAAAGTTAACAAACTAAATCAAAAAAATTAAAATATAATATTGTACTAACTTTGTTTTGTAGGACTGTTGATGACAAAATGTGAGTCTCATTTTAGATTTACTTTACATGTTATTAGAGTGTGCTAACTCTACTTTGCAGGGACAATACTTGAAAAATTGAAATGGTGAATCTCAAAAATTTTGACAAAACAACAAAACAATGACATAAAACAACAACAAAACAAAACATACAAACAACAAATAAAACTTTTGGGCAGTCTTAAAATTTCAGAAATTTGCTACCTGTAGAATCGAATATTGAAGTTTCCTTTCATGACAACACTTAAACTTTTCGAGAGCGAATGTTAACCTTATCGGGAGTTTTCTTAGGCAGTTTTAACTGTTTAAGATCTAATTAACTGTAGCAGCTTGCTTTCATAGTAGAATGAGAAACTCATAATAGGTATTATACCTAAATCTCTGGTTAGGGATTTTTCATATAGTTTTCTTCGTACAAGTATCTTAGGAATTTAACACTCCAGAGTTCTCTTTACGAGGCTTACTACTTTGAAATACTTCCTACACTTTTCTTGTGTCTATTTTCTTTTCTTACTTGTCCTTTCCTCCCTTCTACGAGTTTCATAATATCTTAAGGTCACTTACATGATCTGAGAAAAAAATTTATCCTAAGATTAGGACAATGTAATGGATAAATAGAGTGGTGACTCCTCAATAACAACAGCACGATGACCCGATGACATAGCCGACATTGACCGATGGAGGGTTGGCTCCGGCGAACGCTCAACTTTATTCAGATGACTTGAGGGTAAGGAGTGTTTGGCATCTCATAAGATACCAAAAGCACACTTAACCTTAGTCATGGACAATTTAGGCCAAGGTACAAACCAACATAAAAGAAATGACATAAAATTCACACTAAAAGCCACTAAAACTTACAATTGAACCGTAAAATGCAATCTGGTTTGATAAAGTACTTTAGAGGATGCAACCTAGGTCTGTTAACAAAATGCTTTCAGTCACTTGTGACTAATCAAACTGCAAACCGCAATGACCCCGGGACGACGGAACTATGGGATCTTAACCGGGTCATTCCAACAGCAAAAACTAAGCTCAAAATGATAAAACAAAATCTAATCAGCTAATAAGCCTTAAGTAACCTAAAATTTTCAACACCTAAAATCTGAAAAAGACATTAATACTTAAATGAAATCCTAATGAACAATGATCACCGAACACAAACCTGGGTCTACAAAGATATCTTGGACGATGTAAATCATGGTTGCTAACATGAATCTTCTAGTTAGAGTAGGTTTGACCACCTTTCATATTAAGTATATCAGGGAACCTAACAACCCTGAGATGATGGAAAGTCATGGGCATCTTAACTGGTTTGTCTACAATAAACAAAACAACTAAGTACCAAACAAAAACACATTTTACACTAATTCTATTTTGTAGGGCTGCTAAAGACAAAAGAAGGATGTCACCCAAGATTTACTTTGCATGTTATTAGGGAGTGCTAACTCTGTTTTGCAAGAATGATCATTCGAGCTACTCAAGACACAAAGTTAAGGATGAACTTCAACTAACTATTGACATCAAAACAAAATCATAGGATAGTTTGAGATATTGACAAAACTCTTCTAAGCCTTCAAGCATCATTAGGATTGGACTTTGAAACTTCTTCCTTGAAAAAAATAACATTCAAACTTGCTGAAGTCGAGTTACAATCTTAATCGGGGGTTTTCTTAAGCTCCTCAAGCTGCTTAAGATGTAATTAACTATAAGGCTTGCCCTTATAGGAAGAAGCGAACCCCATAACTGGTACACCAATCTAAATCTCTGGTTGTGGGGTTTGTTTCACCAGGTCTTCTTCATGAGTATGCCACCGAGGTGTCTTAAACAGATATGCTTCAGAGTTATTTATGAGAAGTCCACCTCACGAAAGCTCCCCGACGTGTTTCTTTTGTTTTCCCTATCATCATATGTCTTAGCCCTCTAATCTCTTCTCTATTTAGATCACCTACATGATCAAAGAGAGAGTTATTCGGAGAGAAATAACTATACGATGGTAGACAAGCTGGCGACTCCACTGATAACGACACCAAATGACAACAACTAATGTCGGCGGCGGGCAGGCAGTCCATCAAGAACAGAGTGGCGACTCTACTGAATATCTCTTCTCTCCCCATCTTTGGTTGTTAAACTTTTTCTCTTGCCTGGTTGATATGCCATGCCTTGCACAGGCTAATTACCTTACCTTCGTCGATATGCATTCTCATTTCACTCTTGTCCAAAGCATGACTGACATCGCCCTAATCCCAGAATAATTCATGGTTAACGAATCTTTAGATCCAGAATCTTGAAAGAAAATGATAAAACAAAATGTCAAAACACAAAAGCAATAATGACAACAAAAAATGACAAAATAAAAATGAAATCCAACTAAAACTTGACAAACATAAAAATAAACTTCCATTTTACATAACAGGTCAATGAAAAGAAAAACACACAAAATGGCGCCCTGAAGACAAATCAAGCTAACATTCTAAATCTCATCAAAATTGTAGAACCGCAATAATGGATTTCCTGAGACTAGTCTTTACGTTTGCCAAGTGACACGACTTGCCAACAGACAAGGTTGTCGGCTACCAAGGGTTGCGAATCAAGTTTGGGTTTAGATTTGACTAGATTAAGGTAGTGCTTAGTGACCCGCCTCATACTGTGACAAAGACAATTAGCGTCGAGGTTACGAAACCACCAATTGAATTTAAACTAAAGTCCCACCATGAGTTTCCTCCACCTAAGAGGACTCTGTCAGAGAAGGTTGCTACTGTTAAGAGGACTCTGAAGTTCATCGTGATCTGTCCCACCATTGACACCAAGGAAGTTGACTGCAAAGGAAAAGCCATCCTTATAGACAAAGAAGAGTGTGTTCCACTACCATCTGTGTTCGAGATTGCGTCCAGTTCCAGTTCCAGTTCTGTGCCACTGACTCGCACTGAGTGGAGGAACAAGAGCTACTCCGCTCTAAAGAAAAAAAAAGAAAGGCAAGGCCGACAAGACAAAACCTGATGAGCTCAAGGAAATGAGGCTCCTTCAGATTGTCCGCAGCTCACGGTGAGGAAAATATTCGTCGGATTGCTACTAGTCCTCCCTGATATTTTCATCACCACCAAGAAAAGAAAAATAAGTATACACTTTATATAAATATCTTCATATATAAAAGAGTAGTACTCTAAAAATTATGAAAAATAGTCAGTAATAGAAAAAAAAATGTCTATAACACACTGACAAAATTGGTTTACAAAACAGACACCATATGAATTTAAATAGCCCATTTGTACAAGTACCAAATCCATAAAATAAAGTATCCAAAAGAACCTTATTTTTTTAACTTATCATGCTAATAAAAATAGCTAAAAATATGCTCACAATAGAATCAAGTTTGCTCTATAAACCGGTGAAGATAATTTTTAAATTGGGCATGAAAGAAAACCAGAACAATCGTGGTTGGAACTTAATTTAATATATACACCATAGTTTTAAGAGCTTCAATTCACAAAAGTTTAGGTAATTTACAGCTACAAATCATGCTCATCATCACATCCATTAATGTTATATTCTTTATTTTAGTCAGACTATTTTTATAAGGTGAGACAGGTAAAATATATATCGGGCAATAATCCATTTTCTTAAATGAATTTTGTAAATGGATCAGCTACTTGTCCATCTTCAGTGTATCTTCCATAATATTATTCACATCTATCTAGTCTCACGATCTTAATTTATTTTCCAAATTGTATCTCCATTTTTGCCTTAAAAACTTTAAAGAAGTCTAAAGCTTTCTTTTTATTATTATGTAAGTTGAGATACAAACATAGCGAGTAATTTTCAATAAAGGTGATAAAGTATTTTGGACCATGAAAAATAATTTCTGGACAACAAATATCTATATGTATAATTTCTAACGTGTTAGTATTACTCTTTGCTCTTTTATTTTTAAACTTGTTAGAATGCTTATTATGCAACTTATACGAGTGTCAAAATTAGTGAAATCCAAAATACAAAGTACCCCTTCATTAGCTAATCTTTTAATTATATTTTTGGATATAGTCCTAATCTTTGGTACCAAGAATATTAATTTATAACACATCTTTTAATATTAGCTTGAATATGCATCACATCACGAATAAATATATTTTACAAATTAATATAGAAAAAAAATAAGATAAAATATTATTCCCAATAAATTTCTATTTCTAATAAAAACAAATAAAAAGTTTTAAAAAGATCAAAAAATAATCTAAAGTTATAAGCTTTGAAATTTATAGAAAAATAGGCAAATAAAAATTATTTTCTAATTCTAAAGTAAAATCATTACTAAGAACTAAATAGCGTGTTTTTATATTCTACATGTGAGCGCATATCGTTCTTTGAATATATGTGTTGCTCACTTCTCATCGCTTCCTTAGGTTTTGCATATTTTGTAAGATATTACAAATGTGAATCGTAGAACCGGAATTAATCCACAAATTTTTATACATAATATTAGTCATATTAGATTCATAACAGACAAGTGAGATTATTTTACTTTTGTTGTCAAGCCAATTCTTAAATATGATACCAAAGAAACACTTGGATTCCTTTTTATTTTACCTTGGATGGTATTTTACCCTTTCCTTTATTCTTATTTTGGCTTTGGCTCCATTATTTTTCATATGTATCTAACGTTGCATTTTCACCCATTATTATGACCAACCTTTCTTCCACTTGCACACACATGGTCGTAAGTTTATTAATTAAGATATCTTGAAAGGATCATATTGTTGTGGAAGAGTGTTCGAAATATAGTGCAGTAAAAAAGCTTCAGGAATATCAACCTCAAGAGTCTTTAATTGAACTGCAATATCTCATATTTGTGTAATGAGTTCACACACACCTTTTATTCCATTTAGCTTCAAGGATGAGAGCTTCATAAATAGGGTAATGACAAGAGCTTCACCTGAAGTGTTGAATTGTTCATCAATTGCCCAATGTCTCTTAACATTGTTGTGATGATCGACTGAATCATGTATACCAGCATAAATATTTGTCTTTATGGACATCAAACTGAGGCCATTAGATTGCTTTTAATGTTCATAAAGTATGATGTCATAAATAATGTTGGTTTTAGTAATTATAGGTGATTAATCATTCTTAATAGCATAATCAATAAATATACATCCTAAATAAATGAGATTTCTCTCTTTCTACCCTCAATTTAAAAATGTTACATTTAATGTTTACGTTGAATATAAAAAATGTTACATTTATTAGGAGCTATCTTGAAGAGTAATTTAGTCGAACACATCGCAAAGATAAGAAAACCTAGAGTTCTAAATAAGAGAGAATCAATTTGATCCTATAACATTGTCTAAACATTGAATCAATTGAAAAGCTAAATGATAGAAATCTTTGATTCAATTCATACATATGTTTTAAACATATAGTCGATTAAATAATGAAATGCGAAAATTTATTTATGCAAATAACATACATCCGGCCATCGATTTGATCTCATTTATCGTTGATTTTGAAATCTTCTAAATATTCTTCACTCTTCAATTGATGATGCATATTCACTTTAAGAGAGAATAGACTGAGGGGCCTTGCACATGATTAATTGTCATCTGCCTTTGAAAGAGTATTACATGCATACCACCCAAAACTTGCTATTTACTAATCAGCCACCATCTTTCATCCATTTCTCAAATTCTAATTCAAATATCAAAATTCATCGTAAAACCCAACCCATATTTTTTATTTCTATCAAATTCTCAATGGTTTGATCGTTACGCACATCGTTACATTGGTTCGGAAGTTCAAAATAATTACTTGGATGGTTAATTTATAAATATGAATGTTTTGAGTGGTCAATATGTAACCATCCCAAATTAAATCTGGGTTAATCCAAACTTGCTATTTACAAATCAACCACCCTCTAATGTTATGGTTTGAGGTGAATTATAAATGGTTCATCAATGCTATAATGCTCTTGTTGTTTGTTTGGTCAGATTTGTCCCTAGGATTACTCCATCATTTATTAGGGTTAATTGCCTCATTAAAGGGAGCGGCAATCTTTAACTAATGGAAGATTTCTTAAGCTTTCAAAATGGAAGATATTTAATCATCCCTTTTATAACTTTCAACCTCCGTAGCCCCTAACCACCATTGACTATCACTAGTGTCGTCGATGAATCATGTTTGCTAACATAATATCCAAAATACGATTGTAACATATAATGTCATATTGTAAACCTAATGAGGACTTCTAACCTCTGTAGTTACCGACCACAGTCAACCACCGTCGTTCGTCACAACCTACTGCAACTAATCGCCGATGACCACGACTTATGATTGTTGTAGCCATAATACAGTGGTTGTTCCTGACACATGTATTTCTCCTTATGTCCTGTATCGAAAAGTATTATCTCTGTTGTAAAACAGTACTCAAGAGAAGGGTTGCCGCTATCAACTAGTGTAGCAGCAACTACTACTACAACTTCTCATTAAGTTTCTGTGGACAATTGATGCTCTTTCCGTTATCAACTATGAACACTGTGGCTAGTTACTATTGCAACTTCCCACTATAGCCTTTGTGGTTAATTGATACTCTTATGGCTACCAACTAAGATCAATGTGGTGAGTTAGTATTGCAGTTTCTCACTATGGCCGTATGACCAATTGACATTTTTGCAACAACCAACTACAATTTTTGTGACTAGTTACAACTACAGCTTCCCACTACGATCTCTATGACCAGCTAACACTCTTGCAGCTACCAACTAGTTATATGGTCAGCTACTGATGTATCTCACCTCTACGCCCTCTATGGCCAACCTATGTTGTTGCTACTATCAACTACGGCTTATGCAACTAGTTATTATTGTACTTCCTACTATGGCCTTATGGCCAACTGTGTTATTATAGCTACTGACTATGGTATATGTGGTCGATTACTATTATTATAGCTTTCAACTACAATATTTATCACAAATTATCCCAATTGTAGCAACCGACTACAACCTTTATGATCTATTATATTTGTTATAACTCAATTATGATTATTATAGCTGAACTACAATTTTACTATTATAATATCAACATTATAATTCCATCTTCTCTAATTCTTGATGATATTTGGCTTATGTACTTCAAAACACATTTTGGATTTTATTCATTGGCTAGGCCCAATGGTTTCCATTTGAGGGGGTTTTCATGCAAAAAATTATGGTATCTCTTTCTGCTGATTTTTTATCATATATGCATGTAATGGATCCTCGTACAACATTAAGACATTAAATTATCATTCTACTGTCGCACGTTTTTTTGCAAGTAATAATTTGGTGTCGTATGAGGGAAACAAAGTCACTTCTATAGAATTTTACACTTCTTCAATGGCTAACAAATATAAAACACAAGCTTCTCGCTCTAATACTCACAATTCTAGAGCACATTCTTGAAATTCAAGTTGTTAAGAATCTCATTTATTTCCCAATGTTATACATTAACCAGTTGTTGAATGAACCTCCTTTGCAACCCCTGAAGATCATGTACAAAGGACGGAGCAATCTCAAAATGAGATTCTCTGACTTTTTCTGAGGCTTGACAACCAATTGTAGGACATAATCAATGGCACAATTACCTCAAAATCCATTAATTAAAGGTACACAGATAACACCCCCTCCACTCACTGAAGTTCCTCCTCAGGAAACTGGCCTCATGGACCCTGCTGGCTCTACACATCAATTCCATGTAGGCAAGCCCAGCAGCAAGCCTCCAACACATATGGACAATTTACATTGATCTCATGTAATCTGTAACGAGTTATGATATTTAAAAGTTCCATCAATGGGATAGAAGTCATTTTTCTGCTTGAAATAGAGTCATGTTCGTTGACTAAGATTGTCTTTTAATACCTTATTCCAACAGGGCTCTAAGCTTATAAGGTTACAAGCATAGGTGGTATAATACCACTGCCTGTATAAACATATTGATTACTTTAAAACTAATTCTAAGTTAGGGGTAACATTGACTATAGTCTCGAAAATCTTTCATGACAATATCCTGGACACGAACGATACGTCAAAAATTCTTCGTGGATTAATACCAACTTCTTCCATAAGTCTGGGGTACAAATATTTCTGCACTATTTTTGTTGCCAACTAAACAGGTAAAACTGGCTACAGCAGTTCAAAAGAATTTTAAAATCTCAATATAATTTAAGTCATTATAAAACAAATAAATTATAAATTTATATTATACATAATATATTATATAAATTATATATAATATTCATCATAAAATAAAACGAATCCAATAAAAAATTGACCAAAATTATTTTCCGGACAAGATAATTGCAAATGGATTGGCTACGGACAGAACAGTCCTATCGGCCCCACTGACGCAGCGATACATTTGTTGGGAATACGCAGTGATACGTACAGAGATATTTCTCAAAACGGAGAGAGAAAGAGACACAGAGCCAGATTATGTGTTCAACCGAGATAGGGTGAGAGCGAAGTGGGGAGAGAGAGAGAGACATACAGCGCGCGCCTGTGAGCAACAGAGAAACCTCACGGCACTTGATTTCCCCGCCGGCGGAGCGAAGCTTCTCCCGAATTCCGACCAATTCCTCCGTTTACATCAAAGAGGAATGCAGGATTTTCAATCATTCATGGGGCAGACCACTGATCGGATCTTCGGCGGCGTTACTGACGGAACCGCCGGCGGATGGGATAACCGGCGGCTTGTTTCCTGTCCATCCGCCACCGCGGCGGCAAGCTCCCATCATCCACCACCCCCATTGAAATGCCCTAGGTGTGACTCACAGAACACCAAATTCTGCTATTACAATAACTACAATCTGTCACAGCCACGTCACTTCTGCAAGTCCTGCCGGCGCTACTGGACCAAAGGCGGCGTCCTTCGCAACGTTCCCGTCGGCGGTGGCTGCCGGAAGCCCAAACGCTCTTCAAATTCCAAATCCCGTCGCTCCTCTGCTAGCCGATCGAGCAGCGACAGTTCCGGCCGAAACCCCCCTGCTCCTCCCGATTCTGAAAATTTTCCCAAATCCTCTTCCTCCAACCCCAATCCTCCTAACCCTAGCAGCTTCGATCAGCCTTTCACTGTTTCCCCGAATGGAGCGATGGAAATCTTCTCCGATGGCGCGGGAAACTTTTCGAACCTTATGGCGGCTACTGCAAATCAATCTATTCATGGATTCAACTTCAACGATTCACAGTTTCTGCGTGTTCCAGATCCTCATCAAAAGGTAGAGGATATACCGACGCAGGATATCATTCATCAGATGTCAACAAGTAGGGGGGATAATAGCGCAATCGACTGGCCGCCGGCGATGGATACAGGTATCTATGAGCTCGCCGGCGCCACCGATCCGGCGACGTATTGGAACCAAAGCCACTGGATCGACGGTGAATCCTCGCTCTATCTTCCCTGATTTTCGTTTCTTTTTTCATTATGGAGAAATGATACCTACTTAGAGTCTTTTCTTTTTCTTTTTACTGTTGATTTACGGTGTGTTCTTCCGGGTAAAAAAATATGTGTGAAATTTGTCCATAGATTCTTATTAAAATCCCGCTACCCTATATATATATATATATATATATATATATATATATAGTTTATTTTTATAAATATATTCAAAATCTTATTCTGATATGGGATTTGGAACGGTCAGCTTAGTAATTTAATGTAAAACATTTTTGGATATGTTTTTAAAATAAATATATAAAAGCTATTTGAGATAAAATTAATTTTCTAAAATTTAATTGGTATATATATGTGTGTGTGTGTGTGTGTGTGCCGCGTTCTTGGCTTGGTGGGGTGGGGCTTCTGTAAGACCCCGAAGGTCAGGGGTTCGAAGTTTAGGTACATGGCGCAGGAAGATTCGGTCTGTTTAGGCACATGATGCGGGCTCTCATCATGGGCGAATTATTCCATCCGGAGCACGTACGCAGCTTTTGGGTGCGGATTTTTTTGGGTACTGATGGGTACTAGATGGGTATAGATGGGTATGAATGAGTATGAATGTGTATGGATGTGTATGGATGTGTATTGGATGTTGGGTATTGGCTATCAGGTGAGTATTGATGGGTATTGGAGGGTACTGGATGGGTATTATGAGGAGATGCGTGAGGATGCGTGCGTTCTCCGTATGGAATAAGCGTTCCTCATCATGGGGTCTAGCGCATGAGAAATTGATATTTGGGTCTCTGCCAAATATCAGTTTCTTTTTATAGAATATATATATATATATATATATATATATATATATATATATATATATATATATATATATATATATATATATCAACTCATTCCTATGTAATTACCTATCTAGTACCTAAAGTATAGGTATTATGGGGCATTTATATACATAACACACAATTCTTATGTATTTACATATATTAAACCAAAACTTTCATATTTACACATATATCACTCAAATATTTAAAATAAGATTATTATTACATTTTAAAGGTGAAACATACTTTTTTTCACGCATAAGTTAGAACACCAAAAAACTACATATGTAAATATAAAATTTTATGTGTAAGATATGTAAGTATATAATAATTGCGTGCTACATTTCTAAGGATGTAAATGGGTCAAGTTGTGCTCGAGTCGCCCTCAGCTTGAACTTGAGCTTCAGCTTGATTAATTTCATCGAGTTTGAGCTTGAGCTCGAGCATACGTCTGCGAGTTCTAGCCAGCTATTTTAGTATAAAAGAGAAAATAGTATTAATTTAAGTCAATGTTATAATAAAATGACAAATATGATGACTAATAAGGAGAAAAATAATAAGAAATTACTTAATATAAACTATAAAATATTATTAAATACTTTGAAAATAAAGTATTCAAATTTAATATATTTTGAGTATATTTTAGATTAATACACCATGAGCTAACGAGTCGAGTCAGGACTAGCTCTACCTTGATTTGTCAGCTCAACGAACTCAAGCCACTTATCAAACTGAGCTCGATCATTCCACCCAAATCTTTCACATCATACTACTATTTTAACTTTTAAAATTTTGTTAAATATGTAGATTGAAATAAGAATTAAACGTTACTAATGTACTTCTGTAAAGCTTACATTTTTCTTTTTTTTTGGTCGAGCGCGATATTGATAGTTTCATGCTCTTCAGAGTATTAGTTAATTCGAGAGCATCAATCAACATAAAATCGAACTATATATCTTAATATTCTTCATTTTATTTGATTAAAAAAAAAAGAAAAAAAAAAGGATGCTCAAAGCCGTCGGCAATAACGTCGCTGTCGACGACGGGGGGGAGGAGAGGACGACAGTTTGCACTGTCAGCAGGAAAAGATGGCGTTGTCGTGATGGAATCGCAACGGCCACCGCCCCATGCGCGGTACTGTGCTCCCACTGACCTTCCGTCATTAAGTTTGATCCGTGAGGGAGACAAGGCCGCGTGGCATCGCGTCGCCCGGTGTTTGGGCTGCTGTTCTTTGAATGCGGCTCCACAGCGGATCCTTTGAATATGGGCCCCTGAAGAGCTTTGGATGGCAGCGTGGGTGCCTGTGGACCGCACTAAGGGATGTGTGGGATCAGGTTAGTTCAGTATGACTGTAAGCTGTACCCATCGACCATCATCCATATTCCCTGCCACTGTTGTTTATTTTCATATAAGCCATTCAAAATATTAATATTTACAAATTTATTTATTTCAAATATATTTATGTGGGTCATGATCGAATTATTAAGATTTTGATCAAAATGATGAATATGGGTTGGGAGTTTACCATGAATTTTAATATTTGATTGAGAATTTGAAAATAAATGAAAGAAGAGGGTTGATTTGTAAATAACAAGTTTCCAGTGGTATGTATGTAATTACCCCTTAAAATTATTAGGGGTATTTACAAACATAGCACTCAATTCTTATGGATTTATGTATTTAACACAAAAAATTTCATTTTTATATTTCTTTTCAAATATAGATAAAGAACTCTGCGGCCTAAAAATGAAATTTTAGATGTAAGATAAGTATCTTCATAAGAATTGAGTGCCACTTATGTAAATTTCTCAATAAATTATTGGAAATTTACATACATGCTACTCAATTCTTATGTATTTACATAACTACCATCTAAATTTTATTTATATATATATATGATGTGTGCTAGAAAATTCGTGGCGGTAGAGTAATTGATTATCGTTTTAGAGTTGTACGAGAATTCAGCACGCACACAGATGAAAAAGAAATAAGCGGTGACAACTCCATAAGTTTTTATGTGGAAAACCCGTAAAGGGAAAAACCATGAGGTCTAACCCAGTTGTGAAAATTCACTGTTGATTGATGATTACAAAAATCCCTTTTTCCGCAGACGGGAAATGGTAACTATCTTCTTCAGATTACAGTGTTGATTGACAGCGTCTAGTGGGTGGTGATTGACGATGGTAGTTAGCGGTGGTCGACGATGGTCGACAGAGGTCAACAGAGGTCGTTGATGTTTGATGACGGAGATTGAATAGTGGTTGACGACGGTAGGTGATGGTCGACGATGGTTGTTGGTGGTCGACGAAGTTCGACGATGGTTGATGGCGGTTGGCGGTGGTGCTAAGCTGCAGTTTCTTCTTAAGGCTTCAGAATCTCTCTCTAGGCTTAAGCTCTTACTCATGTGATGGTTGGGGGCCTATTTATAGTGTTTTGGGTGCAATTAATGTAGTCATTTTAATCGGTCGGTCCAGAGAGCTTCCCTTGATTAGACAACATTTAAGGGGCATTTGATAACCTTAACATTGTCAGAATTGAGTGATCTTGGGCTCGTTGGATTCGGCTTGTCGAAAAGCTCAATTCAAGTATAGGTTTGCTAGTGTCGACATTTATTTGACCTTTCAAATGTGTCCAGAAAATTTCTTAAAATGATTTAATGACTTGATCTCGACTGATTTTTCTCGGATTGAACTAGTTTTTGCATCATTAGGTTCATTTATCGAGTCGGTCAGATTGACTATAAGTTTGCTGAAATCAAAGTTCTGAATGATTTTTTATCAAAATTTGAGTGTTTCTTGCTCAAAAGATTGGATTGAGGTTCGTTGATAAAAATTTGTTAGTGGCATATATATATATATATATATATATATATATATATATATATATATATATATATATATATATATATATATATATATATATATAAACATGAGAAGATGTTTTTTCCCTTTTTAAAATTTAAAGTTGTAATATTTTTAATATGCTATGAAATTTTCTTAGTGTTATAAGTATAAACAAGAAAACATAGATGGTAGATATATAAATACATAAAAATTTGATGGTTTGTATGAATATGCCCCAAAAAATGATTTGAAATTGATAACATTAGAAGCTCTATTTTAATATATTTTTTTATATGAAATAATAATGCATTAGGAGTAGTTCGGTATAGTTGTATGGATGATGTTAATAAGAGTGTTCTATGATAAGAGCGCACAACCTTAAAAAAATAAAATAATGTCTGCACAGAACCACGTACGATATTTTGTTAGCAATTACTGTCACTCATTCTGATGTAGATACTTATCTACATCTTTTAAAATAATAAAATAAATATTGCTTTTATATATACCGCTAGGTCTACAGTCAGAGAGTACGTGTTTGATTCGTTCGATAAGCAAAAAAGACGAACACGAACAATTATTTTTTCGTTCTGTTAATAAACAAATCAAACACGAACAGTCACGTGTTTGATTGTGTTCTAATCGTTATTGTTTGAAATATAAATTAATTTAAAATAATTATATATAAAAAATTTATCATATTTTAAAAATAATTATATACTCTAAAAATTTATCATATTTTAAAAAATTATATTCAAACATTTCAAACATTTCAAACAATACAAACAAATTTGAAAGATTTCAAACATTGCAAATTAATTTCGAATAAATCAAACTAAACACGAAGAATAGCTTCATAAACAATTTCAAACACAAGTCTATCAAACACACTTAATTTCAAACAAATCAAACACGAACACGAGCTCTGTTTGTTCGTTCGGTTCGTTTACACCCCTATATACCACTATGTATAACAGTTTTCAGATAGAAGTGTTGTTTTCGATGGAGATAATTGCATGCTTTCATTTTAAAATTATAAATAGTTAAGTAAATATTAAATTTAACCGCCTGTTGTATGTGTTTTGGTAGTTTTATTAATCATGAATTATAGTCCTGAACAACTCATTAAATATTAGGTAATTTACATGCATGCCCAACAATTCTTATATAATTACATATCTAACGGTCAAAGTTTCATATTTACATCTACAGCAGTACTTCTCCATCATAAATTTATGCATAAAAAAGATGTATTTAATGTTTAGAAAGTTAGCAATAATTGTATTTTTAATATAATGTTAAAGAATTGAGTGCCAATCATATAGAAATGAGAATTTAGATGTTTGATATATGATTCCACCAAACAATATGATATTTGCATTTAGGGTTGTCAAAATGACTCGTTGTTCGCGAATATCTCGTGTTCGATATGTTAAATAGCACGCGTTCTATTCATTCGCTAAGCAAAAGAGCCGAACACAAACATTTCTTTCATGCTCAGTAAATAAATGAGTGTTTTGTCTCGAAATAATTATATATATATATATATATATATATATATATATATATATATATATATATATATATATATATATATATATATAAAAGGCTACAAAGATTTATAATTAAATTACTAATTAAAAAATAGAATAAAATTATATTAAATTCTATTTAAATAAACATTTTAATATAAATAAGAAGATTTAAATATCATCCCTACCCTTAGCATCATGCAATTGGTGATTAGGGTTGTCAAAATGACTCATTGTTCGCGAACAGCGCGTGTTCGGCTCGTTAAGCAAACAAGCTGAATACGAACAATTTTTTAACGCTAGATATATAGAGTCGAACACAAACAGTAGTATTTTTTAACGAGTCGAACACAAATAGTAGTAATTTTTAGCGAGCCACACATGAGTCGAGTATAGGCTGTCTCAAACTCGACTTGTTTACACCTTTATTTGCATAGAGTTGTGTGTGCACTTTGAGACAATATATTTACTTTTAGAAGCGTGACATATTTATGTGTAGGGGTGTAACTTAATTAGCCAAGCTGACTCACCACTCTGCTCGAGTTGGCTCAATAAGTGACTCAATGAGATAACAAGTCAAGCTCAAGCCAACCCTCACTCAACTCATAAACTCGTAAACTCGTAAATTGGCTCATTTAAAAGATATTAATATGAAATACACTCAAAATATAATAAAAAACAAGTTTTTATCTATAAATAATTAAAAAAAAAGTTTTTAAAAATATTTTTTAATGTATTTTATATCAACTATTATTTATCTCATTATTTTCTTCAGTCTTTCATTATATTATAACACTAGATTAAATTAATATTATTTTCTTTCCATAATAAACAAACTGGCTTGTGTGTTGGCCGTCTCAAATTGCAGAAGTAAACTATAGCTCGAGATCGAAATCGATTAATTAATTAAGCTCTAGCTTAAGGTAAGGGTGACTCAAGCTCGACTGGACTCTTTTAAACACCTATTTATGTGCGTGCGCACGAGTTTGTGTTTTTTTTTTCTTTCAATTAAGTTGGTCATTTTACAGCCCTATTTATGTGCACGTGTGTAGCCTTATGTATGTGTGTGAGTCTTGGTTTTTTTTTTTTTTTTCACCCAAAAAAAAATTATATATAAGTGATTGGTATTGAGTTTAGCTATTATACTAATTTAGTAACGATCAATTATTTTGGTCTAAGAGATACATTTTGATGTGTGCTAGAAAATTCGCGGCGGTAGAGTAACGGATTTATCGTCTTAGCATTGCACGATAATTCAGGACACAGTCAGGTAAAAGAAGAGAAGTAAACAGGATGAGACATCTAGATTTTTTACGTGGAAAACCCTTGAAAGGGAGAAAAACCACTGGGCCTAGCCCAGTTAAAATAATCCACTATGAATGATGAGTACACGGGTTCATTCTTCTCCTAAATCAGGGAAGATGGAATTACAAAGTTGTACAACCATAATCTGACTGTAATTCTTAGTGACCTCAGGTTGCAAGAGTCATTGCTGATTATTATGGAGGTAGTGGTCTGTTCTGAGTGTTGTAAATAGTTTCTCCAGAAGCGTTGATTGGTCAGAGAAGCCATAGAAATTAGTTGCAGGAGCAGTTGACCACGTAGGCTGTAGCTGAAGAGTATTAATGACGTCAGTAGGCCGCGGGGGCTGGAGTCAGGAGCTGCACGAGCTCATGACCACGCAAGTCTTTGTTGGCACATGAACTATAGTGATGAGCTGTGCTGGTGAGCTGATGAGTCGATGACCACGCAGGTTAGCGGGGGTCGACGGTGGTCGACGGTGGTGCTAAGCTGCAGCTTCTCTTCAAGGCCTCGGGCTCTCTCTAGGCTTCAGCCTCATCTCTTGTGAGGGTTGGAGATTTATTTATAGTATTTTTGGTGCAATTAATGCAGCCATTTTGATCGAATGGTCCAGAGAGCTTCTCTTGATCGGATTGCGTTTTAGGAGTATTTAATGACCTTAACGATGTCGAATTGAGTGATCTTGGGCTGGTTGGATTCGTCTTGTCAACTTGCTAGTCTCGGCATTTGTTTGACCTTTCAAGTATGTCCATAAATCTTCTAAGAGTGGATTAATGACTTGATCTGAGCTTGATTTGTCTTGGATTTGACTAGTTCTTATATCATTGGGTCTGTCTTATCTAGCCGGTCAGTTTGACTATAAGTTTGCTGAAATTAGAGCTCTGGATGACTTTTTATCAAAATTTGAACATTTCTTGCTCAAAAGATTGCATCGAGATTAATGTCGGATGATGAAAATTTATTGGTGGCATATCAGTTGCCCTCTATTTTTGGGCGAGATCAATTTAATCGTCCAAAAATATCAAGATCCAAAGTATTTTTGTGTGTGCATATATATATATATATATATCTCTTGTACCCAACGCTTTGACAATTTCTTAAATGCGCCCAGAAAGTTTTGTTTGCTCTGACATTTATTAGTTTGATAACTTTTGGATTTGCTTTGATAATTCTACGCATAAGTTATAGCTTTAACATAAATGTATGTTGCACAAATGAATGCTGGAATGCCAAGCGGTGGAAGCGGAAGCGTAGGCAGGATTTATATATATATATATATATATAATATATGCAGCCCTTTTATTTTATTTATTTATTTTTTTAACCATAGTTTTTTTTTTAAGAAACTTAATTAATTTTATGTCATAAATGAAGAATTTGAAGGAAAAAAAAGAATATGAAATGAATTTTTTTTTTTTTTAAACTTTTTGAGTCTACTTAATAACAAACATTTAATGGTAGGATATCTTTTTGAGCCTATAAATAGGCCTAAAGGAGGAAGGGTAGAGTTGCAGCGGTTCGTTGTGGCAGAGTGTCACCGCTGCGCGTTGCGGTGGAGCATCTCAGCGGCGCGCGCGGCAGAGCATCGCAGCTGCGCAACGCAGCGATGTGTTGTCGTGAAGCGTCGCATTGCGGCGGTGCTTCACGATGACGCGTTGCGACGGAGCATCGCGGCGGCGCGCGGCGACGGAGCGTCACTGCGGGGCGTCGTGATGGAGCGTTGCGACGGAGCGTCGAGGCGGGGCATCATGGCTACGCATTGCGGCAGGGCATTTGGGTGATGCATTGCGACAGATAGTCGCGGCAGGGCGTCATGGCGATGCATTGTGGCGGGGCATCATGGCGACGGGTTACGGCGGGGTGTCGTGGCGATGCGCTGCTGCGTGGCGATGCATTGCGACATCGCATTACAGCGGGGCGTCGCGACGAAACGACACGTTGTGGAGTTACGTCACTGCGACGCGTTGCAGCAGCACGTTACGGTACAGAGTTTACAACGTCGAATTGTGACGAAGAGTTGTGACAAAGAATTGCGGCGCCGAATTGTGTTGCGGCAAAGTGTTGCGGAGAAAAGTTGTTATGAAGTATTGCGGTGACGTGTTGTGGCATGACGTCGTGCCGCGGTGACGCGGCGCGGTGGTGCGTCGCGGATCGTATACTTAATGTCACGTATTCCGGATGAGATTTCGGTGTCACTTGCACGTTTTGAAGGTGATAAAAAAATGTCGTAGTTTTCTCGCCGTGCCATAAAAGGGAGAAATTTTCATGCTTATGTGGTGGCGATATCTGAAGACCCCTTGATGATCATCAGAAGTATTGGAATTTTAGGAAGGCGATGCCGACTCTAATTGAAGATGAATTGATTTGTTGTGGCCCTTGTACATGTATATGTTGGTATTCGTAACATTTTTAATCATTTGAAGTGACAATTGTAGATGATAACAGTATATTTTTTTGTTGCTTCCACTGTTGTTGTGGCTTCTTAATTGTGTAAAATTCTGCAATTTATGCTAGCACACACTTCATAAAATGATGAATCATGTACCTTTTGTGGGGCTCTTGTCTTCCGAGGTTATCCCCTTTCGGGCTTATGTCTTATAGGAGCTTGAAATGAACCGGTACCATCCGAGGCTCATAGCCTTCTGAGGAATTTTATGCACTTGTGTCTTCTGAGACTTGCAGCCTTCTGAGGTCTTTGATGTACGTGTGCCTTCTGAGGCGTGTGGCCTTCTGAGGTCTTTAAGTGTACATGTGCCTTCTGAGGCTTGTAGCCTTCTAAGGTCTTTGATGTACCTGTGTCTTCTGAGGCTTGTAGCCTTCTGAGGTTTTTGAGTGGAGACACTGTCAACCACTTGCTCTCATGGAGTCTTTATAGTGAGAACCCTGTCCACTACTAGCTTCTCATCGAGACTTGCCTCTTGAGCTCGTCTTCCACGGGCATGATTGAAAAGAGAATCCATTAAGGACGTAAGACCAATTCTGAGTTGCATCACCGGAGATGCTCGACGGTAATAACCCATAATGAACTGAGTCATATGAAATCCATTGAGGATGGTTGACCTATCCTAAGTTGTTGGTCGAAGCTTTTGCTTGACGACCGTACCCTGTTATGGAAGTGCTGGAAGGGAATCCACCAAGGATTTTTGACCTATCTGAGGCTGCATGTCAAAGCTTTTGCTTGACGACTGTAGCCTGTAATGGAAGAGGTCGAATCAAATCCTTTTGGATCGATTAAGCCTAGAATGAGGTAGAGATGCTCAGCGTTTCTCGAGACTAGGGAGTAGATCGCAATGGATCATATGTTTTCTTGTAAATATGGTTGCACTCATACTCAAGAGTAATGTTTGACAACTTGCCAGTTGTTGTTTTTGAATCTTTTGCCCCCCCAGCGGGTGTGTTTTCCATGCGAGCTTGTAAAAGAACGCGTGTATTGGGCCTTGAAGACATCAACATTCCGATCTAGTTGAAGAGGAACTCCAGTACGATGAGGGGGCATTGAGGAAGCGTTATTTGCAGTAAAGACTACCTCCTAGTCCAAGAGCGATTCTTGTAGACTTGTAACATGAATGAAATATGGGATAACTTCCCTACCACAATCGTGCACAAGAAGTTAACGTGAACTACCTTTCGAGACCGTGGTGAAGATTGCCCCCCCCCACATCAAAGAATGCTCCATGGATGATCTTCAAGATGCAAAGAAGATTTCTTTGATAGTTGGATGAAATACATCATTGGGAAAGGAAGCAGGGACTCGGTGTCTTGAAGTTGTAGATAATGTCGAACGGGACTTCGCTTCCCACAAACGGCGCCAAACTGATGCGTGCTAGAAAATTCATGGCGGTAGAGTAACTAATTTATTGTCTTAGCGTTGCATGATAATTCAACACACACTCAGGTAAAAGAAGAGAAGTAAACAAGAGGAGACATCTCAATTTTTTACATGGAAAACCCTTGAAAGGGAGAAAAACCACGGGGCCTAGCCCAGTTAAAATAATCCACTATGAATGATGAGTACACAGGTTCATTCTTCTCCTAAATCAGGGAAGATGGAGTTACAAAGTTGTACAACCATAATCTGACTGTAGTTCTTAGTGACATCAGGTTGCAAGAGTCATTGCTGATTATTATGGAGGTAGTGGTCTGTTGTGAGTGTTGTAGATGGTTTCTCCAGAAGCGTTGATTGGTCAGAGAAGCCATAGAAAGTAGTTGCGAGAGCAGTGGAACATGTAGGCTGTAGCTGAAGAGTATTAATGACGTCAGTAGGTCGCGAGGGCTGGAGTTGGGAGTTGCACGAGCTGATGACCACGCTGGTCGTTGTTGGCACATGAACTATAGTGATGAGCTGTGGTGGTGAGTTGATGAGTTGATGACCACGCAGGTTAGCGGTGGTCGACGGTGGTCGGCGGTGGTGCTAAGCTCCAACTTCTCTTCAAGATCTCAGGCTCTCTCTAGGTCAGCCTCTCCTCATGTGAGGGTTGGGGGTCTATTTATAGTATTTTGGGTACAATTAATGTAGTCATTTTGATTGGACGGTCCAGAAAGCTTCCCTTGATCAGACGACATTTAAGGAGTATTTGATGACCTTAACGATGTCGAATTGAGTGATCTTGGGCTCGTTGGATTTGTCTTATCGAGACGCTCGATTCAAGTATAGGCTTGCTAGTCTCGGCATTTGTTTGACGTTTCAAGTATGTCCAGAAATCTTCTAAGAGTGGATTAATGACTTGATCTGAGCTTAATTTGACTTGGATTTAACTAGTTCTTATATCATTAGGTCTGTCTCATCGAGCCGGTCAGTTTGACTATAAGTTTGCTGAAATTAGAGCTCTGGATTTTATCAAGATTTGAACGTTTCTTGCTCAAATGATTGCATTGAGATCCGTGTCGGATGATGAAAATTTATTGGTGGCATATCACATTTAATGTTTATTAATGAATTGCATATGATTTCTTAAATGTAATATAAATTGAATTAAAATGTGTTTTTGTTTTAAATTGTACTTGTAGTATATATAAATTAAAAGAACAGATTGAATGATTTTTATGATTTAATTATGTATTTTTTAATCCAATTTATTTTGAAAAATTACAATATTTTATGCAAAATCAATTTTAAAATGTTAAATTTTATTTTATGGAAAATTTAAGTACTACTTCCAAAGATTTTAAAATGATGGTATTCTTAAACCTTCCTTTAGGCTTTATAATGCATTTGATAAATTTCGGAGGAAAATGTATTATTTTATTGTGGAGATAGGATTATCCATTTTGGGGTGTAAACGAGTCAAGTCAAGCTTGCTAGAGCCTCACTATAATTGAGCTCGATTTGTGGGATATATGTTCAGCTCGAGCTCGACTCGAGCTCATAACCGAAACTCTAACTTAGCCCATGGCAATTATGTTCAGCTCGAGCTCAACTCTAAAGCTCAATTTTAAATACTTTAATAAAAGTATATTAAAAATTTATGAAAAAGTACAAAAATTTATTGTTGTACGAGCACCGAGATTAACAAATGAATTAATTAATGATTTGTCAGAGACGGATGAAGACATACCATGAGATAATAAGGTTGGAAGACTCTACTTGATAAAGCACCACACGATAAATTAGGGAAAATGCATGGTTCTATTCAGTGAATAGTAAATGATTACATAAGGTATATATAAGTTATAAGAGAATATTATATAAATGTTGTCATAGTCAATATATACAATAATTCAGTTATATGAAGAATATTGTTAGTGATGAGGCCCACTGGTGCTATGCCTAATACCCTCCTGCAATCTGATGGTTTCGGGAAGAACCGTAAGCATGGTGCAATATCAAAAAAGATAAGCTTGGGAATCGCTTTGGTGAGGATGTTCGCTATTTGCTGTCGAGATTGGATGTGCTCTAGTTGAATGTTATTGAGTCTAATATGGTCACGAAGAAAATCATGATCATCTCAATGTGATTGGTCCTTGCATGAAACATAGGATTGTTGGCCAAGGATATGACGAAGATATTTTCACAGTAGAGACGTGTTGGCTGAGTTAGAAAAGTGTTGAATGCTGCAATAAAACTCCTAAGCCATAAAATATCTGTTGTGGTGGTGGCCAGTGCTAGGTATTCAACTTCAATGGAAGACCGGGCAACGGTGGACTGCTTCTTCACTTATGATATCAATGTGTCGCCAACATACGCCAGTTGTCGATTTTCAATTTGTATTGTCCCCTACCAAATCTTCATCTACATAGGCAGTAAGTTTTAAATTGCCTGGTGTAAAATACATACTGAAATGAGTATTACCTTTTAGTTACCGAAACAAATGAGTAAGTCGTTTGTAGTCGGATGTAGTGACATGTGCATATGCTAACAAAGACAATTAACAACACAAGCAATGTTTGGTTTTGTCATCGTGAGGTACTGAAGAGCTCCAGTCAGTTATCAGTATAGAGTCGAATTATGGAAAGGAGAGCTTGTAATAGTGTTGACAAATTTCTTTGCTTGCTTAGGATGCTAATTATTTTACAGTCCTACAACTCAGTCGATTCTAGGAGTTGAAGCACGTACCTTTATTGGTTAATGAAGAATTGGTTTGAGCATTTGTGGACTTGAATGCCCAAGAAGCACCCTATTGGCCCAAGATGTCTAAGCTAAAACCAATTCTCCATGGTTGTGGTCAGCTAAGATATCATGTGGGAGTTATTTCCTATAATGAGTTTGTATATAATCCATGTATATGAGTACAAAATTACAAACCTAGTCTTGATTTTATAGTAGCAATGATGGATTTGCTTTGTTGATGTGAAAACCTTGTGTTTTAAAGTATTTTAAAAAGATAAGAAACCACTGGTGAGGCACTTGTTTGAGTCCATATAAGGACTTCTTAAGAGACATACATGATTTGGAAATTGCTTGTTAGGAAACCCTAGTGGTTGCTTCATATACACCATTTATGTTAGATTATCATGAGGAAATACATTGGATATATCAAATTGAAGGATGAGCCAATTTTTGTGAAGAGAAAATTTAAGCAAGATTCGTATTGTAAGAAGCATAGCCACGGGGCTAGATGTTTCATGGTAATTTATTCCAAATTCTTATCAATGGCCTTGGGCAACAAGTCTTGCCTTAGACCTTCTAGTTTGGCCTTGTGAGTTGAACTTGGTGGTATAAGTCCACCAGGATTCAAGAATTGTTTGATTCAATGAAGAAGGGATAAGGATCCAAGTACTTATCTTTGAAGGGCGTTCAATTTGCCATGCATGGACTTTTGCTAATGGGTGTCTTTGGATGCTTTATGGTAGGAAGTAAGATAAGATATGAGTTGTGTGTGGTGGAAGAGAATGAGTTTCTGAATGGGTTTATATTACCTGTTTTGAAGCTGGTTGCCATGTGGCGTTGAGGTGGTTGGGGCATTGGAAGGTGTTGTTGAGTGGTAGGGAACGGTGTTGAGGAGGGTGTAAGAGGATTGTTATGTGGCAATGGAATTGTTTTAGGTTTTATTTTTGTAGTTGGTATCAGGTAAGGAACCCCAAGAGGGAGATAGGTGGTTGGTGTCAAAAGGAATGGTGAAATTGGAAAGATTGGAGGAGTGGGAGGATTTGGAAATGAACTAGAAGTGTGTTAAAATGGAAAATATTTTCATTGAAGACTCCATAACAAGACACAATTATTTTGTTGGTAGATTGATGGAAACATTTGTAACCTTTATTTTGAAGAGAATATCTTAATAAAATGCATTGAACCAATCTTGGTTCAAGCTTGTGAGAGGTTTGAGGTTTTTGCCATGAGCAGCATGCACATCCAAAGATTCGATGATGGGTGTAGGTTGGAGAGGATTTGTGGAGATGTTCGTATGGCAATTTGTGAGAAGTGGTGCAGGTGGACATTGAATTGATAACAGTACAACAGTTTGGAGACTGGAAAACCAAAATTTGTAAGGGAGATGCGCTTAATGTAAAAGTGCTCGAGTTGTCAATATAAGAAGTCGATTTTTTCTTTCAACCACTCTATTTTGCTCAGGGGTGTAGGGACCAGAATATTGATGTACAATTTCAATGTTATTAAGGAACCCATTTAGGGCAGCGTTGTTATATTCTCGCCACCATCCGATCTAAGAATTTTAATTGTAGTGTCGAATTGTCTTTGGAATGCTTTGAAAAAAAATAAGGCAATGTTTGTTGTTTCAAATTTTGCACACATAGGAAACACCCAACAAAATTGGAGAAATTACCAATAAAGAAATATAATATTCATAACCTTGATAAGACGTAATTAGGAAAGGACCCTATAAATCGCTACGAATAAATTCTAATAGTTTATAATGTTGTCATATACTAGATACAAATGGTTGTTTATGGCACGTTGTGAGTTGGCATGTATGACATTAAGTTGAGATAAATGGAATGATTGATGGATGGCATTTGGAGATTGTTGTCGTGATGATTATGGATGTCGTAAGCACCGATGACATAAATCAGCTTGTTGTATTTTGGAAAGAGATGTAGTAAATGCATGTGGTAGAGAGGTAGATGCGGGAGTGGAGTATAGTCCTTTTGAACTTGGACCCTTGAGACTTATATGTTGAGTCCGATGATTAGAAATGACAAAGCCATGAGGATCAAATGAGACTACAACATTGTTTCTTTGGTGAGTTTGTGTATAGATAGTAGATCATGTGAAATAAAAGGTGTTTGATGTATTTGGGAAAGTTTGAGCTTACAATTTGGAGTGAGAAGAATACCATCATCTTTGTGTTGGATTGGAACTGCTTTTCCATTACCTACCATCATTTGTTCATTCCCATGGTATGTTGTAGCTGATTGAAGTTGGTTTAAGTCGGATGTGAAGTGAGCAGTTGCCCACGAATCAAGGATCACTCATTGGAGGTAGCATTGAGAGTTTGAGCTGGACTTGATGGGGTGTATTCTAGGTTCATCTGATGCATACATACAGATGCAGAATGGTATGTTTTATTGCATATTTGGCATGTTATACTAGATCTAGTTATTGTTCTTCCTTCACTTAAATTGCTTAAAGTGACCTCCTCTCTGTTATGGATGTTGATTTCAGCCCCTTCCCCGATTAGACTTTGTATTGTTTTTTTGCATAAGTCTTCAATTTCTTAGGATTTTCAGTTGTAGTTATGGATCATGCATTTTCTTTATTAATATTGATCTCCTTGCTATATAAAAGATAATAAAGATCATCGAGAGCAATGGGTTGAAGTGATGTCCGAATAGCTATTTTAAAAACATTGTAAGTTGGTGGTAGGCCATTGAGAATGTATAGAATAACATCTTCAAGAACCAATCTAAAGCCAGTTGCATTAATTTGATCAACGATGCTTCGAATACCTATCAAGTTTAGCTCCATAGGTTGATCTCCCACTGATATATTGTGTAATTCATTCTTCACTAAATCATCCTCGATCTGTTGGTGGGATGTAGTCGGCATTCTAGTGTAGTCCAGATCTCAACAATAGTATGGGGATTAATGATGTGAGGAAGAACAACAGGAGAGATCGTAGAGTATAGAGATGCGGTCAAATATTAATCAATGAGCTTCCATTCATGGAATTTGGGATTTCTCGATCCTTCATCGCAAAATCGAGGAGGTTGTTGGATGTTGTCGTCAAGCAAACTAGCAAATCCATTTGTCGTTAGGATTTTCAACATGTGAGCATGCCAAACATGATAATTTGTAAGCTTATAAACTTATAAGCTTACAAAGATATGAAATATCACATAACTCAAGTTATTATTAAGTACTTAGAGTATATGCTTTTACTAGTGGTAATTATTTACCCACTTTTTAAATCTCATTTTTAGTAGCATACTCAAAAACAAACATTTTTTTATTGCTTTGTATTCATACACTATGTAGCTTCGATTTGCCTTCACGGTTTATAAAAAAGCTCTATTTATTGATAATATAAGAAGCTCTATTTTCATTTTTTGTTTATGAAATAATTTTGCATATATGAAAAATAAATTAGGAGTCACGCAATTATCAGATTATTGATTTATGGTTCTGTATAAATGATGGATATATATATATATATATATATATATATATATATATATATATATATATATATATATATATATATATATATATAACTTATTTCATTTTTTAAATTATTTACAGATTGTACATATATACAAATATAATAAATAATAGGGAATTTATATGCATACCACACAATTTTTATGTATTTACATATCTAACAGCTCAAGTTTGATATTTATATTTGCTGTGGTATATATAAAAAATAGAACGATCGATGACGAAGCAAAAAATTGAACGAGAAAATTCACACCGGAAAAGAATATAGAGATTTATGTGGTTCGATAATTTTTGCCTACGTCCACAGAGTTGCGGAGAATTTTATTGTTTGAGGAATTTACACCGTCAATCACGCCGACTTACAAGAAAATCTCTCTTCTTCTCTCTCTCCTCGAGATTCACACAGAAGAAGAATAAAACAAAAGAAAAGCTAACGCTATTGTGATCCCTTTTGCTTTTACTCGTAAGCCACATATACTTGCATCAGCCAAAGAAGAAGTCAAGGAATTCGACTACTTAAGAACTCAAATGAATTCTTCTTCATGCATTAATTAAAGTGGGCCCTTTTCTATTTTTGCACCTGTAGCCTCACCAAAATAGAAGGAGAGCCTTGCAATTAAATCCTTCAGCCCTTAACTCTTCCTTCCTTGAGTTGCAGTACTTCCTTCACCTGTAAACCAACACAAAAGAAGAACGAGGGAGAGCAGGAAGCAAGAATATTTCCTTACAGTTACTTCTGCATACCTCTTGATCGCGACTTTAAGAGATGAAGGGCGAAGCAAAGCTTCGCTTCCCGGGAAGGCGAGAATAGTTTTTCTTTTTTTTTTTTAACCGGGCTCAACACGTCAACAAATCTCCCACTTGTAGACCGATACACAGGCTACAGTGTCTTCTTCCTTAAACTGATATCCTCCACTAGCAGCGTCACCCTTTTCTTCAAACTTGATATCCTCCACCTATGCAACTCAAAACCATTTCTTCAAGCCATAAGATCAACTGAAGCTGTGCACAACTTCAGATTCTCAAGAGTAACACCCTTTGTAACAATATCAGCAGGGTTCTCACTTCCACAAATTTTCTCAAGCAAAAACTGTTCGTCATCCAACAATGACCGTATGAAGTGATGTGCTTGGTCATCGACTAAAATGTTGGATTCCTGGCAAGGAATATGGTGCTTTGACTATCACTTTAGAGAATGCCCTTCTGATTCTTCTTGTCTAATTCCTCCAAGAAGCCCTGTAGTCATATCATCTCCTTTGCAACATATGAGACTACTATATACTCAGCTTTTGTAGTAGACAAAGAAATTGTCTTCTGCAGATTAGAGCCCCATGACACTATTGTGCCACCAATAGTATAAATATAGCCCGTAGTACTTCTTCTAATATCAATGTCACAATCTAGATCAGCATCAACATAGCCCCGTACCTCTGAAATTTTTCCTGACAAACACAAGCAAATTTCTGAAGAGCCTCTTCACAATTTCCCAATGTTCCTTTCCATGATTCGTCATATATCTGCTAACAACTCCCATTGCATGGGCAATATTCGACCTGGTGTAAACCATAGCATACATAAGTGAACCAATAGCCAAAAACATAAGGAACCTTACTCATGTGGTCTCGTTCCTCGTCTGACTTGGGTGATTGATTCTTGTTGAGTTTGAAGTGATTGCCCAAGGGTGTGTCATCTGGTTTGGTCTTATCCACATTGAACCTGCTAAGTACCTTTTTCACATACTCAGCCTAAGAGAGTCTCAACGTGTCTCTGACTCTATCTCTGACAATTCTCATGCCAAGAATTTTCTTCGCAGCTCCCAAATCCTTCATTACAAAGTGCTCTGACATCTGCTCCTTCAGATTATTGATCTCATTAATACTAGTGTCATTAATAAGCATATCATCCACATATAAGAGTTGAATAATATAAGAATTGTCAAAATGCCTGACATGATAGCAATGATCTGTCTAACATCTGTTGTACCCTGTGACCCGACCCGCAATTACGCAGTAATTTAAGTTCCCTAAAGATGGCAGAAAACTTGCCCTAATTTATAAATTGCGGCTAGCATGCAAAATCGAACTGTTGTAAAATTTAGAAAATAGTTTACACACTATGAGTACTACGCAAGTATACGTATCATTTTAAGTAATATAGGGCTTTCTTATAAAACCCCGGTATCGATCCCACAGATAAGCGAGGTACGAAATCATTTAGGCTAATTCAAGTCTAATACTATCAGGCCTTAGTTTGGAATGTCGATTAAAGTGGTTTTTCTAATAACTATTCATAAATGAAAATCTTAAATATATAGATAATTTATCTGGATAAATTGGCTTGGAGAATTTTGAAATATTAAATACTACCCTTCTCGTACAATGACCTAGATAATGCGTAGGAATAAAATGCTTAGAATTTAATGTAGTAGTGACAAATAGGAGCATACCTATTCTTTACTCTTTGGTCCAGGAATAAAGAACATTGGCTAGTCTAAAGGTTGGTGCAGGATGTGTTATTAGTGGTGCTGGGTAGGTTTTAGTCTCTCACTTCTACATTACTCACTGTGTCCTCTCTATAGGACCTACCAGTGACCTTTTTTCCTTACTTTAGACCAAATTGATGAATCTAGCCTGTCACTCTAGAAACATCAATTATACGCCTATCAAATCTTATCTCCCTATCTATTGCCACTCCCCCTCGGATGATCGCCACTGCTCTTTCCAAAGTGAAATGTGGTACTCACTAGTTAAGAAATCTTAGCCCACGGTCAGGTCTATAAGTTTTCTCCACAATTTTTAACAATACAAGTGATCAGTTTGCAAAGTAAATTAAGATCCGGTGAAAATACCATCACATTAATAAAATAAAAAAATATCTAAGCAAATCTAGATTCTTAAACATGCATCTATTTCATTGGAAAGGAAAAGTAAAATAAAAATAATGACATAAGAAGTAAAAAAATTGATAAAATTATGTAATAAATTAAGTGTCGACAAAAAACATATGTATTTAATATTCTATTAGTTTATGGAACTATCTGTCACCTAGAAGCATATAATGGAAACAGATTATTAAATTATATTCCTTCAAATTTGCACTGCAGCCTAACTATTTTACAAGTCAGCCGGTCACTGTGAGTGCACTCAAGTTGCGTGATCACCACTCTCTCGAGTCTTAGTTTCACTTACAATAGATTTTAACATAACCATTGCAACTTAAGTTATGTAAATGAAGTGAAAGAGATATTGCTCATTACATTAAAATAAAAATAATTCTATCATAAAAATAATTTTCCTACACATGACACTACTTCGTATAAAAGAGTAAAGGAAATTACTTATGAAGCATGGATAAAACACAATAGAAAACTTCGTTTAAATCAAAGGAAATTAACTAGAAAGTATTTACCACAATTACAAGATAATGAAAAACAAAATACTTAGCTTTTTCCCTCTGAAAGAAAGAATAAAATCTCTCCACCAAAGTCTCCTACCGATCCATGCGCTGCTCGTACATTTCTTACATAAATCTCTCAAAATCCATCACCAATCTCTCCAGAAAACGTTAAAATATACATCTCCATACTTATGTCAAACTCTACACACTCACACCCTTTGGACATTATGTAAAATAACCCCAAAACGACTCTCCTATACTGTAGAATTAATTCTTATTTATAGAGCTTTAAAAATGACCAAGGGTTGCTTCAGACATCTCTTCAAAATTCATCCAAATTCGTTGAATCTTCTAGAATGTAACTGTCAAGCCTAGGTGTCAGTTTTGGTGCCTAGGTGCCCGCTCAAATATTTCATTACGCACCTTTTGCTTCAAGGGACACATCTCTTCATTAAAATGTATCTAGATTCATTGTACAACTCATTTGAAAAGTGCAATATCATATGAGGGCTTCTAGAATACCGTGGAACTGTGAAATATCAAAAATTAACTTCTCTAACCGTCTCTGGCGGCTAGGCGCTAGAGACAGCGCCTAGGCGCTAGACTTAATTTGTCAAATTTTCTTCATAAAGCCCCAATTTTGATCATTTTGCTCCTTCTCATCATTAAACTCATCTTCTTATACCTGCAACCAAAAACATAAAACTATCTTTCATTAAAGCATAATATCCTTACAATTTTAAGAATAATTTATCCATAAAAATCAATTAATTTTAAGGTAGATCACCCTGCACTGTGCATGAAATTATCAAATTTCTTGTACCACAGTCTATGTGCTTACTGTGCCATACAAGCTCTTCTTCAGTCTGCAAACTGAGTCTTCATTTCCTTGTACCACGAACCCTTCAGGTTGGTTCATGTAGATGTCTTTTTCATGGTCTCCATGAAGAAAAGCTGTCTTCACATCCAACTGCTTAAGGAAGAGATCTTCAGTAGCCACCATAGAAAGTTCCATTCTGATGGTTGTAAGCTTCACCACATGAGAGAAACTCTCAGAATAATTAATACCATGATTCTGCTGAAAACCCTTTACAACAATTTTGGTCTTGTACCTCTTACTGCCATCATGGTCAGTCTTTACCCAGTATACACACTTGTTGTGTAATGCCTTCTTCCCTGGTGGAAGATCTGTCAGCTCCCATGTCTGATTTTCTAGTAGAGACTCCATCTCCTCCATTCATGGCCAGCTCCCACTTGCTCGAATTTTCATCTTGCAAGGTTTCTTCATAACTTTGTGGTTCTCCACCAACTGTCAGAAAAATGTAGTTCAAATATGGAGAGTAACGCTGTGGAGAAATTCTAGTCCTTTCTGACCTACGAACTACAAGTGTAGGGGTGGACTGCTCTGAAATTGTCTGTGGAACAATAGGAATGGGTACCCACCCACTCTCCTCGTCCAATACATCTCTGCCCTGCACTGTGACCTCTGTTAAATCATCAAACCTTACCAACTCAGATTCCTGCGATGTTGCTTCAGAAACTGTACTGGACTTGTTCTTGTACATAACATTCTCATTGAAAATCACATTTCTGCTCCTTATGATATTCAGACCCTGATCATCTTAGAAACAATATCCAAATGTCTCGCCTCCGTAGCCAATGAAATAATACTTCTTTGACTTAGCCTCAAGCTTACTACGAGCATTAAGTTAATGAGAACATAAAAAAGACAACCAAAGGTTTTAAGGTGAGAAAAGTTGACCTCTTTCCCACTTTTGACCTCCTCAGGAAATTCACAATGTAGTGGAACAGATGACCCCCTGTCGATCAAATAAATAGCAGTGCTAACCGCTTCTGACCAGAAAGTACGTGATAGTCCGGCGTGCAATCTCATGCTTCTAGCCGGCTCATTAATGGTTTTATTCATGCGCTCTACAACACCATTTTGTTGTGGTTTCTCAGGAACAATCTTCTCCATTATGAAGCTTTGAGCTGCATAATACTCCTTGAACCCACCATCAATGTACTCACCACCATTATGAGACCTCAAACATTTCAGCTTTTAAGACTGTCTCTGTTTCAATCATGGCCTTCCAAGACTTAAACAAACAAAATACGTCAGATTTATGCTTCAAGAAATAAACTCATACCTTTCTGCTATGATCATCAATGAATGTGACGTAGTAACGAGAACCTCTAAGAGAAACCACTGGAGAAGGTCCTCACACATATGTGTGTACTAAATTCAGTTTCCTACCTTTTGCGTCCCGCTACTTTTCAAGAACTGGGCTTCCTTTGTTTCCCCATTATGCAACTCTCACACATGTCGAGATCAATTGACTTCATTTCTAGTAGTCTGCCTTTGAACTAAAGTTCTTTCATACCTCTCTGGCTCATGTGGTCAAGTCTGCAATGCCATAACTCTGTTGTGCTCTCTGCAACAGTAGTATCAACACTGTTAATTAAACTAGTAGTCATATACATCATACATGTTTTCTTACCTCAAGACAGTAACAGTGCTCCTTTAGTAACCTTCCAGGTGTTATCTGAGAACACTAATGAATGTCCACACTCGTTAAGCTGCCCAACAAAAATGAGGTTTTTCTTCAGTTCAGGAATGTGTCTGACCTTTTGCAGAGTCCACTTGTTCTTGTTAAGAAGAGCAATGTCAATATATCCAATTTCTACCACATTCAGAGCTTCTCCATCTACCAGATATACTTTCTCAAAGTCACCTACAACATCAATTCTGGATGGAAATTGTATTGAAAGAAGCCCCTCAATCCAGTATCCAGTCATTAACAGAAATGTAAACTGTCAGCAATAGTGCATCATGTGTTTCTTCAGTTATCACATTTGCACCATCATTCTATGTCTTCTTGGGATTTCTCCAGTTCCTCTTTATGTGGTCAGTTTTGCCACAATTCCAACAAGTTACTTATTTACCCTGCCTTGACTTTCTCTTACCTCTATGCTTTGATTTTGAGCTTCCTCTGATTGAGTTTCTATCCTGCGGTCTCCCCTTGGAATTAACATTTAATGCTGAACTCGATCTGAGTTCTCACCAGATTCTTTCTTGCAAGCCTCCTCAGCCAAAATTAAATCACAAATATCAGTCTATTTCAGTTTAGATTTACCTGCAAAATTACTAACATCCAACCTCATTACTTCCCAGTTATTTTGTACTGAAGCCAACAAGATCAGTGAACGTATCTCGTCATCAAATTCAATTTCCACTGACGATAATTGATTTGTAATAGTATTAAAATCATTCAGGTGTTGTATAACAGTACATTCTGCCATCTTCAAATTGACTAACTTTTCATCAGATATACCTTATTATTCGCCGATGGCTTTTCATACTTACTTGATAGGGCTGTCATAAGATCTACAGTAGTCCTTTCTTTGATGATGTTGTGTGCAACGGACCTCGATAGGGTCAAGCGAATAACTCCCAGAACTTATCGATCCAACAAATTCCATTCAGCCATCTATCATTTCTTTTCTTTTCCTTAATAACGAAAGATAAAGTTCCTTCCCATAGAGGTAGTCTTCTATCTGCATCATTCAGTAACCAAAATCTGTGAAATAAAATTTTTTGATTCCTGAATCCTTCACATCATTTGTATTCATTGTCTTTCCTCAGATCTGAACCAGTTGTTGTGGTATATATATAAAATAGAACGATTGATGAAGAAGTGTAAAATTGAACAAGAAAACTCACACCAGAAAAGAGCACAGAGATTTACTTAGTTCGATAGTTTTTGCCTACGTCCAAGGAGTTTCAGAGGATTTTATTGCTTGAGGAATTTGCACCGTCGACCACGTCGACTTACAAGAAAAACTCTTTCTTTTTCTCATTCTCCTCGAGATTCACACAGAAAAAGAATAAAAACCAAAGAAAAGTAAACCCTGCTGCAATCCTTTTGCTTTTACCCGTAAGCCACATACACTCGCATCAGCCAAAGAAGAAGTCAAGGAATTTGGCTACTTAAGAACTCAAATGAATTCTTTTTCATGCATTAATTGAGGCGGACCTTTTTCTATTTTTGCACCTGTAGCCTAACCAAAATAGAAGGAGAGCCTTGCAATTAAATCCTTCAACCTGTAACTCTTCTTCCCTTGAGTTGTGATACTTCCTTCACCTGTAAACCAACACAGAAGAAGAACGAGGGAGAGCAAGAAGCAAGAAAATTTCCTTACAGTTACTTCTGCAAGGCTCTTAATCGTGACTTTAAAAGACAAAGGGCGAAGCGAAGCTTCGCTTGTTCAAGGAAAGGCAGGAGCAGTTTTTATTTTATTTTATTTTATTATTATTTTTTTAAACTGGGCTCCACACTTCAACAATATTTACAACAGTAATTCTCTATTACAAATTTATGCATAAAAAAGGTGTATTTTAACTTTAGAAAGTTAACTATGGTGGTATTTTTAATATAGAGTTAACGAACTATGTGCTAGTCATATAAAATGAAAATTTAGATGTTACATATATAACTATATATAAGTTTTTTTTTCTATAATATATAAATGTTGAACCTTGATTTGTTTGTGAATCACACTCTAAGAACTAGAGTGTACGAAAAAAGAGAGGGGGGGGGGGTAAATAATAATGAAAAGTAATATGTCATGTCTTATTAATAAAATGATCTTTCTAATTATAAGGGAAGAGGGTACAATATAATAATGTTATATTTTGCCCCTATTTTAATGGGGATTGTACAATATGTTCTAGGTCTTTTATATATATGAGCATATTGCCCGTTTGCTTTTTGGTTCAGCCGGTTGACCATGTTTGGCTGTGACTCAGTAAGAGGGCAAGACTTGCTCGATTGGCTAAACTTTGCCAATCAATTGATCTAATCTGGATGTTGAACCTCGATCCCTAGTGAGAAATTCTTTTCGGCAAAACAACACAAGACTATCGAGCAAAGAATGAATCAACGTATTCTGATATATAACTCAATCTTCAACAAGGAGAGACTGAGGATGACTAAGACTTTTTATTGAATTGGTAATTCTTGTTCCCTGATGAGGAGTCTCGGGGGCGACTGTTGGATGGTTGGTGATATTGAGAAATTATGTCTTTTTCTGGGTCAGATCTGCTGATAGGTTATCTATTAGACTGGGTCAGTTTTCTTATAGTGGTTAGCTCGAATGCCTATTTATGTTGTTTTTGATCAATTGGTTTGGATTCAGATCAATCAGTTGTCTTTTTGTCATCCTCATGGCTCGGTCGGCCATTGGCTTTGGCTCGAATGCATGCACCTGGTTGGTCACTTAAGCTAGGTTGGCAGCATCTAATCGAATAAATAGGTCTCTTGTTCTTCTATCAGTAGGCACTCCGTTGTCAAATTCTCTTCCTTTTGAACCGTTAGATCTCCTCAAGATCAGTGCTAGCACATTTTTTATGTACAGTAAAAATTTTGTGGTATGTATGTAAATGTCCCTAAGTATTGGGCAACTTATACAAGTTGTGTGGAAGCTTAGTAAGTATGATTTGTACACTGTATGGGAGTATTTAGCATAATTATTGAATTCTAAAAATTATACATAGGTTTGTATATATATTTTATTCCAATTTAATTATGTTATTTTAGGAGTTATACATGCTTGTGTATGATTTCACTTAAAAATATTGCTTTTGCATAGAGGTGTGCATTGAGTCAAATAATTTACTTTTAGAAGAAAGGCTTATTTATATGTAGGGGTGTAACTTAGCCAAGGTGATTCCTGAGACGGTTCGAGCTTGGCTCGACAGTGGCTCGTTGAGGTAGAAAGTCAAGTTCAAGCCAACCTTGACTCAACTCATTCTCTCATAAATTAGATCATTTAAAAAATATTAATATAAAATACACTCAATATATATTACAACATAAGATTAAATCTATATAAATTATTAAAAATATTTGAAAATATATATTTTGTATTTTATAATTCATATCAAGTTCATTTATCTTCTAATTATTCATTCTTTTTGTCATTTTATTATAATATCAGCTTAAATTAATATTATTTTCTCTCTTTTATAATAATACAAACTAGCTCATTAACTGGCCATCTTGAACTCATAGAATTAAACTCGAGCTCGATACCAAACACGACTAATTAATCAGGTTTCAGCTCAAGTTGGCAGTGATTCAAGCTTGACTCAACTCGTTTACACTCCTTTTTTTTTTTTTTCAATTTAGTTGGTTATTTTAAAAGTTGCTAAAAGTTGTGTTTAGTCTTATATGCTCAAAAGTTGGTAAATAATTATATTTAAAAAATTGTTATTATGGTCCCAATCGATTCTATTGGTCTGAAAGATTCATTCAAGGTTCATTACTGAATTTTTAAAATTTAATATAACATTTTCTAATAATTTTAAAATTATTGTAATATTAAACCTTGTTTTTTAAGGCTTTATAAAGCATGTGATAAGTTTTGGAGAAAAAAAATCAAATTTTAATATAGAAATACTGAGCAGCTATCAATCTAGGGTTGTGAACAAGTCGGGTCAAGCTAGCGATGGCCGCTCTATAATCGAGCTCGAATCATTACATATATGGTTGGCTCGAGCCCGACTTAAGCTCATAACCTAAACTTGAGCTCAACCCATGGCAATTATGTTCGGCTCGAGCTCAACTCCTAAGCTCAATTTTCAGCTCAATATTGAAGATTTCAATAAAAGTTTACTAAAAATTTTCTGGACAGTACAAAAATTTATTTGTTGTATGAGCAATGAGATTAATTAATGATATAGTTAATGTAATTGAGCCGATTAACAAGCTTATGAGTTAAGTTGGGCTAAGCTCAAGTTCGAGCTCGTGGCCGATAAGCTCGGCTCAGGAGCTTATTAACGAGTCGAGTTCGAGCCTACATACAACTTATTCTAAATCAAAATACTCTACAATTATATATATATATATATATATATATATATATATATATATATATATATATATATATATACATATATATATACATATATATATATATATATATAATTGTAGAACCTGTTAGAGAATGTTTATATGGAAGGAAGAGCATATACAAATAAACCTCAAAAAGTTTAGCCTCAAGAAATACATAAAATAGTTGAAAAAGATTGTATAAAATGGCCCGAGATCAATTAGAACACTCGAAAACATTCAAAGAATAGATTCACTTGAGGAGGGGTGAGACTAAGTTGAGTCGAGCTCGAGCTATCCTAAACTTGAGCTTGAGCTTTAGCTTGATTTATTAATCGAGCTCAAGCTCAAGCTCACGGTTAATTCTACAAGGACGAGCCAACTGTTCGGCGAAAAATTAACATCGACATAGCGACCAACATATATGAACCATTAAAAGATTGGATGCTAAGGCTTAGACCTATGTTAAACTTTCGATTAGCGCTGGCAATGGCATATGGATGTATATGGATGAAAATGATGATGAGATTGACAAAGAAATTTTAAGTTCTTCAATATTTAGCTCATCGAATAAAACATACTAAAAAATGATATGTATACTTAGATGAATAGTTTCTACATCTTCTTGCTTTTATTTTTACCTTTTCTTCTTACATTATAGTTGTCTTGTTTATTTTTCTTGATTTTATGCGAGTCATGACATATTTCATGTTGGCATTCTACATTGTTATGCTTTTATTTTTCCGTCTTATATTACATAGTGGCCAGCCGATTGGATGCCTTGCATGGGATGGCTGATCGGATGCCTTGCTTGTGGTCGGCTCATAGTGGCCAGCCGATTGGAGATGGGTGACAGACCCATGGAGGCCGTTAGATTGGACGTGGTCGGCTAGCTGTAGTGTGGCCGATCCATGGAGGCCGGCCAGTTTGAGGATGTCGACCATGTGGAGGTAGCCAACCGGCTATAGTGGGGTGGTTGGTCCATGGTGGCCGGCCAACAAAGTCGGGTGGTCAACTCAAGTGGCTGACCCAACATTGCCATGGTCCTTGTCGTGTCTCCGGCGGTTGTAATCCTTCGAGCTCGATGAGGGCCTATTTTTAGGCTATACAGTATGTAAAAACCCTTTAGCATTAAATGAGAATAATAAAGAAAAATGATTCAAGTAGCTAACCCCACTTAGCGGGATAAATGATTGTTATTGTCGAGTGAGCACTCGAATTTCACTTAAAATTTTAAATTGGTGATATTTTGTATTTGATATTAAACCTTTGAGTGGTATAAATATAAAATTTAAATTTTTAGATGTTGATATGTAAATACAAGAATTGAATGGTATGGATTTAAATGCCCAAAAAAAATAATAAAATAAAGCTATTGGTGGCTTTAGCCGGCCTGAGGAATTTTAAAAATATAACTGCCGTTTACTGATCGACCCGTTGTACCTTCCTTCTCTCGTTCAACACTCCATCCTATTCTGCTACAGTCTCCCTGTATTACTACTCTAATCTCCGATTCTCCTCTTGCCGCTAATACTTCTCTGCTATCTGCTTCCTCTGCCGAATGGCGGACTCCCAGCGATGCTTCACCGAGAGAGATCTCCCTCCTTCCACATCCACGGAGAACAGCACCTCCGGCAGCAATGTGGATCGGGTTCTTTTCAAAAACCTCGTAGAAATGGTCCCTCTCGTTGAATCACTCATGGTATGTGTTTTTTATGTTAGAATAGTTTGCGGTAATACCTCTATTGCGAGAATCCATTTGGACTGATGTTCTGTTACTGGATTTTAGGATAAGAGGGCGAGTTCGTCTTTTGCGCGGCGAGCTTCGATTGTGCACACACCAGCTCCTCAGCTGAGAAGGGTCAGTTCTTTTGACTACTATGTTTTCTTCTCTCGATTGATTTTAGAGCGAATGAATAGTAACTTTTGGATCTGATACTATCGCGTCACACTTTAATGTCGAGTAGATAGTCCTTCTAAATGGAGATATCTGTGTATGATTTACTTGTTTTAGCGATCATATTGAATGGTCGGATTTTTCTCAAGTGATGGCCTGAGATGCGTAATTGTAAATCATAGGGTTGGGCTTCTGATAAAATTCTTAGTTGCTAAAATTATACGGACTATTTATATTCAAGAAAGGAAATTTATCTTTGATTTATTTTAATAAAGAAAATTATTTGATTGAGATGTTCTTATTTGCGTTTACTGGATGTATGAACCATTCACTTGTTAGAAAGCACGATAAGTTGATGTTTTCTGTTTGTGATTGTCATTGTCATTAGATTGTTTAGCTTTCTTTAGGTCTCTTTCTCCATGAAAATTACCACGTTTATCAAAAAATGAAAATTCTAGGTTCATGAGAGTGATTTTGTTTAAGCACTGTTAGTTTTATGTAAGAATTTGTTTAGTTTTGTATAGATTTTCAAATTTAAATTTTGAAGCATGTGTGACCTCCATCACTCTAAAGTACCATTTTACAGCAGGGTGCAGATTACAAGAGCAAAAAAGTTGCTCAGACTACTTCCATAAAGGCAACGAGGGATGCAGAAGAAAGTGTCCAAAATGATATAAATGAACTTCTTTTCTTACGGGATCAAGTTGCTGAGCTACAGAAAAAGTTAATAGAGAAGGAGGAAGCCTTAAAATCTGCAGAGAGTTTAAACAATCAAGTAAATGAAACTTATGCATCAGTAGGTGATTTGAGACGCCAAGTTGTTGAGAAGGATGCATTGATCAAATCTACCAATGCGCAATTACATAATGCTAAGGTATTTAATCAATTGTAGTTATCCTTGTCTTTAATAATATGCTTGCATTGCCTTGTTGGAAGGATTGTTTTGATGTTTATCATATATTGGCGATGATTTATCAATCACTGATTCTTCAAATTTCTTTTTAAATATAGTTAATAATTGCATCTCCTTATTAATGGTGAAATATTAGTTTAGAAGTTTGCAGTTCGGCTAATCAGTTGAATGTTCAAGGAAATTTGTTTCTGGACTCTTTTGACTGAACGTTAAATACAAAAAACAATGTGGTGTAACTGCATTATTTTTATGTTTTTTGTTAATTCACAATCATAACATGAAATGTCACTTCCAAATCTCTGTAATTGGTAGTTTTTTGTGGAAGTCCATTTATTTGCATAAAAGACCTTTCAACTAGTAACTTACTTTTATTCAACAGATCAAACTTGCTGACAAACAAGCTGCCTTGGAAAAGATAGAGTGGGAGGCTGAGATGTCAAAGAAAAAATTAGAGGAACTTCAAGTTGATGCTGTCTCTAATGAGTTAGATATTAGTGCAATGATGACCTTGTTTGAAGCAATTGCAAATAGTGGCTCTTTTCCATGCCTTGATGATACTTCTTTTGAACCGCTCCCCCATCTAGTATGTACATCTTTCTTTCTTTGTTAGGGTTGTATCTTCTTTTTAATGTACTGCGAAACAGTGAAGATTTGTTGATAAAAAAACTATAATTATTTGACTAATTTTTTCATGGCAAGCAATCAAACGACATGCATTTTTAGAATGCTTGAATTTGATGATAATGTTTTTATGCTAAATCTTGTTTTGCTAGTTATTTTTCAAATAAGAGGATAAAATATAGGAGCAATTTTGTTCTTTTGTGAAATATCAATTTGATGTTTAGAATGTTATTTTGGCTCACCTAAATTGCTGGATTGTTTGCTCAAACTTAAACATTAACAACGTTATTTTGAGTCAAGTATAGGGTTGTTGAGTAACTTGAGTTTAAAGCAAACCAAGGCCAAAGCACCTCACCCTTGAGGGCAAAATACCATCATTGAGACTTGAATTAAGGTCGAATTTGGTTGGAACGAAGACCATGTATGGATAAAGCAACATTATCATGGCCCATGTATTGTGTCAACAATCATCCATTGTATGACATCCTTCATTTGAGTATACTTTTTTTCAGTTCATCAAAGAATATGTGCAAAAGCAACAATTAATTTAATGAAGATTCAAAGAACTTGAAATCTTGATTAAGAAGCCACTAGCATATTGCTAGCCTCTTTATTCAACAAGCTTGCGCAATGTCTATAAAACTGAATATGAAAAATCATATGTGCAATTCTTCTATGCTTTGTGTTCATCATAAGGCATGTTATTGTGAGTACTTAAGATCTCGTAAGTACAAGGATCTAAAGTTTGATTTGTGGTCCTTAATATTGATATCATTTTATAAACATGTTGTCACCTTATGGTAAGTAATGCTACTAAGTTATATCATATTAAAAAAAAAAAACCTTCAATTGGATTTCATGTCTGCTTCATCCCAAGTGTTATTCTTAAAGAAAACTTGTGGAATGGTGCTAACCTTGTTGATTCAATTAGTTTATTCTCATTTATTTCTCAACTTCTTTCTTTTACTCTCTTCTTTGTTAACTAACTCCATGTTATATTGCTTGATTAGATTTAATCAAATTTGTGGCGCATTTGGGGTTTCAGTCTTTAGTTTGAGTTATTGAAAATTATTGTGATTTAATATATTATACTAATTTTCATTGCATAGTATCCGTCAACATATTCACATTAATCTAGATTTCTCTTACTTTTGTATTATTTAGTAATTGTATTAAATAATTTTTTGTATTAATTAGTTTACTTCCTTGAAATGGTTGTTGATCATATATCTACATATGATTATTTCACATCATTGTTTATCTGTATCATTATGTACACTAGTTTATACGATTAGTGGGAAGAACGAAAATTCATCCTTTAAAAAGGTTTGACAACAAATGTTGCTGAATGGATATAGAATTGACCACTTTCATGTGTTATTCATATGAATGGTGTAGATTTGATTATATTTTCCGTTCAATTTATTTGATATCAAGGCATGAGGATTCTTGCTTCACTCGAGAGCCCATGCCTATGTAATATCTATCAAAAATGTAATATATGAATACATTTTTACAATTTCCCTATGGCTTCTATGTAATGTTTAGACGCATGAATCTATTTCATTTTTATGAATATATTTTTCTGATATGATATAATTACTTGTGGCAACAACTTTTTTTACACATATACATTAATATTCTTTGGTAAGATAATTAGATTAAAGTATTAAAAGGAAGTTTCAAAGATTAGTTATGATGTTTGATTCAAGATCATCTTTTGGGTTTGGACATGACTGATTTTAATGTAATTCATGTATAGATAGATTTATTGGTGTTAATCCATATGATAAAGCTAGTCCTAATAATATTTTAGAATGCATGAAGATTTAATTTACTTATTTCATGCAAACATAGTGAGCTTGCACAATGTTATACATAGCACATGCATGTCTTACATGAAGACATAGCACATGCATGTCTTACATGAAGATGGAAGTTAGTTGACAATTATATTTACAAGTTTATATTCGATAGATACCATAGAAGGTACTTGAGCTTCAAGTAGGGTGATAAAGTGATGGTTTGCTTGCAACCAAATAAATATGCATGGGAACTTTCATGATATTGGATGCTAGAAAATTAAGCTACACATAATTTTGCGGGGTATAGGTACAAAATGATGTGAGTTAGAAATCCAAAGGATTCTTGCATTATTCCAATTCAATGTGGCTGGTCTGACTTTATACCTTGAACCACCAACAATGACATGATATTACCTTATTTTTCCTTTTCTTGCCCCACATTCACAAAGCTACAATGCTACCTTTGTCGGAGAAGCAAATCATCAGAGAACTCCTTGAGTTATATGTAATTGCAATTCTTTATTTTGAAATTGTGATCATTATGGGTGATGATTGTACGAGGTATCTTATCAAATATAAAGCAAGGTAAACATCTGACGATTCATAGGTATTTTTGAAAGAGCTTCAACACATTCCAAAATATGATGAAAGAGTATTAACGGTGGCATTCACACCATCAAGTTAAGGGGATTTATACGAAGGTCAAAGTCTACAATTGTTTTTGAACACATCAAATTGTCGTATCGCATGTCTTCTCTATTTAAAGATGTTTTTGAGTTCATTGTTTTGTACTTGATTTTTAGTAGGATCTCTTTTTTTCTTTTTTACTTGTTCAATAGAAAAATAATTCAAGGACCATCCAATATAGGTATATTAAGGTATATAGGTTGTGACTTATGATAGGATAATATTTATGGTATGATGGGAGACAGGAACAAAGCCATAATTCTTATTTAGTGGGGACACAAATTGTATTATCTAAAAAATTGCTCATTAATACGATCTCTTTTATCAACAAAAATGATTCTGATAACTAATTATTCTTTTAATTAATATGTCTTGAGACTCATTCAATATTATTGTGAATAACTCATTGCTTTTATATTAATAATAACAGGTGCATTCATGTATGAAACAAACTTTGTTCGGCATGCATTTAGAAGTCAAATAAACATTTCCATTTGTGTATCATACAACATTAATATATATATATATATATAATGAGCCTGCTAGGAAGAGATGCACTGGCCAAGCACTCGAACTTCGGTGAACATCAGAAGATTTGTTCATCTATTTTGTCGGGAAGAGATAAGATGATGGATCACTTTCTTGAAGGAATAAATATAGACAACCTTTGATGTTGAGGCAATTGTTTTCATCCCAATAGCAAAATACATATCATCGAATGATCTGAAGGAAGACCCCGGGCAACGGGGAGACCAGACCGCCCCACTCAAGAAGTCCGGGCAAAGCCGCCAGGCCCCCCGCGCAAGAAATCTCGAAAATGGCGCGCGAAAGGCGCCGACTCAACCAAAAAAAGCCTTGCCTAGGCGAGCCGGCAAGGATGAACGAACCCGCGCTTAGCAAAGAGCGGGGAAAAGGTGCGTAGCAAAGAACTGAGAATCCTTCGGGTGACCACGGACGAAACTATATATATATCATCATCATCATCAATAATTCCAGCATCCAGCATGAATCTCAAGGCATGACACGGATATCGGGGCAATCTCTTAAGCAAGAAACATTTAAACTTCGATTCAAAGTCACCTAGAGCACCAATTTCAGCAAAATATTAGTCAAACTCACCAGCTCAATGAGACGAACACAATGGTATCAAAATTGGTCCAATTCAAACCAAATCAAGCTCTGATCAAGCCATTAAACTGCTTTTGGAAGTTTCATCAGTTTGGCGCCGTCTGTGAGAATCGGAGTCTAGTTCGACACTATCTCCAATTCTGAGACACAGGACTCCTACTTTGTTTTTCAGTGTTGTACATCATCCAACTGGCAAAGGAATCTCCTTTGCATTTTGAGGATCATCTTTGAGGCATTCTTCGATGCGGGGAATAAACTTCGCTACAGTCTCAAAAGGTTGTTCACTTCGACGTCCTAGGCACGATTGTAGTGAAGTAGTCTTCTTACATCCTATTCAGACACAAAGACTTGCACTACTTCTTTCAGGCTGTGTTGACTTCACTTTTGTCGAGGTTTAGTTTTCCTCCTATAATTTAGGGTTCTAGCCTTAGGAGCTTCCCTGACGATCTTAGATTGTTAGAAGTGGGACCCACCTTGTTTTAGAATGCTCGAAGCCACTTCGTTACTCTTTTGAAGTCTCACACGAGATTCCGTAGCTCTAGCTTATAGTAGGTTGGAATTGACGTCAGGAATTCAAATAGAGTCCCTATAGGACCACTGGACATTTGGACAGCCTCGTGCACATTTTTGCACCGCTGGACGCACAAATTCCTCGAGTTGCAGCCTCGACACTTTTAATTACTCCGCAACAGATCAAAGTTGAAGTCAGGATGTTGGGATGATCGGTATCAAGTTAAAGTTTCAACAGAATTAAAATTTGACGCACTTTCGGCCCGGCCGTTAACGAAGTTGCCCGAACGACTCCGAATCGCAAAATCGACAGTGCCAATGCGTATGGAACGTCGAATTTGCTAAGAAATGACATGCATTTTGCCAGAGTTCCGTGCACGCGCAAATCGCCCCGGATTCGGCGCTTTTAAATAAAATAAAATAAATTAATTAAGTCTTTATATTTATTCTTTTTAAGCCATGTCTTATTTCACCCTTCCCGCACCCTTCTCTAGCTCGTCCCACGTCCATCTTCTCCCTTCTCCCGTGGGATGGTGCGCCGTTGCCCTAATCCGGTTCAAACGAGCTCGCTGGCTTCGTTCCTTTTCCTCCCATTGTACCTTGGCTTCTCTTTACGCAATAGGAAGCGACGTCCCATGAGCTCTGCCCGAGCTCCCCTCTCTCGGTGCCTTGGACTTTCCTCTTTGGTCCTCGAACGACTGTGGCACCTGCCCCTGTGGCATGAATAGGGAAGCTTCTCTCCTTCCCAAGAATTCTTCTTTCCTTTCCTCTCGATTCTCTCCTTGGTGCGTGTTGTCTTGCGATGGCATGGCTCGACCATGGTTACTGTTAGCATCGGGTGAGTATTTGGGTAAGCTCGGATGAATTTGGGTGAATGTGGTTGGGCTCTCTTCTTCTTTTCTTACTATATAAGCCCCATTTTGGGAAGTTCTTAGGATTGGATTATTCTTTTGGTTGAGGGCTGAGTTGTTTGATTTCTCTCAAGAAAAAGGAGTGATGCTTCCCCTCTCCCCTTTCCCTCCTGTTTCGCTGCTTAGGGTCCATTTGGAGCAGCTTATATGGTGCGGTAGCGTTTTAAAAACGCACCTGGCCTGTTTGGGTAAACCGTGTTTTGGCAGCTTATGTGTTTTCGAAACGCTGAAAACAACGTTTTCACACCGCACCTATCTGGAGGTAGCTTTCTGTCTGCGGTCTGGCTTTTCCAAAAAAATAAAAATTTGTAATAGCTACCGCACTTAGCTTATCAGCAGATTATTTTTGATCAACTTATCAGTAGATTATTCAATAAGCTGCAGCTGCCCCAAACAGACCTTTAGTCCACTGTGCGTGTGTGAGTGAGAGGTGGGAGTGTGTTATTTACTTTTCTCCTCTTGGGCTTGCTCGAGCTTCTCCTTGCTCGACATTGCTACTGGTTTCTCTTGGCTTCCCTGTGGATTTAGTTAAGATTCTTGCTTGGTTGTTTGTGGTACCATTGAGCACTGCTACAACATGGAGTCTGGAGCAAAACTTCGAGGGCAGCACATCCATCTTCAACAGCAAAACTTGTATACTTCAAAGAAAACTATTCCTTAGTTTAAATAACAATCCATAGGACTTCTAGGTAGTCCGCTAGTGCGACATAAATCCTCACCTGTTCTTTTAGGCCTTTGCACAACCATGTTGTGCAATATAAGCCCTAACTCGCTTTAGGATTCTGAAGTCGTCGTCCGGTATGACATAAATCCTCCCACATTCCAGGTTATTTGCATAACTGGGATGTTATGCAAATGTAATTCCTATAATTAATGAGCATGATTGAAATTTAAATAAATTCATTTCCAAAATTTAAAGCCCGATAGTAAGATAGTCTGGGATGTCACCAGGGTTTACTCGGATCTGTTTCATCCTCTACTCCTTTTTCCTTTTGACTCCAGAAATAAATTGTTCTAATCTCGAGTCACTCACCTATTAGATTTCCTATTACCACACTACTTTGAAAATCCTACCCTTTGAATTCATGAAGATAGATACCTCTGATCTAAATCGAGGGTTCTCTCAGGTGACTTCGGTCATTTGAGGGGTAATTGACTATAGCCGCTATAGGGAACTTTATGAACCCAGGTAATATAAACTTTATTTAATTCTTTTGTTAAATAGGGAAATTTGTCGGTCAATATAAAAGATTCGCAGACCAGAACAGATGTCATAAATTCTGTAATTTATTTGATCGAGTCGTATCATCAAGCAGTGTGTCTATCCCTCAGGATAGATGCATCGCTTGCGATATTATGCTCATTCATTTCAAACTACTAAATGAATGAGATTCGTCCATTCTCATTTTTCAAATTTAAAATTTTATTTTCAAATTCATACATATATTAAATTAAATTAAATCAAAATCCCCAACAATGACGATTCAACGGTCGACAACTGGGGGGCAACCTTCAATGCAGTCTTGAAAAGTCATTCATGTTAATGTCTCGGGCATGCTGTGGTAGGGTAGTATTCCCACATTTTATTCAGACATCAAGTCTTTGAGAGCTGCTCCCAGACCGGGGGCAACTTACAAATAACACTTTCTCTGTGCCCTCGCCGTCATAGAGTTCTTCCTCAATCGTATCAGGAAGCTGGTCTCTTCGAGGTTTAATATATGGGTTGTTTTACAAGCTCGTGTGAAAATCACACTCGTTGGTGGAACAACAAACTTAAAAGCAGCAACTGACAAGTTGATCATCCTTATGTATGGTTGCAACCATATTTCCAAAAAAATAAGGTCTATTGCGACCTATGCCTAGTTTCGAGAAACGCAACATTTCTGACACTTCATTTTAGGCTTAATCGATTCCGAGGAGACTCGATTTAATCTCTTCCATTAAAAGCTACAGCTATCAAGCAAAGTCTTCGACTAACAACCTTGAATAAATTAAAAATCCTTGGTGGACTCTTTTATAATAGTTATGGTCGTCAAGTAAAAGCTTCGACTAAGAACCTAGGATAGGGCAATCATCCTTGGTGGATTTCATATGACTTTTCATTATGGTTTAACACCGTCAAGCGTATCCGGCTATACAGCCCAAGACGGGTCTTACAACCTTATTGGATTCTCTTTTCAACTATGCTCCAACACAGGCTATAGTCGTCAGACAGACACACTTTGACTAACAGCCTAGGAAAAGTCGAACATTCTCATTGGCAGAAGTTGAACCCAGAAGACAATACATGGGAAGCTATGGTGCTCTTAGAAGACAAACCTAAAAGGCAAGTCTTGATGGGAAGTTACCATGCCCGTAGAAGTTGAACCCAGGAGACAACTCGATGGAAAAATCGGTACTCATGGAAGTCGAGTCCAAGAGGCAATATTCGATGGGACGCTACCATACCTCTGGAAGACGAGCCTAAGAGGCAAGTCTCGATGAGAAACTAGTAGTGAATAGAGCTCTCACTAGAAAGAGTCCAAAAGAGCAAGTGATTGACAAAGTCTTCACTCAAAGATCTCAAAAGATTACAAGTTTCAGAGGGCACAAGTCCATCAAAGACCTTAGAAGACTATAAGTCTCATAAGGCACAACTACATTAAAGACCTCAGAATGCTTCAAACCTTAGAATACACCAATGCATTTGAAGCTACTAAAATACAGGGGCCAAAGAATGCATAAGCCTCAAAAGATATAAGCATAGGAGAATACAAATCTTAGAAGGCACAAGTCTGAAAATGTATGTGATTTTTTTTAATATAAAGTACACGTGGTAACTTTAATTGCAGAATTTCGAACGATTGAGAAGCCAAAACAACCTCAGAAGCAAATTAATAGATTATCATTTTAGCATAGAGTAGTCATAAATATTCGATCTTGCAAGATTGTGATATTTTCGCGCGATAAGATTAATGTCGCCCGAAAATAGGGGCACAACTGATGCGTCATCAAATAAATTCAACTTCTATCGTGAATCTCAAGGCATGACACAGATATTGGGGCAATTTTTTAAGCAATAAATTATAAAACTTCGATCAAAAGTCACCTAGAGCGCTGATTTTGGCAAAATAACAGTCAAAATGACTAGCTCAATGAGACGGACACAATGGTACCAAAATTGGTCCAATCCAAACCAAATCAAGTCATTAAACTGCTTTCTAGATATATTTGAAATGTCAAGTAGATGTCGAATCTAGTGAGTTTATAGCCACATCGAGCATCTTGACAAGAGAAATCCAACGAGCACAAGATCTCTCAATTCCGACATTGTTAAGACACTCGAATGTTCATCAAACACCGTCTCATCGAGGAAATCTCTTCGGGTCTTCCAATCGAAGTTATTCATATTTTTTCATTAATTACAATCGGGACTCTATAAATAGAACACCGCCCCTCATGAGGAGGGGAGAGCTTAAAGCGTGAAGAAGACTGAAATTTGGAGGAGCTGAAGTTCGGGATCACTTAGGCATCGACAACCACCAATCGTAAACCGTCGACGACCACCACCACTTGCTAGCTGTCGCCGATCACCATCAGTCGCCACCCATTTTTTACAAATTCATATGTGCATCGACGTTATAACTCAAGAGACTGTGTAACGTTTTCTCTCTTATGGGACTAGTGATTGTAATTGTAATCACTAATTTATGATGAATCTCTTCAATTGGGTCGGGCCATGCGGTTATTTCTCTTTATTGGTTTTTCACGGGAAAACTTCTGGTGTTTCTACTGGTTATTTTCTTTCATCCGACTGTGTGTTGAATCCTGCTGCAATGCTAAAACAATAATATATTACTCTACGCCACGAATCTTCTTGCACTAATTTCCCAATTCCCCTTCATCCGTGTTCCCAATTCTTTGCCTCTACCTTCGTTTGTTTGGCGGTCCACGTGAAAACCAAGTTGTGTGCTTGGGACATTTACATACATCCCACATTAATCCTTATGTTGCATGATAGTCAGACACCAAAACTTTTGTGTGGACATTTATATATTTTATACCATATACCTTCAATATAAGAACGATGAACGTGATATATATATATACACAAATATTCAAGCGTGCAAGATTGTGATATTTTCGGGCAATAAGATTAGTCTCATCTAAAAATATGAGGGTAACAAGCACATCATTTATAAATCTAGCACGAATATCGAGGCATAACATGGATATCAAAGCAATCTTTTAAGCAAGAAACGCTCGAACTTCGATTAAAAGTCACCTGAAGCTCTAATTTCAACAAAATAATAATCAAACTGACCAGCTCAACGAGGCATACATAATTGTACTAAAATTGGTTTAATTCAAACCAAATCAAGCTTCGATCAAGTCATTAAAGTTGTTTGGAAGCTATTCAGATTTATTTGGAAGGTCAAACGGATGTTAAATCTGATGAGTTTATAGTCAAATCGAGTGTCTCGACAAGTGAAGTTCAGCGAGCCCAAGTTCGCTCGATTCCCTACATCATTAAGGCACTCAAAAATTCATCAAACGTCATCTTATCGAGGGAATCTCTCCGAGCCGTCCGATCAGAGTGGTTCATATTCTTTTATTAATTGCAGCCGACCTCTATAAATTGAGCCTCACCCCTCATGAGGAGCGCATAGCTTGAAGCCTGAAGAAAACTGAAGCTTACATAATGAGTTTAAGTTCAACATCACTTTGACACCGACCACCAGTCGTCGACCGCCTCCTATCACCACTTGTCGGTAGCCAATGATCACCATCGGTCGTCGGCGATCATCATTGGTTGTCGCCCACTTCTGACAAATTCATACGTCCATCGACGTTGTAACTCAAGAGACTGCGTAACTCTTTCCTGCTCGTAGGATAAGTGATTGTAACTGTAATCACTAATTTATAGTAGATCTTCTCAATTAATCCAGGTCCTATGGTTATTCCCCTTACAGGTTTTTCACGTAAAAATTTCTGGTATTTCTTTTGTTGTTAGCTTTCATCCATGTCTGTGCTGAATTCTCGTGCAATGCTAAAACGGTAATCAATTATTGTAAGCCACGAATCTTCTAGCACAAATTTCTCAATTCCCTATCGTTCTACATTCTCAATTCCTTGCCTCTGCTGCCGTTTGTTTCGCAGTCCACGTGAAAATCAAGCCGCATCCTTGGGACATTTACATAAACCTTACATTAGTCCTTAGGTTGCAAGACATAAATGCAGATTACACTCATATTTTTTCTCGAAAGATAATCAAGATTGATAATCGTTTTATGAAAATTCTAAAGTGGACTGTTGATTTTGATCCAAAAGTGGAGTCCCCTATCATTCCTGTTTGGATAAAGTTCCCGGATTTAAAACTACAACACTTCAACTATGAAATTCTCTATTGCTTATCAATTGCTTACGTTAAGCATCTCAAGGTTGATAGTCCCATGCTTGCTGTCACCAAGCCCTTTGTGGCTTGTGTGTTAGTTGAGAGAGATATCACCCAATCTGCTCTGGATGAGGTATGGATTGGATCCAATCACAACGGATATTGGCAAAATGTTGAAATATAATCACACCGTCCTTTTTGTTCTCATTGTAGTATGTTTGTTCACAACTCTACTATTTGCTATCATTTGCATCCTCACTTAAGGCCGGATATTGCTAAAGTTCAACAACCTGCTCAGAAATCTATTCATATTGAATTGGAGGTGTACGTCTTGCCGCCTACCATATCTGCTTAGGAGGTGCAACCTCATTCTCTTTCCAACGCCACACATACCTCTGCTCATCTGCCCTACGCTTTTCCTGATGGCAAAACTCTAATGATCCTCTTATTCAAACCTTGGTTGTCTCAGATGAAGAACCCATACCCAAGCCGTTCTACCCTTGGATGTTCCTCCCCTTGAACACTCTACTCCAGCTGTTGGATTGGAGCATGGTACTCTGGAGTCTCATGACACAGCTCCCCTTACTACTAATATTGATCTATCTCAAGATGTTTCTTGTTTTAATGTTGCCCCTCATTTGAGGGAACCGCAACTCTCAAGACATTTGGATTCTGCTAAGGCAGTTACCAAGCAGTTTGTTATCGCTACTCAGGTGCAAAGGGCTCAAGATGTACGGGGCCGACAATCTGTCGACCAACCTACTGATCAGATGAGTCAGTCCTCATATGAGGAATGACAGGTTTACACATCCAGAAGGAAGAAGAAGAATGAAGGGCAACTGAAACTCAGAAATTTAATGGATGATATACTAATTACTTCAGGCAATGAAAGCAAGCTTAACGATTTGTTAGCTGGCTCCCTTCCTAGAATTAGAGGTAGAGGTAGGGCAAAATCGGGTCGTCTCTATCTACCTGATTTTGAGTGTATGTGGTTGACTTGTTTTTGGGTATACATAGAAGTTGTTCCTTCTATTTTTTGCGTTTGTTTACGGGTACATGGGCTGACATCGATGCTACTGCTACACAAGTCTTTGGAACTCGGCTTTGCTTTAAGGAGAGACTATTGACTATGATTGGTTGCTGCGAAATATATTGTTATTGAAGTTCCTTCAGATCCTTTTTTGGCTGAATTTCGCATTTGGACTGCATTTTCGCTCCTCTGTTCTTTTCTTTTTTTTTATCTTTCACTGTATTTTTCTTTTTTCTGCTAAAGGTGGAACCACTTAGGGTGCGTAATTTTTTGGGTTTTATATTTGTAGTGGGGCTCCATCTTCACACACTCTTTTATAACTCCTTTATGATGAATATATATGGAGCCGTATGATGCTCCTTCCTATATATATATATATATATATATATATATATATATATATATATATATATATATATATATATATATAAGATGTCGTCTACCTCGCTCGGCTCTGCTAGGGTTTCACCTCATGGCGAACCCTAGCGACCGTTACTGTAATTATCTATCCTTACATCTTCTCTGCGTCGTTTTCGTCGCTACTCTTTGTGCGTAGCGTTGTCTTCGATCTCGACCGAACGGCTCGCGTCACTGCTTCCTGCGTAGCGGTGTGTCTGGAGCTGCGCGGCTTTGCTGCTGCGACCGAACAGTCCGCGTGCTGTCTGCAGCTGCGGGCTCAATCAAAGCTCGACAAAGGTATTACATTTTTTGCTAGACGCCTCTTCGCCAAAGTCGTTTGCTGCGGCTGGTTCTCTGCTACAGGATCGAGTCGAGCTGTTTCTGCTGCGCTCGATTCGATTCCCTGCGTCTCCTTCTGCTTTGTTCGTTGTTGTGGCTGTCGGTTACTTCCACCAGCGACTGTTGCAAGCTTGACGGGATTCCAGTCAGCGGGTTTTGCACAGCCACAAAAAAGGTTTCGGGTCGATCTTACGCGGATACCCTCGCCTGCGATAACCTCGCCCTCTCCCCTTCACGTTCTAACATGTTCCCGTAGAGATTCCATGATGCATTTGCTCAAGGCGTCGAAATCGAGTTTCTAAAAAAAGCATCCCGTAAAGACGGCAAACCTGCAATCTTTCTTACAGAGGAAGAGATTTCCACCCTAGTTGCACTCTGTCGGCTGTTTCTAGTGGGTAAGTTCCTCTACGGTAATCCTAAACCTAGAACTGATCCGAAAGAAATTTGAGCAAGTGAAGCTGAATGGAAGTTGGAATATTGGCAGACTGGATGGTCGGCACGTTCTCATCCAATTAACGGATGATAAAGATTACGCTCACGTGTTTGCTAGAAGAATACTTCGTACAGACAATCGGGTGATGAAGTGCTAAAATGGACGGTTGATTTTGACCATCGTACTGAGCCTCCCATCATTCCGGTGTGGCTACGCTTCCCAGATTTGCAGGTTCATCTTTATGATCAAGAGTTTCTATTTGCTTTCGCAAAGATCTATGGCACACCACTCCAAATTGATCCGTCTACAGAGCATCTAACTAGACCTTCTGAGTCTAGAATATTGATAGAACGGGACATTACGTTACCCTTCCCGAAAGAGCTATGGATTGGTATCTAACACCAGGGATTTTGGCAACCAGCAGAACTTAAACAGGTACCTCTTTACTGCACTCATTGTCGTATGTTTGGTCACTCTCACCAACAATATTACCACTTGCATTCGAATCTCAAACCTTCACGTACAAACGCTACTGGGCCACACATTCCTGCGACGGATATACCCTCTTCCTCACTGTCTGTGATACCCACTGTCACGCCCACGCCGAACACAATGCAGAAGTCTACTGATACTGATTCAAAGCATGTCGATAATGATCAATTGTTGGAGTGTCAGGATGCGGCCGCTGCCCTTTCTTCTTTGCCTTCTTCCATTGGATTTGCAATTACTATGGAGGGTGCTCAGGCTTCCCTCCCTGACATGATTGAACAAAGGGAAGAAGCGAATACTCACATTCAGAAGACGGAAAACGTGCATACTACTACCGAGATTTCAAACAGTAGCCTTATTACTGCTACTACACAGACACGGGAACCTACCGCTGCACATGCATGTCATTATATGGTCTAGACTGACCAGTCTTCCCAAGATGAATGGCAAGTGTATTCCTCCCGGCGGAAGAAGGCTGGGGGTACTTTGCCGCTTGGAAATTTAATGGATGATACATTAGTCTCTCTTGGTAATGGAGAATCACTTCAGAGTTTGATTATTGAATACGCTACACAAATCCATGGAAGAGGAAGTCCTTGGCGACCTCGTCCATAGAAAATATTTTATTTGCATGTTTTTCTTTTATTCTATATTTTATACTTTTTGTTTGAGCTTTATTTTTGCTCTGTTTTTCTTATGAGAAGAGCCTCATCTTTTGGGCCCTCTCATACTACTTATTTTGTAATCTCTTTATTTCAATGAAATAGGTCATAGGGCATCTTTTTCATATATATATATAAATATATATATATTTCGGGCGATAACAGATGTATCATTGTCTTCGCTCTGCTAGGGTTTTGCCTCATGACGAACCCTAGCGTCGTAATCTAATCCTTTGTTTCTTTCCGTCGTTGGGTTCTGTTTGAAGAGCTCGCGTCTGCGTCTAATGTTTGTCTCTGATACGAGTCTGATTCAGAGATTTCGTCGTCATATGGTGGTCACGAATCAGACTCGTATCATTACACACTAAACCTATCGCTGTTGCAACTGCTGGCTTCCCTTCTACAACGATTCTACTATCTAATCAGACCAAGGATCGCACGAGTCAATCTTCTGATGAAGAATGACAGGTTTACACTTCTTGGCGGAAGAAGGCTGGGGGCAAACTCTAGCTTGAAAACTTAATGGATGACACTTTGGTTACTCTTTGCAATGGCATGACACTTCAAACTTTGTTATCTGGCTCCGCTCCTAAAACTAGAGGAAGAGTCAGAACAAAACTGTCTCGTCCCTAGCTACTTGTTTTCTACATGCTTTAAAATTTTTTAGTATATTTGTATCCTATTTTGTTTAGGGTATTACTGTACATTTGTATCGTATGGGTAGAATGCCCCTATTGGGCCCTCTCATAAACCCTTTATATATCTTTTCTATTTCAATAAAATCAACCATTTGGGCTTTTCTCAATATATATATATATATATATATATATATATATATATATATATATATATATATATATATATATATATTTCGGGCGATAAGATTAGTCCCACCCGAAAATAAGTAGGCAACTCGATTCGTCATCAATAAATTCAACGTTCAGCACAAATCTCAAGGCATGACACGAATATCGGGACAATCTTTCAAGTATGAAACGTTCAAACTACGATTAAAAGTCATTTAGAGCTCCAATTTCAACAAAATAACAGTCAAACTGACCAGCTTAACGAGACGGGCACAGTTGTACCAAAATTGGTCCAATCCAAACCCATTCAAGCTTCGATCAAGCCATTAAACAACATTTGAAAGCTTTCCTGAGATATTTGAAAATTCAAACAGATGTCAAATCTGGTGAGCTTATAATCAAGTCGAGCGTCTCGACAAGACAACTATTACGAGCCCATGTTCGCTTAATTCTGACATCGTTAAGGCACTCAAACGTTCATCAAATGTCGTATGATCGAGGTAATCTCTCTGGGCCCTCCGATCGTAGTGGTTCATATTCCTTCATTAATTGCAACCGGGGCTCTATAGATAGAGCTCCACCCCTCTCATGAGGAAGAGGGGGTGAGGAGAGCTGGAGCTTAATGCCTGAAGAGAGAGCTTGAAGTTGGAATAATACTGAAGCTTAGAGAAGGAGCTCAAGTCCAGCATCACTTCAAGTCGACCGCCACCGAACATCAATCGTTGCCTGTTTCCTACAACCCTCGCCAGTTGTTGCCGATAGCCATTGGCCGCCGCTCTCTTCTTATAATATCTTCATCTGCGCATCGACGTTATAGTTCGAAAGATTGTGTAACTCCCCCGTTGGATAAGAGACTGTACTTGTAATTTCTTTTTTATAATGGATCTCTTCAACTGAACCAACCCTTGTGATTTTTCCCCTTGTTGGGTTTTCCATGTAAAAACTTTTGTTGTCTCTAATGGTTGTTTTTTTTTTATCTGAGTGTGTGTTGAATTCTCGTGCAACATTAAGACGATAATATATTACTCTAACGCCGCGAATCTTCTAAGATGCATCATATATATATTACAATATTATAAAATTGGTTGACCCTAGGATTGTACTCTACCATTTTTCTCATATAAGTGTAAAAGAAAACAAAATAAAAAAAAAGAAATACTTTTAGTTATTGGCAAATAGGTCTGCAAACGAGCGGATTACTTTTTATTCTTTAGTCTCACATCAAAAAACATGTATAGTAGTTTTTGTTTAAATGAAAAAGGATAGCATTATTGCTTGAACATTTTGAATAGCGCATGAGCTTGTTTGTTGTCTTGGATGGGTGAGATATAATTTTTGCCTTTAAAAGGCATTTAAAATAAAGTATTAAAATTTTGAACCCAATTAGATTATTTTGATTTCTTAAGTCTTAATAAGTAATTACTTATCTACACTCTTAGTTAGCTTAATTAGGATAAACTAGATGTTTAATTAAAGATCACTAAAATCAAGCACTAGCTGAGTTTAAATCAAATTTGAACAACAATGAATATAAATAAACTAAGGTTGAGCAATATCCTAAAAGTTTGAATTCAAACTCGAGTCGAGCTTAAAAAAGTTTTTAGTAAATGAGCTCGAGCTTCAACTTACCCCTACTCGGCTCAGCTCGCTTAATAAAAAATTAATAATAAATTAAATTAGTGGGTTGGGTTAGTGGGCGGGCCCCCAGTTGTAGTTCTGCCCCTGTATGTGCGGGCCTTTACAACGATCTAAATGTGTTTTATCCACTTCTTTTGGGATTTTTATTGATGTGCGAGTTGTTTGAGCATTCATTAGATCCGTGTATTTGGATTGAACTCATATTACCAACTTTTATTCTTATAATTTCTTATGATTATAAATAAATGAATACATGAGGCATAAAATATAATCCAATAATAGTTTACTTGGAATATTTTTTTCTTTCTTGTGCTTGAGTGTTGATTGGATGTGAATCTTTCCTTTTTCCTTGTACCAAAAAAAGAGGCCTAAATTATCATATGGTGATTTCTTTCACTTATCTTTCTCTATTCTATGTATTTATTTATTGGTTTTCATGAACAAGCGGATTTAATCAAATTTCTTGTAACTTGGACTTTCTGAATGCAGTGTAATTTTTTATTGAGGCGTGACTTTTTGTTGTTCTAAATTATTATGTAAAATTTTTATCATGTGATCATTACATTATCCTTTATACAAATTTTGTGGGTTTTCAAAATTTCTTCAAAAGGAATGAATATTTGTTTAATTGATGCCATGTGAATTTCAAATCTTATGTTGCATGTGTGATTTTTTGCATACATCATATGACTATATTAGGGGACCTTAAACCTTAAGGTGGCACATTAGAATTGTTATAAAATTAGAATGTCATGTAACTTGCGTTCGGCCTGAAATTTCCACAAATGATATATATAAGTTTCAATCGAACATACGAAAAGCAGTGTCAAATTCTTTGAATTTTCCCACATTACATGTTTCTTTTTTCTTTTTTTTATATGCGACTAAGTTGAGTTTTAGTTTTTCACATGTTACTATATTCTTATATTTATATGGCTAAAGCTGATAGAATTTTTAATTTGTGAATTTATTTAATCTCGCACTGGTCGAGGACCTTATAGCCTAATAAACAGGGCCTTATAGAAGCCTTTAATGCTGCATTGCAATCACCTAGGATTTAGGATTGTCCATCTCATCCGTTGAAATTTCCAATCCTCTATTGATGCAACATTTATGCCTTCGACTGTAAACAAATGCAATTAGAGAAAAGCAATGTTGAACCAAATATGAAAAGCAAATATTATAATGATGATTCAATGCAATTTAATGTAAAACCAAATGCAATATTAGATATCCAAATTTTGCTAAGAAGAAAGATACCTAATGTATAGGGTGATAGATTCTTCACAATAAAAATTTAAACCATGTAGTAACATAAGAACTCCGAACATATGAATTTTTTTAATTAAATTCAATCACATAACAATACCATTAAACTCAATCACAGGATATTATGTCGGTCACTGATAATGTTAAAACGAGTTATCTTCCAATTTATAATAAGGAGTAAAGGATAACTAGATTCAGAAAATTCAAAGAAACTGGAATTTGGAAATGCGAAACAGCATAACATGTTAAATTTAATGAAGGGTAACATACCCATGGTCCTTAGATTTAATGTATTCTTACCCTTTGTTTAAGGCATGTTTACCTTGATTGCAAGAACTTGGTACCTCGCATTCGAGGTAGAGCTACAGTGGGAGTACTGTTGGGGAGGGGGACGGGGTTAATGCGTGTTCATAACTTGCTCAACCCCAGTAAAATAAGTTTATTATTATTTTTTTAGCCAAGCCAAGTCGAGTAGTAGCATATTCAGGCTCAACTTGCCCAACCCTACTAAAATTAATTTATTATTTTTTTAAGCAGAACCAAGTCGAGCAATAGCATATTCAGGCTCAAGCTCATTTACGTCAAATTTGTTTAAGCGGCTTGAGCTTGATTCAAGCTTCTAGGATATTGTTCAAGCTCGTTTTTTTTAATTCATTTTTCTTCAGGTTCTATTTAAGCTGCGTGCGTGCGTGATTTTAGCGAGCTTTAATTGAGCAGCTCTTTTTTATACGAACCGAATGCTGTGAAGCTCAAGAAACTCATGCAAGTATGCATGTCATTTAATTAGTACACGAAACAAGGTCCGTGTATCGATCTCACGAGGAATAAGCGAATTTTCAAGGTAAAATTTCTAGTCTGCTGGCTTTGATTCTAGCCTGAAGTACAAAATTCTAATTTTTTTGGAAGTCACTAATCCTAATGTTTGAAATACACAAACCTAAGATAACAAGGTAAGGATTTTAATGTAGGTTTCTTATGTTGGTAAAATACTCTCTTGAATTGGTTCAACAAGAATATAAGTTTGATTTGGTGATTCAACTAGTAGGTGATATTCGTTAAAAATTTTCATTCTTATCTCTCCTAGGCACACCTAAGAATTTCGGCAATCATATAGGTTTAGTTCCTTAAATTAAGTGCTTAGCTCAGAAATCAGATTATTTCTAAGGGATTTCACTAACCTAGAAGCAATATTCTTTTTTTCCTAAGTTAATGTGATTAACCAAGTTGATCCACTAAGGTTTCTTCTTAAATTCGAAGATTACAATAAGTTTTTACTACAAGAAATTCCGTAAAATCACACAAGTGAATTCAAACTCAACATTTCCTGCATCACCAATTCAAAGGAGTAATATTATTCTACTCACTAATCATACTTGAGAACGACAACATCACTATTTTATTAAAAGGAAATATCAAAGACGAGAGTTTAGCAGATAAAACTCGATGAGTACACTATGAAATTTGCAAACTTATCTTTTGTCCTTCTCCAAAGGAAATGTTGAGACTACAAGCACGATTACACACTATGAAATTCTCATAATCTATCCTCACTTCACTCACTTTCACATAGAATTTGTTGCTCTAGCTTTTTCTCTCCACTCACATGTGTAAAATATCAAAAACACTGCCTTTCTTTCAGTCGAAGATGAATTTATAACTTGGATCATGAATCGACACCTATGAACGGTTCAAACAATCAGAAAAAGTAAACTAGGGCTTGGGTGCTTGTCACCGGCACCTTGGCGCTACAGTCGAGGTGCCCACTTTTCAGTTGATCGGGTCACATTTCTAGGGCATTGGACTCCTAAGTGCCTGTACCTAATGCTTGATCCCTGCTTTCACAACGCCAACTTTCTACTTTCTCTATATTTTGGGACCAAATTTGAGTTCCTTGGACCCATAGGCGCTCCGCTTCGACGCCTAGGCGTTGCTCCTATACTTAGCTTTTTTCCTTAGCTCTTCATCTCCGATGAATCTTTTTCCTGAATCCTGTAAAATATGTCACAAACACCTTCCAAAGCGTAAAATTAATATAAAAACATATTAAAATATAATATAAACAATTACATTTCTAATACATGTCACTTTTTCAACCTAATCAAGCTAAGGTTGTAAATAAATAGTTAACTTATTTAACCCAAACAAATCAAAAAAATAATTTAATTGAGTTTTGAATTTTAAGATTTATTTTAAATGTCTTTCAAAGGAAAAATAAAATAAAATCTCTCCCATCTGAGACATCAAACCCATGCTTTGTTTGAAATGTTCAAACAATAATGATGTGCCTTTCCATTTAAACAACATTCATAATACATATTTTTTTGATGTGAGACTAAAACGTAAATGGTAAAACACTTTAATATTTGGTTTGTTTGTAGCCCTTTTTGAGTACCTTCAAGAAAGCTTTTCTTTTGTTTCTTTCTTTTTTTTTTTGTCTGTTTTCTTCTTACTTATATGCAAGAAATGGTAAAGTGCAATCAAATGGTTGACCACTTTCATAATATTGTAACATACATGCACATGTATTTATGTGAATATATGAATATATATTAATGTTATATGATACTTAGTTTGAAATGATTATTTGACTTGATGCATACATTTATTTGACTTCTCGATGCATGCAAAATAACTTTTTTTTTCTCTGTTATTATTTATGCATTAAGCAATGAGTTATTCACAGTTATATTGGATGAATTACAAGATGTATTAATTAAAGAATAATTAGCTACTAGAATTATTTTTGTTGTTAAACTAGATTGTATTGTATTTATGAGTAATTTTTTATTGAATATAATTCATGCCCCGCTAAAATGAATTTTTGCTTAGCCCCTGCACACATAGACAATGATATCTTATGGGAGCCTATTTGAGGGTTGATCTATGTCATGATGCAGCCCGGGGCTTGGAATTAATCAAAGACGGGAACATACTTGTCAAACGATGGGAACTAATTTTTTTTCTTCCTCTACAATTAAATAAATGAAAGAACTACTAATCAAATTAAATTAAAGCAATATATTTAAATTTACATCGTTACTAGTTGTCCATGTTTTTAATAAACATTATCTCTTCTAACGTTCATCATTACTTAATTAACCTAAAAAATTAGTTTAAAATAACAATAAGTTATACAAGTGAATACTCATACTCATAATCCATAATAATACAAGAGAAAATGAAGCAATATGCATGTCAATCAAGCATTTAGTAAATCAATAAAAATATTTGATATTATCCAAATAATCTTACTATATCAATAACATATTAATATCATTCTATATTTGTACAACTGTCACAGGAGCACTGTTTAAAAATTATATTAATTAAGAAACATCAATATCATTTTCTATATACATGCACGGGCTCCTTAGTATTTCTCCACTAGTACCATCTTCGTCATAGTCAGTCGTGCACATTCAAGCAGTCAACATAACTATTTCATTCATGTATTTTTCACATTTAGTTCAACGTATTATATAAAGCATATACCAAAATGCATGAAATTATTTACAACATTCATAATAATATGACCGATAAAGAAAAATATCTCAATTAGAATAAAGATTTGCAAGTGTCATTAATTGCAAAATAGTTGAGAAAAAATAAATTATTATTATAGATTAAAAGTACAAGTACTCACCTTAATTAAAAATGATTTGTTATTGAGTTTTTCTGAACCTCAACTCCTTTTAATATTTAAGCCCTCAATAAACATGGGTATTAATTAATTATTTACAATATATACCTTGTATTATTTAAGTTTAAATTTTCATTATTAAACCTTATGTAATTCTAATCATATATATATATATATATATATATATATATATATTATCGAATATATGATATAAAATTTTTATTAAATATTTTAATTAAATTCCCAACATTAAAGCCTCACAGTTGAGCCCCAACCCTCCTGCAGACTTCGCCTCCTTCCTTTATTATACGTGCATGGATTTAACGTTGGAGATCTCATCTTCTTCATGTGATTTGTCTGTTCTCCATTACACACGAGAGCTCCTCAACAGAACTGCTGCAATGGATTTCTCTTTCACTCCCTTGCATGTGGCTTGACGTCAACACCTCCTTTCTAAGCTTCTTTATCTTTGCCTTAGCCGCACTTATCACAGTCTCGCGATCCTAAGAGTCTTCAGATCCCTCATCGGTGTTGATCAACTTCTAGGCAAGTCGTTTCTTTGCCTCTGTCATTCCTCTTACACATAGGTTTATACTTCTCGGAAACGGGACGTTATAATCTTCCCCACTTACAAAAATTTCGTCTTTGAAATTTAAAACAGACTGCAATTCACATCTTAAATCAGGTCAACATTATATATCTATAAATTCTAACTTTTTTCTTCTACAATTTTGGGTGTATCACTATACCTAAATGGATAAAATTATTAATTTGAGTTAACCTTAAATTTTAATTTTCTTTTTTATTATTAATATTTTCTTACGATTATCCTATTGGCTCTTTCATGAGGATTTTATTATTTAATCTTATACCTTAGTCATCTGTCTCTTCTCCATTATGTACGAGAGCTCCTCAGCAAAGCTGTTGCAATGTCTTCTTCTTCAACTCCCTTGCACGCGGCTTCACACCGACACCGACACCTCCTTTCTACGCTCCTTTCTCTTTGCCCTGACAGAAATTACTGCAACCACGCAATCCTGAGATTCCTCTGCTTTCCTTACCGGTTCTGATCGACTCTTAGGTATGTCGTTTCTTGCCTCTGACGTCCCTCCTACACGTCAATTTATATACAAAACTATCTTTTTGTGTTCCCGAACCGCCCCCCTCCTCTCTTCATATTTTTGAATGTTCTATTTCTCTCCCACACTCTTCAGTTTTCTATCTCCTCACTTCCTCTTCTCTCCTATTAAGCTCTTTGTTTCCTCTCCCATAGGACTATCAAAACTGTTCGTTGCTCGCGAACAGCTCGTGTTTGGTTCGTTAAGAAGCTCGTGTTCAATTCGTTCATTAAGTTAACGAGCCGAACAAGAACACTTTTTTGTACTCGATATATAAACGAGTTGAACATGAATAAAGATTTGTTCGTTCCTGTTCGGCTTGTTTGGCTCAAAATACTACTCATCAATGACAGATATATATATATATATATAAGATGTCGTCGTCGTCCTCCACAATCGGCTCTGCTAGGGTTTCGCCGCATGGAGAACCCTAGCGACCATTACTGCAACTTTTTCGCATCTGACCTCGCGTCTCCTCCGGCATCATCTTCTTCGCTGCTCTTCGTGCGCAGCGTTGCTTCGTTCGTCTGGCGCTGCGCGGCTACAGATCTAAGTGCCTCTTCGTGCGTCATCTGGCTCGCGTCTGATACGAGTCTCTGCTCGCCGTGCGCAGCGTTCGAACGTGTGTTAGCTCCGCGTGTTGCTGCCGTTCGAGTCCTCCTTACGGCCCTTCTGCAGCAGCGAGCCCTACGCCTACTGCGGCTGTTGCTACCGATCTCTGCTTCGTCCGCAGCAGCTGGGCCGCGGTGTTACCGTCGGCCAGCGAGTGTTGCAAGCTTGACAGTAAGCCTCTTCTCTGCCTCTGGTTTTGTGTGCCGTCTTCATGGCAGCAACCTCTTCTATCCCCATTAATGTGCAGAGTTATGCACAACGGGCTAAGTCTACTTATGCCGGAGTTGTAAGCAGGGACAACACCTCCCATAAAAAAAATTTTGATCATCTTTTCTTTCCACAAACTTTTCATGATGCTGCGGCTGAAAAAATAGAGCGCCATTTTATTAGGCCAATAGGTGAAAATGATGGGAAACCTGCTGTTATCTTCAATACCCAAGAAATGAAGGTTCTCACTGATGATGTTAAGTTCACTTTAATTGGGAAGTTCCAATTTGGTCATCCCAAGATGGATTTGGTTAGAAAGTTTTTTGAGGATCTGAAGCTCATTGGGGCATGGAAGTTGGGACTGTTGGATGGCAGACATTTACTTATTAGACTGCGTAATGAAGAGGATTATGCAAGAATCTTTGCTCAACAATCTCTTTTGGTTGCTGGCACTCCTGTGAGGATTATCAAATGGACTTCTGATTTTGACTCATCTAAGGAATCTCCTATCGTTCCTATGTTGTTCAAGTTTCCTGGTCTTCCCCTACAGTTGTACCACCGATAGGCTTTGTACAACATCAGCCAAGCTCTTGGTACTCCTCTCAGAGTTGATTCACCTATTTTTGATTGGGTCTCGCTAGATGGTGTCAAGGTTCAGGTGGAGAGAGATATCACTCTTTCAGATGTTGATCAAATTTGGATCACAGATGAGAATGATGGGTTTTGGCAGGAGGTTGTGGTGGATAACAGGTCTCTTTATTGCCAACATTGTAAAATGTTTGGGCACATTATGGACACTTGTTATAGACTGCATCCTCCCTCAAGAAAAAGGGCTTCTGGGCCTTCCTTAGCTGTTGTTGGGAATTCCCAACAAAGAGTTGATGCTACCCTGGTTCAGGAGAATAGGGTAGCATCTGATGTTGATAACGTGTTCAACAGTTTAAACTCTGTTGACAAGGCTGTCGGGGAGACTCCTCCGGTGGTAAGTCAAATGACCAACACAGCTGTTACTGAACAAGCTGGATGTGTGGCCCTTCCTCCTGTGGTGCAAACCGCCCAGGTGGCTACTATAGCTGTCGAGTCTGACCGATACATTCAAAAATTTAGCAGGAAAAGAAGAAACCCCCAAGTTATACCCATTGCGGCACCCACCGCTTTGAATCTGCAGGATCAGTCAATGTAAGAGAAAAGCAGAAGTTAAGTAAGAAATCAAGAAGTTGAAGATGAAGAAAATTGACAAGTTTACACTTCTCGACGGAAGAAGCCTGGGGATACCCTTCTACTTGATGATACCTTGATTACTCATAAAAATGGAACAACACTGAAGAGATTACTTTATGGATCACCAAGAAACAGAGCGAGAGTACTGCCTTCGCGTTCTCGTTCTTAGACATTGTTATTGCTCTTTTTTCTGTTCTGATCTTTGGATCCTTTTGTTAGTATTGTATCGTAGGGGTAGGGCTTCACTTATGGGGCCCTCTCTTCAAGCTACTTAAGACTCTGTAACCGTTTTATTTTTAATAAAATAGGCCCTTGGGCTTTTCCTTTAATATATATATATATATTGATGAGTAGTGTTTTTAAAAATTTTAATTGACTACAAGACCACAAAGATTTATAATCATTTAAATTTATTAATTAAAAAATATAATAAAAATATAATAAATTATATTTAAATGATGTTTTAATATAAACAATAAGATTTAAATCTTGCCCCAACTTTTAACATCCTACAACTGCGTGATTAGAATTTTCAAAATAAATCTTTGTTTCCGAACAGCTCGTGTTCGGCTCGCTAAGCAAACGAGCCAAAAACGAACACACTTTTTGTGTTTGAAATAAAACGACCTGAACACGAACAGTGATATTTTTTAAAGAGCCGAACACGACCTAAGCTTCTGTTCGCTCGTGTTCGGCTCGTTTACACCCCTACTCTCCCACCTTTTTGGTTCTTCAATTCTTCCACCCGGTAATGGGATGTTACAATCTAGGTCCACATAATTCATTGGAATGTGTTCAGCAAAGCATGTTTATCTAAAAAGAAAAGTATTAAGCTACTAAAATGAACTAATAAAATATCATAGAATTATTAAGAATCTAATAATTAATTTTTTTAACTATCAAACCACTTGTTTTGGCACACCCTACATTTTCTACAAGAATAAGCTTTGCAATTAACGTCAAATTCTCAATCAACTCCAGCAGCACATGCTGTGCCTTTTATCATGTACTTGCAAGTCATAGAAGCTGCTAAAGTCATTGTAAAAATAATTAGAATTGTCTACTTAGTGTTTGTAAAGGGTAAGTTTAGTCTCGAGCCATATAAAAGTTTTGATTTAGACTGCAAATACTTATAATAAGAGCCAAAATAGCCTCACTATTAAAGGTAATGGATATTAAAATTGAAGTTAACATATGGTGTTAATAAAGATGGTATTTTAGAAATTTACCTCTTGAGATGTTTACAAACTCTAATAAATGAAGTTTTGGATATTTTGCAGAAAATTCATCTTTAAATTGATATGTATTAATCTCTTTACAGGGCATCCAAAGATCAAATAAGAAATATTAGAATGTTACTGATATATTGCATTGAAAACAAAATATCTCAAATAAAATAAGTAGAAAATTAGATTTTGTAAGAATTTTGAGTTGTTAACTAGATATTGTTAAAATTTTTGGGCTGTTGCATAGCCAAGAAAGCTAAATGCAATATATGTGTGGGATAGTTCTTATGAATGTTCATGGGGTACAGCTCTTTTACATGTCCTCATTATTGAAAAAAATGATGAATAAACTTATGGAGATACTGGCAAGCATCCATTAAGCTCCCTGCTTTAGTCGCAAGAACCATCAATGCTTATTGTTACCTATATTTGATTATCTCTATGGCTATATACTTGGAAGATTTACATGCATACCAGTCTATTCTTTTATATTTACATATCGAACATCTAAACTTCAATTTTTACATACATGTCATCTTATCTATGCATGAAAAGGTGTAATCTACGTTTTAAAAGTTAAAATGATGGCAATTTTATGTGATACGAAAGATTTCAGTGATATAGAGTAAAGTCCCTTTACACTTTTATACAAACTGACCTGAATTTTTCATGTATTTTTTATATATAATGAGAATTATTTCATTAAAAAAAAAATTATTTCATTGGGATTCAAGCAGGAGGACATCAAAGGAATTGACGTGGTGAAGATGGAAGAAGCAAGAATAGCCTACTTGTCAGCTCTTGCTGCTGCAAAGGAGGATCCCACTGATGAAACTTTAGCTGCTGCTGCTGCGGCGAGACTCACGCTGCAATCTTTAGTCTACTAACTCTTATTGATTAGATGTTTTATTGTTGGCAAAAGTCTCAGAGATAAAGCTTTCTGCTGGGATTTGAAAGAGTATATTTTATAAATGAGTCACATTTTTTATAGAATTTCAAATTTTGTTTGTAGTTTGGCACTTTGCTATGGCACAAAGGGTAAATGTGAAATTTCTACATTATTCGAGCACTAAATGTGAAATTGTGTTATTTAGTGCAGATTTTAGTGATAGATATGATGGAGTGCTACTGCTATATGGCAGGCATCTTTGGATAGCATTGGTGGATGTTTGGAATTGTTTTAATTTTGTGTTTTATTTCTTTTTTATTTAATTTGGAGTAATTCACTTATTTTATATGTTTGACAATATAAAAGAAGAAATATAATTATCATATTTAAGTTTGTTTAATATGTGATTTTGAATTGTATTTCGTGTTAAATTTTAATTAATTTTTCTTTAAAAGAAGCTATCATCATAAGCATTAATTAGTAAAAAATTATTCGTTCACTTAATATTTAATATGTGATTTTGAATGGTATTTAATTTAAAAAAAACCGAGCTTTAGGCTCAATAGGTGGGAAAATTATTCCATACGGACAACGTACGCAGCGCTGCGTACTGAATTCACAAATAACCACCGAATAATCAGCGAATAACTCATAATAACTCCTTGAATAACATTAAAATGGAACTGTGGGAGTTATTGGCAGGTTATTAGGAAGTTATTGCAGCGTTATTTGGGCAATAACCTCACAATACCTTGAATAACAGATAAAAAATATAAAAGTGAAACCGCAGAGATTATTGGGGCATTATTAAGAGGTTATTCGCTGTTTATTGGGAATAATATTACAATAACCTCCTAATAACCTCTTGATAATCCTGAAATACACGATCTCGGAGGTTATTCGTTGGTTATTCTGTGGTACACAACGCTGCGTACGTTGTCCGTATGGAATAATTTTCCCAATTAGTGGGATGCTCTGTCCACTCATGTGTTGTTTTTTGGGGGCAAATTTGAATCCTCTATGCAAAAGAGAAATTTTTTCTTAAAACACTGTCATTATTAGGTCCCAAGACTTGAATTTGAAAAATGGTGGGTAATGTTAGGTAGTCGAAAACCAGTGTAAAGTTTGTTGAAAAGTCATGACATGAATCCTTTTAATCATTGTGTAAATGTCAGTGCATCCCCTAGAAGTGATGCGCTGCATAGTCTAAATACAAGTAAAAGTGTGCATGGTCGTTACACAGGTGTCCAGGTATAGTGTCAAAAACAAGGGTTTCCAAATTACAAACGGGTGGAGGTAAAGAAGTTAATCCAATAACTAATATTAGGAGGGGATCTTAGAATATAGATATTCTCACATGTAAATTAATGGGATTAACTTATATTATGATTCATAGAAGGATAAATATTTTATGTATTCAAGCAACTAATTGGGTTGGAGAAAATGCTAAAGAGATTCATAACTTAGGTTTTAAACTGTGGTATTCAAGTAAAAGTCGTACTAGAAATGGTGTGAGTGTATTTATATAGAGTTTGAAATATAATGTTGTAAAATGAATATTTTTTTGATATTCTAAGTGCTTATTCTCCCCAAGTAGGTTTAGATATAGGTTCTAAAGAAAACGCTGGAATGACCTAGATAATTTAATACAAATGATCTCTTGAAGAAAGAATTTTTATTGGAGGAGATTTAAATGAACATCTCAGTAAAGTGAATAGAAGATTTTAGATATTTTCATGATGACTATGGTTTTTTAGTGATTAATGAAGAAAGTAGAGTCATATTAGATTTTGCTTTAGCGTATTTTGTTATTGCTAATACATAATTCAATGAAAGTGAGCATATTATTACTTATAAGAATGGATCTAATAAAACACAAATTGATTATTTTCTTATGAGATGAAGAGATCATCGAGAATATAAAGATTGTAAGGTTATTCCAAGTGAGTATTTATGTACTCAACATCAATTATTTGTTCTAGATTTTAAGATGGAGTTGTAAAACAAAGAATGCTAGGAATCATTGTCATAGAATTAGATGAGGGCACCTAAAATACACAAATAAAATTATTTTTATGAGTAAACTTCAAGATTTCAAGATTTGGGATGTTCATGAAGAAGCAAATTCTATGAGAAATAAAGAAACAAACACCATTAAACAAGTGACAGAAGATGTATTTGGAGAATCAAAAGAAAAAATTTCTATAAATGAAAATAGTTGGTGATGGAATAATAATGTGCAAGAAAAGAAAAAAATATAAGAAGTTTTGTTATAAAAATTGCTTCAAATGTAAAAGCTTAGAGAACTGAGAAAAATAGAAAATGACCCGTAGGGAGTCTATGAGAACAATCTGTGATGCTAAACATTCTTCTTTTAATGATCTTTATAATAGATTAGATACTAAAAAGGGTAAAAATATATGCATAAACTAGCCAAAAAAAAAAGAGAAAAGAAAGGTAAAGACTTAACTCAAGAAAAGTGTATTAAATATGAAAATCAAAAAGTGATTTCCTTAGAAAAAGATATTCAACATTGGTGGGTCAATTATTTTGATAACTTTTAACGACTTTTCTGAAAAAACGATCGACCTTTGTGATCTTAATATCGTTGATAATAATAATAAAATATTTCATTTTTAGCATCGCATTAGTAAAAAAGAAGTTGATGAGACTTTAAAGATAACCAATGGTGGAAAGCTTACAGGATCTGATAATATCCCAATTGAGGTGTGGAAATAGATTAGAGATTTGGAAGTTTCTTGGCTTACTGAAAAAAAGATGCATGAGTAAGAGTATTTTGGCCCCTTTTTAAGAATAAAGGGGATGCACGAGAGTGCGCTAATTATAAAGGAATTAGGTTGATGTGTCATACTTTAAAATTATGAGAGAGGGTAATTGAATATGGGTTAAAACGTATTACAAAGATTTCTCATAATCAATTTGGATTTATGTTGGGCAAGTCTACTATGAAAGCCATACATTTACTGAGAGGTTTGATCGACAAGTTAAGAGAGAATAAGGAAGATCTACATATGATTTGTATTAATTTAAAAAAAGCTTACAATAAGGTTTCAAGAGATATTTTTTGGATAGTTCTAGAGAAGAAAGGTGTTGATATGGCTTATCTTCAAGTCATTGAAGATGTGTATACTAAAGATGTTACTTGTATTCGAATAGAAGGACGATTGACCAAATATTATCATATTTTAGTTGGATTACATCAGGGATCGACTTTAAGCCCATATCTTTTTTTAGTTAGTTATGGATGCTCTTGCTAGACATTTATAGGAGTATGTACCTTGGTGTATGCTTTTCGTTGATGATATCCTTATTGTGGATAAAACTAGAGAAAAAGCTTAGGTAAAACTTGAATTATGAAAGTTTACATTGGAATCTAAAGGCCTTCGTTTAGTAGAACTAAAACTGAATACATTGAATGTAATTTTAATAGTAGTAGCTCTAGTGTCAGAGTTGTAATTATGGGTGAACAAATTATTAAAAGATGTGAACGCCTTAGATATCTTGGGTCTATTGTTCAAAGTGATGGCAATATAGATGGGGTTGTTATTAATAGAATTTAAGTTGGTTGGTTGAAGTGGAGAAATGCTTCAAGTCTATTGTGTGATAGAAAGTACTGCTTGGACTGAAAGGAAAATTTTATAAGATAGTGGCGGGACTTACAATGCTCTATGGCTCTAAATGTTGGCCTTTAAAAGAGAAACATAAAACTAAGTTAAGTGTTGCCAAGATGAGAATGTTTAGGTGGATGAGTGGCTTTACACTTAGAGACAACATATGAAATGAATATATCCGTGATAAGGTTAGTAGCTTTAGTGAAGGCAAGAATAGAGAGAATAGTCTTAGATAGTTTGGTCACATTAAACGCCAATCATTTGATGATCCGATTAAGAGAATAGATATTTTAAATTCGACTCATGTTACAGGTAGACCTATAAAAACTTAAGCATATTATAAAAAAATGATATTAACTTATTAGAATTAAATGAAATATGACACTCAATATAACACAATGAATAAAAAAAAAAAAAAAAAGACTCGTGCAGCCAACCCAATTTAGTAGAATAAAAGATTTGTCATTGTTGTTGTTATACTTGATATTTTAATTGTGATAGTATATAGCTTTAAATAATTATCTGAGTAAATACCTTCATTATTATTATTATTATTAAAAATATTTAATAAATAATTATAATTTGAAGATTTAATAAAAACATCCTAAATAGTATTAATTTGATGAATTTAAATAAGCTATTTCTGATAATTCTACCCAGTTATTTTACAATTAGTTTGTGATTCTATTAGCCGTAGTAATATTTTTTTAGTACAATTTTTGTACCTACTAAGAATGTGTGTTTGAAAATGACCACAACGAAATTCAAGTTCGAAAATAGATACAGCATTCAAATAAATGAGATTATCTTCTTAGTTGTTTTAAAAAAAAAAACAAATGATTGTAATGAGATCATGCAGAGAAAATGGAGATTTTGATTCAGAATATTATATCACAATTTTGACCAGAAAAAGTAACTCTCATCATTAAATTACTCCTAAAATAAAAGTAATATGTAATTAGTCGTTAGATTTTACATTGCATTAACTTAAACAACTGCTAATTTTTAATATAGTTTGATTGTATTTCAAGTCAAAACAAAAAAACTAAATCCCAAAAGGCACCTTAAAACTTAAACAATCAGCTCAGCATTTTTCAGACCCTTCCTAGACATGAAAGCCCGTATTCACAATCAGAAATTGGACAAAATTATTAAGGAGTATGATTAAAAAATGCAGCTTATAAGCCTTACAGACAAGCAAACAAGAGTATCATCCAAGAATTTTAACACTTGTATTACCACAAAAAGCTCTTCCAGTTCCACTAAGTTCCATCAAACAAACAAATAATAAAAACTACAAAAGAAAAACACCTATTCTTATAATTATGATATGGAAAAGCAAAAAAATTTCGTTTATTGATTTGGCTTGATGTTCTTTACACTCAAATCATATTTACACTTTAGATTACAAAAATCTACTACTCCCTACTTTAAATAACATACAATCAGTAAACAAAAAAGATAAAAAAGAATAACATCGCCAAAATTGGAAGAAAACTAAAGACAATCAATAACAACGACAACATTAAATGATAAAAAAAGGCCAAAATTATAAGTACAAACATGTAGAGTACAACAGATACCCATCCAGCATTCAATAGAGAGAAAGCTTGAAACAAATAGCTCCACTGTCAGTCTGTGGTCCTTTGCTGAATGAATGGCTGTGATCTCACAATCCAAGAAATGTCTACTACATAAAACTAACAATAAAGTTATCATGTGGAGGCCAATCCCCTTTCTCTAAATACATCCCAGAACTCATTTCACGCAATAAATTTCACAAGTAATTGCTACAGTAGAAGAGATCTTATAACTCAAATAAGTTCAAAACACTAGATTAGGTTTCATAAACTGAGCCCACTAATATATATATAATATATATGTATGTATATATATTGTTCAGTCAAAAGCTGCATGGACCAGGAAATGAGTATCCAATTGATTCTGACTGCATTAGCTGCAAAAATTCAAAGGCATTAGTTAGAAAACGTGAAATGAGATTTATCATAAAAAGATTAATTACCATGGATTTAACTTTGAAGGTTTGCTGGATTACTAAATGCGAAGTAGAATTTAGATTGCAACTTCTTATGTCTATATCAGATATTTGAGAAGTTAATATTGGAATATTAACCCATCAAAATCTTTCCAAATGTTGCAATATAAATGAAAGAAAAAAAAAATAAAGAGGCAGTTATTAAAGTGAGAATAAAGATAATGGGTGATCAAAAGTAAATAGTAGCAGAAGTTGAATCAGAAGTCCTCTCATTTTTTACAGACTTTGTTAAAGGTGAATCGCATCAACCTGTAAGGAAGTGGATTTGTAGTTCTCAGAGAGTAATGTCCATAGGCTAGCTGAAAAAGAAAATACATGGAATCAAAGAGCATTCTCGCACCATTGATAGACATTCCAATCCTTACCGGCAGGACCTTCCCTGTATATATATATATATATATTTTCAAATTTTACTATGAAAGGGCTATCCTGTATGTACTGATAGCATTCATTTATGATACTGGCAAAAGCATGGTCTGCCCAGCAAATTTTTTGTCCAATATGCTGCTCCGATAAGATAAAATTTAATGAAATATTTTGTAACATAATTTCGTATGGGATTAACGGAAGTACCTAGTTCAAAACTTCAAATTCATGTTTTTCACATTATTGGCGCAAAATCAAGCTTGTCTTCCTCCACGCAAAAAATAAATAAGAAAATAAACTAAAACCACCATGACTAATTCCATACCCAAATGAGAAAAGCTGAGGTGCATTTTAAGTTGAAAATCAAACCATAAACATATGCTTAAACTCATGAAAAGAATCAAAATTAGTTTTTGTTAGTGCTAGGTTATTCACCAGGGAAAGTACCATTAACTAAATAAATTATAGGAAAAAATAAGCAAGATTTAGTTAGAATGTTAGTTAATTACATAAACAACTAGACCTAATTAAATCAGGTGTAAGTATGTCGTGGCTGATTATGTTGAAAAGTGCACAAAAGCTAGGACATCTAAACCCAGGTGATGTGTCACAATTCACAACTTCTGATGAAAAGCATGCTAGGTTGAATGAGTCTCAAAATTTAGCCAAGAAAATGATAAGGAGAACAGCAATTATAACATCATCTTATTCTTGCAAAAGATTAAATGGAAAAAGAGAAAATCCAAATTCTTTAGAATATGTACTATTGTTTGATACAAAGATTAACAACAAGAATGGGGTCAAAAAAAAAAAATGAGAATAGAGTTGAAAGAAAGGGATTTATAGTAAGAAATGCTTTCAGGTACTAGAATTTAACGACTCCTATTTTTTAGTCCAGACATTTATAAATAATATCTACTAGTCCTTTTCCTATAAGACATTTACTTTTAAGTCCGATATTTATTATATTTTTTTTCCTTTAATCTAATTAATTTTTTGAATGCATGTGTATACTGAAAGAGATCTAGTTATTAACAAACATCTGTCCAACTTCACCAATCTAATTATTTTATAATGGTGTATGGTTATTGACAAGATATACCTGCCCATTATCAGATGAGCAATAATAATCATATGTGATGAAAAAAACTTCAATTTTCAGGTAATAACCAAATCAAGGGAATCGGTTAGGTAAAAGCAAGAATAGCTCAGAGCACTCGTGTGAGAAGAAAAATAAATAAGCTTTTCCTGTTAAAATGATTATTTTCCAAATATGATCAATAAGAATTTATACAAGAAAGTCGAAGGACTAAATAAATAATAATCAACAATAAGATCTTAGTTTAATTTCTCAAATTAACTCAATCATCAATAAGAATATTATTAATGCAATTAGTAGCTATGATCCTTAGGTTGGATTAGAACATGTTAGAAAAATAAATTTATTAGAAGCGATGAATGAAATATTGCAATGTATGCCTAATGAAAAAAAAGAATAATTATAGATGGTGACTTGAATGGACAGAAAATTTTAGTAGCAAGAAATATAAGATAGTTTATGATGGATACAAAACAAGAGGAAATAAACGTTGTTTTATTTTGCAGTAAGATATGACCTTGTAGTGGCAAACTATATTTTAAGAAATAATAACAAAACTTCATCACTTACAAACGTACAGTTATCAACCATAATTACACTCTTACAACAAAGGAAACATAAATCTTTTTGCACAGATTATAACGCAATTTTAAGAGAGTTTAACTATACAACATAAGTCATGGTTATGATGAATATAATGATGTAAAAGAGCAATTAAAAGAAATATTTGGCCGTAAAAAACAATAGAAGAACTCAAGGCAAGTAGTTTTCAAACTTTAATGATTTTATTGTTTGTAGGAGGAAACCAAAATTCTATAGTTAACTAAATTTGATGTGTGATAAAGTGGTTATAAAATTTTAGATAAGCCAATAAAAAGATCATGAGGAATCCTAATGGTGGAATAAGGAAATACACAAGGTTATCCAGGAGAAGAGTGTTTTTAGGATAGAAAAATAAACATAGTTGGTCCTCACAAAAATTATAAGCTAAAGTATTGAGAAAAAAGAAATAACAAAGTAAAAAAGTATAAATATGATGGTTACATAGGATAAATTCTATCAACCAAAAGAATCAACATTTAAACTTGAATAAAATAGCATTTTATTGAGTGGACTAAGAAAAACAACCCTCCTACTAAAAATGAATGGCACTCCCCATAATGTAAGGCACTCCTATTTTGAGTAAGGTTTTATATATATATATATATATATATATATATATATATATATATATATATATATATATATATATATATATATATATATATATATAGTGGAATTACGCTCATAATTACCCTTTAATACGTACTATATTTAGACATTATTTTAAATTCCTGAATTTTAGCTATTTATGTTATTCCGTAATTATAGAAAGGACTTAATTCCTTTCCTTATTCTTGTACTTGTAATCACCTATTTATAGGTGAATTCTCTATGGAATCAATAGAGCATAATTTAAAATTCACATGGTATCAGAGCCATTGGTGAAGCTCTCCCGCTCGATCGAAGCCTCTTCCCGCTCGATCGTCTGCGTCCCGCTCGATCGTTTAGGTCCCGCGCGACTGCTTCCTCCCGTTCGATCGTCCGCTCGTCTGCGTCCCGCTCGTTCGTCTCCTGCGATCGTCTCCCGTCTGCGATCGTCTCCTGCGATCGTCCGGCTCGTTCGTCTGCGATCGTCTCCAGATCGTCTCCCGTCTCTGCGATCGTCTCCGGCTCGTTCATCTACGATCGCCCGCTCTGCTTTCTCCGTTCTGGGATCGTCTCGTGCGATCGTCTCCGGCTCGTTCATCTGCGATCGCCCGCTCTGCTTTCTCCGACTCGTTCGTCTCCGGCTCGTTCGTCTTCGGCTCGTTCGTCTGCTTTCTCCCGACAATCGCAGGCCATCGAGCGCAGCACTGAATCGCGCTTATCCCGCGATTGTCTCTCTCGATCGCCGACACGTTCCAGCTGTGCTCCTTGTCAACACAATCTCTTCTCTATTCATTCCATCGGACTCCTCTTCTCTCCGATGACTAAGTACGGCCATGCCCGCAACTCGTCCTCCACTAGCGACGTCACTTCTAGCCGCCCCTCCGCAACCGGGTCTCCGATGCCCACAATCCGTACAATAACTCGTCCTCATCACCGCTCACAAGCTCACCGCCATAATTATCTCCAACTGGTCGCGATCAATCATGATGTTTGTATGCGGCAAAGGCAAAGATGACTACCTCACCGGTGATGCTCCAGCCTCCGGCGACGACGCATCCATCATACAAAACTTGGAAATCCGAAAATAATATGGCTATGGCTCCGCTTGTTAACTCGATGGCCCTCGATATCGGCGAGAATTTTCTCCTCTATAAGACGGCTAAGGATATCCGGGATGCCGCGCGTGAAACATATTCTAGTTCGGATAATACAACCGAACTCTTCATGGCCGAGACACTTCTTCACGACTTTCGTCGGCGTGATCTCTCCGTCACTCAATACTTCAATACTCTTACTCGATATTGGCAAGAACTCAGATTTATTCGAGGTGTACTCTCGGAAGTGTCCCGAAGACACTATTATATTTCGCCAAATCGTGGAACAGAAGCGCACCTTCAAATTTCTCCTCGGCCTCAAATTTGAGTTTGACCAGACTCGCTCGCGGATTTTAAGTTCGAAACCTCTCCCAACAATTCGTGAAGTTTTTTCCGATGTGCGCCGTGAAGAGAGTCGCCAAAAGGTCATGTTAGGTGCTTCCTCTTCCACTCCAGTCCTTGACGGATCCGCCCTTGCTGCTCACATCCCATCCACAGACAACCGCCAACGCCGTGGCCGCCCGTGGTGTGATCATCGCCGCCGTCCCGGCCATACTCGGATACTTGTTGGAAGATTCATGGAAAACCCACCAACGGAAAGACCAAACGTGATTCTCGGCAGCCTACCACCATCACTACCGAAGTTTCTCCAGAACGAGCCCGTTCGACGAAGAACGATTCATGCTCTCCGAAGATGCTCGATCGACTGCTCTCGATCCATCCTCCTAGTGTAACATCAGTGCCACCTGCCTTGTTGCCCAACAAGGTATTTTCTCATCCGCTTTCGTCTTGGATTCAACCTCTTCTCGCCTATGGATTGTTGACTCAGTGCCTCCGATCATATGACCGGGGATATTTCCTTATTAGTGGATTACCGACCGTGTAATTCAACCCTCACTGTTCGGATTGTCGATGGATCAGCCTCCAAAGTTGTTGGTCTTGGTTCTGTCCGCATCTCTCCAGATCTATTTCTCACCTCTGTGCTCCATGTTCCTACTTTGGATTGTAATCTGGTCTCTATTAGGCAGTTCTCACTCATGATCGTTATCGTGTTGCTAAATTTTTCCATATGTTCGTGAATTTCGTGATTCGAAGTCTGGGAGGATGATCGGCAGCTACTGAGTTGCGCAATTGTCTCTATCTTCTCAACAAACCTCTCGTCGTGTCTTGTTTCACCCACCTAGTAGTGCTCCAAGATCTGAGTCCGTCTCGCTTAAATCCCTTAAGACATCTATCTTTCATTCTAGCTGTTAATAATGATAATGAAATCACGTTACTTCATTATCGTTGTAGTCATCCTAATTTTATGTACTTCTGAAACTGTTTCCTCATTTATTTATTAATAAAAGTCCTATCACCTTTAATTGCGAATTTTGTCAACTTGCCAAACACACTCGTACTTCATTTCCTCGTTTATCATACCGACCCACTCGTCCATTTTCCCTAATCCATAGCGATGTCTGGGGTCCCTCTCGTGAAAAAAATATTTCTGGGGCCCAATGGTTCGTGTCCTTTATTGATGATCACACACGCGTGACCTGGATCTATCTAACGCGCGATAAATCCGAGGTAGGACCAATATTTCGTGTCTTCTATCAAATGATCCTCACTCAATTCGACACTAAAATTCGAGCTCTTAAAACAGTATAATGCACGAGATTTTTTCAACACCTCCCTGGAACTTTTCTTACTCACAATGGCATCCTTCACATCTAGCACGTGTGTTGATACTCCCCAACAAAACTGGGGTCGCGAGCGGAAAAATCGTCACTTGTTGGAGGTAGCCCGCAGTCTCATGTTCACCACATCGGTCCCTAAATTTTATTGGGGCGAGGCAACATTAATTGTTGTCTATCTCATAAACCGGATGCCCTCTCGTATTTTGGGTTTCCTTAGTCCAATTGATGTCCTCCTTCGCTCCTATCCAACTACCCGTGTCCTCCCTTCAGTTATCCCTACCAAATTATTTGGTTGCTCCGTCTTTGTTTATATTCACAAACAACAACGCAGTAAATTAGATCCCAGATCAGTCAAATGCATCTTCATAAGGTATTCAGTCAATAAAAAATGCTACAAGTGTTATTGCCCTTCAACTAAAAAGATCTACAATTCTATGGATGTCACCTTTTCGAGCATCGACCATACTACCTGCAGTCCGTTGTTCGGTGGAGAGTCGTAGTGAACAACAACCCTGTGTTCTTTTACCAACTGGCACGGATCTTTCACCGGCTATCCAACCTCTTCCATCTCCTATACCAAACCCATCTACACATCCCGCACCTCAGGAACTTCGGTCTATACAAGACTGAACAGAATCGCCGAAAGAATAGAGAACCAAATACCACTTCCAACTGTTGTCCAAGAATCTAATCCGCCCCAAACCTCTCCGAAACTCACTCGTGCACGGAATCTATGGACACTAGCTGACTATGAGCTTACCCCGCCCGTGAGAGATGATTCCGATGTTCCTCGCACTCAACATCCTATCTCTCGATTTGTTTCATATGAGAAGTTATCTCCTCCCTATCATGCATTTGTCACCGTTATCGACAAGCATAGAGATCCCGAATTCTATTCAGAAGCACTCTCACAACCAGAATGGAGAAAAGTTGTGAATGAAGAAGTTGCTGCACTAGAAAAGAATGGAACGTGGATTGTGTCTGATTTACCCAAGAATACGAGACCAGTAGTATGCAGGTGGTTATTTACAATCAAATGTAAGGCGAGATGAAGCTTAGATCGGTTGAAAGTCCGACTAGTCGCAAAAGGTTATACGCAATCATACGGAATCGACTATCAGAGACATTCGCCCCAAGAGCCAAACCGAACTCCATCGAATCCTACTCTCCATCGCGAAGAAACCGAGATCGGCCGCTAATGCAACTCGATGTCAAAAATGCATTCCTTAATGGAGATCTTCAAGAGGATGTATACATGGATTTACTCTCCCGGTCTGAAGGATCCTTCCCTAGCTGGCAAAGTATGCAAGCTCCGAAATCTCTCGTATGGTCTCAAACAATCTCCCGTGCTTGGTTCGCCCGATTCACCAATTCGCTTATCAAATGTGGTTAAACTCAAAGCCAGTCGATCATACAACGTTCACAAAAACATCCGAGAAGAAGATCGTCGTACTCATCGCGTATGTGGATGACATTATTCTTACAAGCGATCACACCGAAGAATCGACAAACCGAAGAAGTTTCTACCTATGAATTCGAAATCAAGGACTCTGAGACTCAAGTTCTTCTTGGGAATGGAAGTTGCAATATCCAAAATGGGGATAACCGTAACTCAAAGAAAGTACACATCGACCTATTGAAAGAAACCTAGCATGCTTGGATGCAAACCAATAGATACTCCAATAGACCCGTATAACAAAATCGAATGAGAATGAAAGTTTACTGATCGACAAAGGACGATATCAGCGATCATTGGAAGACTTATTTACTTGTCCCACACTGCACCGTATAAGTTTTTCAGCAAGTAAAGTGAGTTAATTCATGAACCGTCCTATCGAGAACATATGGAGCTCGTTAACCGAATCTTAAGATTCTTAAAGATGACTCGAGTAAAGGATTATTATTCAAAAAGAATAATAGTCAAAGGGTAGAAGTTTTTACTGATGCTGACTGGGCAGGAGACATATCCACCCGACGATCAACCTCTGGGTATTGCTCTTATGTATGCGGCAATCTAGTTACCTGGAGAAGCAAGAAGCAATCGGTGGTATCTCGGAGTAGTGCAGATAGAATACGGAGCTGCAAGACTGGCATCTCATGAAGGAATGTGGATCAAAAGAATTCTCAAGAACTTAGGATTATGGGAGAAAATCCTATCAAGATGCTTCGTGACAATCAAGCAAGAATCGCATCGAAAGTTAACCCCGTTCATCAGCGACCGAACGAAACACATTGAGATTGATCGGAACTTTATTTCGGAGAAAGTGGACAATGGAATCATTGAATTGGTCTATATTCCTTCTAAAGACCAAACCGCAGACATTCTCACCAAGGCTCTCCCTAAGTCAAGCTTCGATGAGCTAAACAACAAGTTGGGCATGTACAATCTGTACAACCCAACTTGAGGGGGAGTGTGGAATTACGCTCATAATTACCTTTTAATACGTGCTATATTTAGACATTATTTTAAATTCCTGAATTTTAGCTATTTATGTTATTCCGTAATTATAGAAAGGACTTAATTTCTTTCCTTATTCTTGTACTTGTAATCACCTATTTATAGGTGAATTCTCTATGGAATCAATAGAGCATAATTTAAAATTCACATATATATATATATATATATATATATATATATATATAGTGGGGGGGAGACTGTAGAGGTTTTTTTTTTAAACAAAGGCATTGTAATAAGCAAGAAAAAAAAGATACATAAAATAACTAAAGCTAAAATAAAATATCTAAAATCTTCGATAAATGGAGTGCAAATGAAAGAGAATTGGATGAATTAAATTTTAAGGATTGTATTACTTTGTATTATGCTTTACTCAAAATGATTGGATGAGAATTTTCATGTTTGATATTGTTAAAAAAAATTGAAATAAATTTGTTGTTACTTGTGAAGGCACTAATTAAGTTAAAGATGCTCACATAAATAGATAGATTATTGCATGAAAATGAATTATTTTGTATGTTTTCTAATGAAATTATTTCTAATATGTACACTCGTTTTATGAAAATCATAAATGTGTTGAATTCTCTTATTAAAAAAAATAAAAAAATTAATATTTACATTCTTTTGTATTTCCTTCCAAGATAATATATTGTATTTATAATTTTCTTCTAATGAATGAACACATCATAAATAGTTCCATTAAGCAACACATGGAATAACTCATATTCATGCACTAATCTATTTATATAAACTTCATTAGAACCTTCATAAGTAACAATCAAGTTTTCTTGTACAGTATTAAGCATGAAAATTCTCATATAATTATCGAAAAATAAAGTACATACAAAAGATCATAAGCCTTAATAATTAATTCATTCAATTTTCTCTCATATGCACTACATTCCTCGAATGGCTTTTCTACTTTTAAATCATTTATTTCAAACAGTGGCTGTGTAATATTGATGTGTTAGCAAACCAGATACGAGAATTTTGACCACGAAGAAAAGTACTAATATGATTTTTACAAAAATCAAACTGAGCATTATCAAGTAAAGAAAATCAGTGTGTAGATTATCTATAAGGTAGTTCGCCTTTAAGAAATTATTGTGTCATAGTGATCAACTCAATGATGTTAAGCCAAAAATTGAGCTGGGACTAATAAAAATTGGTAAGCCGATTAGTTTTACATTTTTTTAGAAAATTCACTGGAAAAAACAATTTTATATCCTTACTGAAGATAATTAGCAGTTACAATAGTAACAAACAAAGCAAAACACAAAAAAAGACACGAAATTTTACATTGTTTAACTAAAACCCCCAAACTGGTACGCATCCATGGCTAGCCATCCCTACTAGGAATTCAATAGATCAAATCAATATTATAATAAACACTCAAACTCTCCAAATCAACGTACTTTTTACACCAGGCAGATACAAACCCAAAATACTATATTTTCTTAAATTGGGCCAAGTACAACCCCAAATACAACAATAAAAAAGTAATAAGTATAATAAAAATATCTAACACTCGATTTAAAATTTAATTTTGCTTAATACTCAAACTAGGCAACAAGAAGTTAAATAAGAGTGCTCAAATTAATAGTTTATTTTATTGATTTTAAGATAAAAAAAAGTTTTTTGGAAAAAGAATTAATTTTTTAAACAAAAACTAGCATGAGATGACAAATCAATCAACAAAAAATAACTTTGAAATATTAAATACCAAACCAAAATAATTTTTTAATATGAAACACCCAAAAGATAAAGGAACAGCAGAGTGATAGCAAATGAATTTCAAACCACCATAAACTATGAAACAAAAATGCCAAAAAATATCATAACACAATAAAGTAATAAACCAATCCTTCTTCTAGAAAATGAAAATGTAAAAAACAAGTGAAAGTGAATTTACCCAGTTTTAAAGAAGAACAAAAATTAACTCGCTTGTTTATGCTTGAAAAAGACAATCAAGAGATTAGAGAGAGTTTGATTACTTGGAGCAAATAAACTAGCAGGGTGGTTCAGCCTAGATTATTAGAGCAAGCAAGCAAGAGAAAAATATAATACATAAGGTAACTTAAATAAATTGAGAGAAGAGAGATGCAACCAAGGTAGGAAGAAAAATATAGCGAAATTAATTTAGGCAATTATTTTACTTCCAAAAAAAATTAATATAAATTTAACTGAATTAAATTTTGAATAGTCATATAGATGTGATCGGATATGAGAGGAGTGAAAAATATTATATGCATAAAACAAAAATAATTTAAACTAAAATTAATGTGTTTAATGAAGGAATGGTTTCAAAATAAATTGAATGAAATTAATTTAGACCTTCACGCAAAGGACGGATAAAACATGCTTATTTAGGGTGTGTTTAGGTCAGCTTGTGCAGTTCAAAATAAGCAGTTTATCATGAAACGCAGCTCGCAGCTCGCAGCTCGACTGCAAGATTCGACCCGCGGCCTGCATTTAGTTTAAAAATTCAACTTCGTTTTCGGATAAGCTACCGAAATGTGTTTTTCAAATGGTGAGGCGGCATTTTGAAAACGCAGCCCGCACTTATCAGCTGCCCCAAACGGCCGTTTAATTCAATCAATAGTTAATGTTTCATATATGATGGATTAAATTACTTAATTTTAATTAATTAGTATTATGAATAAAAGATAATTTGAATTAATAAAAATAAATGAATTATATCATTGTTAAATAAAAAGATAGACAAAATTTCTTTATTTGGATTAATAAAATATATTATTATTAATTGAAAATTCATTAAATTAAATCACAAGAAGATTATTTAGAAATAATTTGAAATTTTAAACAGTTTCGAATTTAAATTTAAGTGATATGATATAATTAATTTCCATAAATATAATTCATTATTTTAGAACTTTTAAATTTAATTGAAATCAAATAAATTTGATTTTTGATTCAATCAATAACTTAATATTTTTAATAAATTATCACATTACAAAATGAAAAAATTCAACCATAGTATAAATAAATAAAAATATCAAGTGATAATTATTGGGAGAAGAGAAAAAAATTAATTTATATAATTAAAGGAACAATTCATGTTACGTGCTGAAATAAATCGATAAAATATACTTTCTGCATGAAAATTAATTAAAGAAGCAATAAATGAACTCAAGTTAATTTTAGATGCAATAGATAAGACTTAATTAAATGCAAGTGATCAATTTTTTCAAAAACAAGGAATAATGCAAATGTAATTTTATAAAAATATTTCAAAATTAAAATAAGAATATATATCACTTATTCTCATTTCTTTAGCTCTTATTGAATTATTTGCAATTCCTAAAAAAATATAAAATGTCTGAGTCCAAGTTGCTTTGAATTTTTCCGATCCAGCTGAAATTTATAAATATGAAATTTTCTAAAACACTTGCACAAAAAATATTACTATTCCCACACATATTTGTTATCATCATCCTCTAATGGTAAGTCATAGGGTCATAGAACTAACAATGAATCCATTAGACCTCAATTGAAATATGGGAACTTAAAAGAAAAGAAATGGCTATAAGAAAACAGGTTTAAAATTTTAAAATAAAAACTAAATATATAATGTTTGCTTCTAGAGATTGCAAAATTTTATATGTGAAATTTAACTTCACATTACTCATCAAAGTTATACCTAGTAAATATCCTCCCTATTTCATTCTGAGAAATATGCCAAAAGCTCATTTCAAATGAAATTATACATGTATTTACGGATTGCTTATTGAAGTCCAATACAAAATAAACTGATCCAGAAAAGGGTTACAAACTTCTAACAATGTTGGAACTAAACTGCGAATAAAAGATTTGAATATGGCTTGAAAATTGTTCAGACAAGGCTATAGCAAGCTTTAAACAAAGAATTGGCAAGATTTGAGCAAACTTCGAACAAAATCCTAGCGAAGTTCGACCAAAGTTCAAAAGAAATATGAGACCATAGAGTATAACATTAATATAACACAGTATAATAACAATAATTATAATACAGCAGACAATAACTTTGTAATAACCACTAAGTAAAACATAATAAAATCAAAGATACATTATTTACATAAATTAATAAATTGGTAAAAAGAATTAATTATATAGCATATATATAATTACATGAATACATAAATTGAATTTAATGTACACCATTACTAGGTGCCTTATTAAATACTTCAAATTTTTATCATTTTGACCTATGAGCCAATGGATCTATATTGTTATAAAAGACATCTATAAATAATTCGTTTTTATACAATGAGATATCATCAGAACTAAAAAAAAAAATGTTATTAAGAAGATGATGTATTGTATCACATGCACCACAGCCTTTCTAAAGCAAATAAAACAAACAACTCATTAAATTACATGTGATAAAATTTTGCATAAATTTTTATTAGAATTTTAAATGGTTTACCTTTGCAAGACTAGGAACCTCATGAGTGCTAACACACTACTTCTAAGAAAATGTAAAATAAAGTAGTTCCTACCTATGGTCAAAGAACCCTGGCAACTAAGTGATAAAGGGAAAACACTTGCAGAACATACTAGTTTGCACTAGAATGCAAGATAAGTCGAGATTATATAAAGTTTTGAGATTCATATGCTGTGAGATCTCAAATATTAGTACCTAATGAAGTTTATTCCAGTTTTTTTTTTCTTAAATATATGAGAGATGTATAGTCAAAGGCCTCGAGAATTTTTCATCTTTTAAGCCATTTGAAATAGTCATTCCTCTTTATCTTGTACACAATCATTGCTCTGTAGTACAAAATAATACATTCAGAACAACGTCTAAATCATTAAATTTTGGGAATTTCCATATCTGCATACTAACTAGATAAAGTGTCCATATAATACAAAAAATAATGAAATTATAACGAGTAATACAATGCAATATCTAAATAGGACGCAATGGAGAAAAAAGATTCATGTAGCCGATCCCACTTACTGGGATTAAGGCTTTGTTGTTGAGGTTGTTGTTGTTGTTGTAATACAATGCAATATTAAGGTTAAAAACGTATGCCATAAATGGACTAATGAAGAATAAGTTTACTATAAAGTCATGTTGTGGGTGTATTTAACTATTGAAATCATGTTGTGCAACCACTAGCTCTTATCTCCCTCTATTTAGAGTTATATTCCAATCCTACATCTAAGCCTTGAAGAAAGATAATTGTTTTCCATCAATAGAGTGAAGGGGAACAATATTGCATGGATCCATCAATGTGTGTCTCCTACCTGATGGAACTGTGAAATCCCCAATCAAATATCAACTATTTAATCTTCTTTGATAAGTTGTTAACTCTATTTCATCTATAAATACAAAGAAAAGAAATGGGATAACATTTTCTACCTCCTTCATTGCATCATAGAGATGAGTAAATATCACCTGCCTCCACCACATCACCTTCAGCCTCCAGATCAATAATGGAATCAACGGCAGAAACCTCCATGTTATCCTATTTCTCCAACTCACCTTTAACCTTAGAATGAACGATTAGAGCCAACGATAAGGGCGTCCTCACTATCCTTCTCATCCTCACTGATCACATTAACAAAATCCACACATTTCTTCTCTTACACCTACTCAAACAAAATTATGAATAAAATTGCTCGACACATCCAATTTCTGCTCTAATATCAACTGACTATTCTTTAATATGAACTTGCCGTTTTTCAGCGCTCTAACAACTACACAAAACCATTTGAAATAATCAGAGGAAGGCATGAATTGACCAGCATCTTATATTTTTTCAGCTCCCTCTCCTACATATTCACTAATGTGACCACGACAGTCAAATAAAAATTTGTGGTGATGATCTTCTTCTTCACAACTCTTAAGAGATGATGAAGCTTCTTAATCCATATCCACGAGTAAATGGTTAATGATCGCCTACAAAAAAATATTTAAAAGACACCATGAATGTTTTTGCAATAATGATTAACAAATACTAACACTTAAAATAAAATACTTATATGTAACTTACATTTTCATTCATTAACAATGACAAAAATTTGTCCATGTTCACTACATTGCTCTTTTATGCTCCTTGGTGCTCTCTCCAAAATACTACAAATTTTTTTCCTTAATAATGGGATGGCTTCATAACCCCAATATTATAATGATATGCAATGTACTGGGCTAGGGCATTCTTATTCAGGACAGCAACTTCAGAATACACTATATAATTATTCAGTCCATTCAGATTCCTCTCTCATCATAGCATACCCCACAAAAAATTTAAATATGTTTCCTCTTCTACAACCAAAGTGAACATCCAGACAACAACATTGTGCTTATCATGGTTGAAACAAACACCGCCTTCAAGATAATAAAACCTAATTTCATACACTCTCATGACACAGCATGAATGCTTTCTCCATGTCTGAATTCTTAAAGTCATTTGTTTCCATCTAATTAATTATCACAAGCCTAGTATTTTTACTCATCTCTTCGAATTATTAGATAAAAATTTTACAAAACCAAAACCAACAATTGAAGCAAATTCAACAAATCCCAAATCTTGTATTATTACCTCCAAAGTTGAACACAAGATATTAATCCTAATTATCTTTATCAATCAACCTTAGCAATAGTGGATGAATTAGAGCCCCAAAGAAATAAAACTGAGAAGCTTTGATAAACTGCCTAAAAGGGAGTCCCTCAGCCTCTCAAGAGATCAAAAGTGACATGGGATGTGCTGATAGCATGCGAGATTGCACTCAAAACGAATGCGGAAGCGAGATTTCACATTTTTTTCCGCAAACGTGTGATTGGATCGCAAGAAATCTTCAAAAATTCCCGCATAAGCGTGAATCAGAACGAGATTCTATCCGAGTAAGATCTGCAACGGGCCTTCTCACTCGGGATTTCTGCATCCAGACTTGTGGGTCATTATTTTATTTTATTATTTGAAGGCCAAGTAGAATTATTTCCTAGCATGAAATTACTTGTATTTTATTTATTTATTTATTTAAGCACTTTCGTTTTTTTGATACAGAGGCCTGCCTTATTTTAAATGCAGTGTCTAAACCTTTCTTTGAGCTCAAGCAATTAAAATTATGTTGCATTGTCAGCAGTCTCTAGTCAATAGATGATGTTGCCAATTATAGGCATGACAAAACCACCTAACTTATCAAAAGAACTAGGTAGAACACTTTACGCAACCCCAGCAGCTAGCTTACAATACATGACCAATATTTACAAGAGCCATTACTAAGCAGTTCAATATGCTATCATTTGATGGAATTCCACTCCCTTCATGATTACATGTTCTGCAAAAACATGGATTTCCATTCTCTGCTTGATAACATATTTTGCAAATTCCACTTGCAGCATCACAATGTAAATCATAAGCATCCAGTTCAAGCAGATCAAATCCTTTAATCAGGCTTGCTTGTAGTTAACTAAAATAGAAAAAGTAACACAATCTTTATACGCAGAACCTTCTACAAATCCAATTTATCCATAGCTTCGAGGCATATTTGTAAAACTTACTTAAAAGTTAAGGATTATTTGGAAAAGATTCATTAACAAGACCATCGCTACCCTCTGAGAGGACAAAGTGCTCTTCAATGTGTTGAGTATATCAAGTCATATAAGAAATGCATGTACATGTAATACCTAGTGTGATTGCCGCATGTTTGCCACACAGAAGAAAAATGTCTTACATCAGGTTTATTAAAAACAAAGCAACTAAAAAACATTATCAAATGAAACATATGACCTGAATATTCGCCCTTACAAAAATAGAATAAACACTAAACAGGTTAGATTTTCATTCTCGCCTCCTGTACAGTTCTCGTGAAAGAATTTCCGGAATTGTCCAGGTGCAAACTAAAAAGAAGTGAAATTTACATACGCAGCACACAATTCTTATGTATTTACATATCTTGCACCTAAACTTACATGTTTACATACAAAGCACTTACATACAAAGCACTTTGGCCCTTTGAACCTATGCATGCAAATGTGTATTTCACTTTGAAAATTTTGTACTGTTATTTTTTATGTAATATTAAAGATTTGAGTGCTGTGTGTTTAAATATGAAAGCTTATGTGTGAGATACGTAAATCCATAATAATTGTGTGCTGTGTATGTAAATGCCCAAAAAAAAAACAAGAACATAAACGAGAAAGAAAAGGAACAATATGGTAATTTGCTATGCATGTAAATGCCCCAAAAAAAAGCAAGAACATAAACAAGAAACAAAAGGAACAATATGGTAACTGCCTGCAAGATCAACGAAGAGAACAAAATAAATAATGGATCTGCAACGAAAGCAAGCCAAAACCATGACATGCACTATTAGAACATCCATATAGCTGAAAATTTTAATAAGTTCTGCGAAAACATGGGAATTTACTTCTAGGCCAACATGCATATATCTAATAAGTAAACCCATGGAAATCTTCATATCACTATTTGATGACGGAAATTTTATGGAAAGCACAATGCAAAAAGCAAAATCATGGCAATTTAGTTTTGTGAAGTATCCGGAAACAAAATTATTCAATTTAGTTCGCTGAAGCATCTGGAAACAAAAAGATTAAACACAAAAATATACACAATTTCTACCTAGAGTGGCACTAGAGATTTTAAGCAAATAAATAAATAAATCAATAGAGTTTGACAGAGCAGTGCACAATACTAGCTTCAAACAAGGAGAGTGTTTTTAAATTTCATTATCTTTAGCTTTATCCCAACTATTTTAGGGTAGTTTACATTCACGCAGGCTGAACAAATAACAGATCAAATTTGCCTCTAGTCTATCCCTCTCCTTCCTAGTCCCTAGACGCTGATTTTGTAAACTCAATTAGTGAGCACATTTTCCACCATTCCTCATAAATAGTAGTGCAAAGAATCACAGCATAGACAAACTTAACATGCATTTGAATTTAGTTCATTATATTTTTTGTTCATGCTGCTCTAATTTATTTGCAGCCGAATCCAATAGTGGGAGAAAGGTTTGTTGTTGTTGCTACTCTAATTTATTTGTAAATATCACGATTCTGTTTGACTCGTTCATGCTTTTTTTTCTAGTTAGAATTAGCTAGTGTTCAAAATTATTCCTAAACATCATATTTGTGTCAAATTGTACTAACCTCAACAAACTCGTTTAACTTATGTTGGGATTGAAATAAAAGAAATATTGAATTTCAAACTTTCAAACTTTTTTCAAATTACATATAATGGCCGGTTGTAATTAACTCAATAACATGCATGTAAAAAACAACTGATAAAAATTATACACATGCACAGTTACACATACAAATATATATATACAATGCAAATACGTAGTCATACAAACATACAAAATAACATACACACACAAATGCTTATATACATACAGGCATGCATGCACACACATCCACACACATACACATACACAAACATACACAAATATGACACATACACACACCCACATATACATACCTACACAAAAACATAAGCACAAATAGATACATACACAAATACATGCTTACACATGCGTAGACATGCATACTCATATACCCATACACACACACACACATACATACATACACACATGCATACAAAACATAAATACATAACACAAATAAAGACAAAGAATACATGCATACATACACACATGCATACTCATTCATACATACACACATGCATACATTCACATACACATATACAAATAGCCAGCTAGAAGTGACACACACAGAGGCCAATTTTCTTATATTAAAGTATAAAGTAGAAAGAAAGTTTGAAGAAAGGTGAATTGGCATTATATGATAATCACAAGGCATCAAGAATGAAAACAAAAGGAAGATCAGCATATGCCCCTAAAAAATTATAAGCAACAAAACAAATATTCAAATGTCATAATGGTGATAACAAGAGTAAATGAACATACGAAATTTCACATAATTATAAACATTGATCTAATGTTTCTAATTAATTTTTTATTTTATGATATCAATCACTTAGATGGTAAAAAAAATTGTTTATAGATTTTCATGATATATGCTTCACTACTCATCACATGGCATATGTGCAGGCAAAAAACAAAGAACAAGAGAAGACTTCAATAAGATTTATATAAACAAGCACCATGAAATTCAAGTTGAAGTTCAACAGAAGTTTAATTTCATATTTTAGCATGAGATTTAATGTAAAACACTTCTTTGAAATCATTTTCTAGGCATCACATTCATCATATGACCTTAAACAATTTTTAGACCTAAATTATTTTCATAATATCAACTTCGCCGCAAAATGTCACAAGCTTCTTTACTTTCTGAACGACAAATTAGGAATATCTATTTAGACAGAAAAGCCAATTTGCCAATAAACTAGATTTCAAAAGATTTTTATTCATACATAATTTGAAATATTTTCATTTTCCTTTTACCTCATAATAAAAATTTACCAACCTACTTCATATTTGCCTAATATTCGTCTATGTCTTTGATTCTTGAGATGTCTTTCTTTATCATAGAAAATTCCAAATTAAAATATTTATAGTTACAATTTAGACTTCATCAGCTTCGTAAAAATATATACTTCAAATATGCATTGGTATCTTACCAACTCAATATTCAAACTTGAAATCTGTTATGTGCACGGTCTTTTCAAATCAAGCCCAAACATTTGAAATTTGTCATATGCACAACCTTTTCCAAACCCAGCCCAAATATATTCAAACTACGGCGATGGATATCAAATGTTTATATCACAGGGATCACAAACAACTGTCTATAGCATTTCACCAATACCACGACTAAATAAGAAGCTTGGTATAACCTCAAAAATTATATACTTATGGACTCTCTAGTATTTCAATAGCTCATTTTCTTCCCTTAGGGCTCGTTTGGGACAGCTTATAAGTGCGGCGGCATTGTTGAAAACGCCGCCGTAGCGTTTGTTTTGCGTGTTTCACCAGCTTATCTAAAAACAGTGTTTTCTAATCCTTAAAAATTCTTAAAGACGCAGACCGCAGGATAACTCCCACATTTCGTGTTTCGTTCGCTTATATTACTCTCGTTCCCTTGATCGCCTCGGCACTTCGTTCTTCTTCAGCATTTCCAAACCAGCGATTACCCCGCTCCGCTCGCCATAAGCCGCTCCCTCTTCTCCGGCTTGCGACTCTCGCCTCCGCTGCCCTCGTCGCTAGCAGAGAAGGCAACGAGGGGATCGCTGGGGATCGCGACTTCCTCATCCTTCCGCTCAGCTCCCTTTACAGAGACCACCGAAACTAGCATCTTTCTCATCCTTCCGCTCCGCTCCGACCATAAACCATGGAAGAAGGTGAGCCTGTTTGCGCCCTACTTCTTCGTATCGGAAGTAGGCGGTGGATCTGAAAGCCGGCTTCCTACAGATTTTGTCGGAGCTAAAATTCGGCATCCTCATCCACCCATCGTTAAGCTTCGCGGAAGATTCTCCCCTATGGATCGATAAGGTGAGATCGGCATCTGCTCTTCAATACTATGTTTTGCTTTTGAAACAATGTTGATTGAGATCATTGATCTAGAGATCTTCTTTCTATGGCATTATATGATTGATTCCTAGGTTTGATATGTTGTAGCCATTTAATAGATAATGAGACCTTTTAAGATATTAAAGTTTAGTTAGTTGCCATTTACAGGTCAGGTCGTAGAGTTGGGCTTATTTTATACATTGACAGGTTTGAAAGTTATAATTCCTATTGCATGTCATTTAAATTGTTAAAACATTTTTTTTATCAGTTCCTTAACAAAATGTTGTAAAAAGTGCAAAATAAAGAAATTTTCTTAAATTGTTTCTTTTAGAGGATCTACTTTCTCATATGTTTGTTTTTATGCTTTTCTGCTATGCATATATTCTTATATGCATACTTGTGAGTTTGTGTTACTTCTCTTCTCATAAAAGAAATAACAACTACTTCTAATTAATTCGGATACTTTTAGATGCATTTCTTTAATGGATATATATTTTAAGCGTATGGAGCTCATCCTGCGTGTCAGATTGTTCATTTACGTACAAAAATTTGCAAATCAGTTGTTTTCAAAACGCAAAACCAAACAGCTAAACAGTTTATCCAAAACAGGGGCAGGATTATCATTTATCCAGAATAAGTTGTGTTCCAAACGCAGAAACCAAACAGTCATATAGTTTATCCGGATCAGCAGTTTATCAGGATAAGCAGCTTATTCTGATCAACAGCTTATCAGGATAAGCAGCTTGTCTGGATAAGTTGGATAAGCTGCAGCTGCCCCAAACAAACCCATAGTCTCATTACTTTTTAAGAGCTGCTTCAAAGAAAGCCTTTCCAAGCATATTGCAATAAAATGAAGAAATAAGAAGCATTTTAAGAGATTACAAAAGTTTTTTGTAATGGAGGAGAAGATTTTCATCAACTAAACCAATAAAACTCGCTTCCCATCTCTTTGCAATTTGTTATTTGTTTCAGGTTCTCAAATTAAATTTTCATTTTGTCCTATTTGAAGAGAGGCCCTTTGTTTGTAGAATGACTATCCTTACCTTAGGATTAGGTTCTTTCTAAAGAATGGGACTTGCAAAGAAAAACAACTCATGGTAGAGCAAAAGCTTTGAAGCTTTTAGAAATCCTAGCAAATTCTATAGATGTTAACTTCAAAAAAAAAATAGTTATGGAGTCTCTCTAGTATTTCGCTAGCTCATTCTCTTCTCTTTACTCTCATTACTACCTAAGAGAGCTGCTTCAAAGAAAGCCTCTCCAAGAACATTTTGCATTAAAATGAAGATCTACGAAGCACTTTAAGATATTAAAAAGGTTATTGTTGTGAAAGAGAAGATTTCATCAACTAAACCAACAGAACTTGCTTCCTCGTCTTCTTGCAATTTGTTATTTGTTTTAAGTTCTCAGATTAAATTTTCTTTTTTTTTCCTACTTTAAGGGAGGCCCTTTTTTTGTAGATTGACTATACTTGCCTAAGGACTAGGTTCTTTCTAAAGAAAGGGACTTCAAAAAAAAAAATCATGGTAGAGCGAAAGCTTCGACGGTTGTAGAAATCCTAGCAAGTTCTATAGATGTTGGATGAGGCCAAGATGGCGTCGAACCACTTGAAATTCAATGTGTGCTTTACTTTATTGCTCTTGCATTATTTATTGTTTTTCCACTAATCACACAATTTGTCCCCCTCTTGCGTCATCCAATACTATCAATGCATACTACTTACTAGGCAACATAACCATCATGAACAAGAATACACAACAAAGAAATTTTTTACCACACTATTTAATTAAATAGCATAATTGAATGGGAAAGCGTTGGCTGCAGCTACTTAACCATTTGTCCGCCTCTTGCGTCATCCAATACTATCAATGCATACTACTTACTAGGCAACATAACCATCATGAATAAGAATACACAACAAAGAAATTTTATACCACACTATTTAATTAAATAGCATAATTGAATGGGTAAGCGCTGGCTGCAGCTTCAAATCATAACTACAATTAGGAAACTAACTTTTGTTTTTCAAACCAAACTAAGAGCCCTAGTTAACCTTTATTTTTTTAAGAACCCTAACAAAAAGCAAAAGTTACTAATATAAAGATATTTAAGATCCATAAATTAATACTGATAATGAAAAGAAAGAAAGGATATGGGAACAAGATGATTAAAAGAAGAGGTAACAAAAGAAAAGAGATTACTTACAATTCAAATGTAAAATATCAAGCCCGCAATATCCTTGGCAAATGGAGGCCAAGAGCATCAACAAATAATCATATATGCTAAATACTCATTATACACATGCCAAGGAAAATTGCTAAAGCTCCATCTCATTCAGCTTGTCGGTGCCTCTTAACATTCTCAACCTCTCGTGAGTTGCTTCGTGCTTTAGATGAGCGTCCTCTATCCCAATCATCATCATGGTCTGGTTCATGTTCCCTTGGCCTATAATGCTCTGCGTGTCTATCTCTATCATCACGATATCTATCTCTATCTCTTTCACGGTCTCTCTCCCTCTCCCTATCCCTTTCCCGATCCCTATCCCTCTCCCTCTCCCTCTCCCTCTCCCTCTCTCTATCCCTCAGCCTGTCCCTATCCAAATCTCTATCATTATCCCAACCTACATCCCTCTCCTCATATTGCTTCCTCTCAGACCACTCCTGCACATGCCCTGTGCTTTTATCCTTCATGTGTCTTCTATCTGGAGCTACCGACCAATCCCGATCGCCACCTCTATCTTTTCCATGACTTCCTTCACCATATTGTTGGTCTGATGTAGCATCATCCCCGTAACTTGATTGTTCGTCAGCTCCCCAACCACCCATATTAGGATCAGGCCACATGCCCACTCCAGCAGTTGGTATTCCCCTTCCAAAGAAAGCTGGGTTAACATGTGGTGCTACAACAGGAGGAAATGAAGGTAACATTCCTGGGAATGCACCAGTAGTAGGTCCAGCAGGAAATCCACCATATCCAGCACCCATTCTACTCATTGCCATTCCATAACCAGTTGGATCAAACCCTTGGCCAAGGATGGCACCTGGATTGAACATCGGAGGCGGTGGTGCAATCATGCCACCATTCCCCATAATACCTCTTCCACCAACAGGCCCAACCCGGTTCCTTACATTCCCCATATGTCCTCTATTTCCCATCCCACCTCTACCCCAGTTACCACCACCTCCAGCACCACCTCCCCTTACAAAATTCCCACCCATGTGAGCTCCTCCTCCTCTACCTTTTTGTGCAAGCACAGATTGTGATGGACCCTGCACCATTCCTTGTTGATTCCTGGCCACCTGAGCCTCACCCATCTTCCGAACACCCTGTGGGGAAGAGAAGGCCACAACGCATGGTTTTCCATTGAAAATATGCCCATTCATACCCTCCTTGCAGGAGGTGGCAGCTGCTGGATCATAGAATTCAACCTGGGCATAACCTTTTGATTTCCCGCTAGCCTTTTCATCAAAAAATCTCACTTCCTTTACAGGTCCGTACTTGCAAAGTTCAGCCTCGAGATCAGCATCTGTTGTCCACCACTGAAGCTCTCCAACAAAAAGAGTAGTGATTCCCCCTCCACTGCCAATACCACCAACCATGCCGACAGGCCCATTCATGTTGCTTACTACGCCAACTGAAGGTCCTGCTGCTACTCCAACATTACCTGAAGGGGCCGCGGTGATTGAAAGGTTGACACCTGTAGCTGTGTCGCTGTTGACTGCTACTCCTTGCCTACGAAAACCGTCGTTTCCAATTTCAGAACCTTGCCTTGGAAATCCTTCGTTAAACGAATCACCGCCTCGATGAGCCTGAATCGACCCCGGTCTGACCCACGACTGCCCTATATCAGGCCTGGGCAGGCCGGATTGAGCCGGCGGTCTCGCCATGATAGATGAATCAACGCTCCCTCTGAAACCTGCATCCGAAAAAACTCCAGATCTGTCGACCGTCCCCTCCGCATGGAGGTTTCCTGCTACAGCAGCAATCTGAATGCTCTCCGGAGGATCTCCCGCCGGTGGCGATGGTAGGGGAACCTGCGGTGTCTCTCTCCTACCGTCATCCTCAGTTGCAAAAGTACTGGAATTGGCTTCACTGCGGTGGGCCGACGACTGATAGAAGCCCTCACCGACGTTGACGTCGTTGTAGAGGTCGTCATAGTCCTCCTCATCACCGTAGAACTGCTCCTCGTCCTGGACGGCGGAGATCACCTCGTTTCCGTTGAAGCCGGCTCGGTCGCCGTCGCCACCGTGCTCCATTTGTTAAGAGCCGCTAGTAGAGTTTCACACAGTGGAACAGGACGGGTCGTAACCCTAACCCATCGTCTTCCACCTCGCCCTAATAGAAATAAAAAGAAAGAACATTTCTTTACCAGACTGATAATAAATATAAGGAGAATTTACATAAACATCCCCCAATTCTTATACATTTACGTATCTCACATTAAAATTTTCATTTTTAATAAGCAAACATCAAACTTATCTTTTTCATCACTCTCCAAACTGAAATCCAGAGTTTAGGCATTAGGTAGGTAAATGCATAAAGTTGTTTTGTTTATCGTAAAATAAAGATAAGATTATATTTTTTATTTGATTTAAAATAGATTATAAAAAAAGTATATATTTTTTATAATATATTTTTTCGCACAACGTTATGGGGGAGGTGGTCGGCCGACGACAAATGACTTGCGGCTATGACGGTGGTGGACAGCCCGCGACAGCGACGACATTGGTCAGGGACGGTCAATGGCAAGTAATGGAAGACGTTTTGTTGGGCGGAGGGCGACAACTTACTGATAACATTTTACAGTGTAACTCAAATTCGGATAAATCGATCGAACTCTAAATTCAAATAAAATGAACTGAGAAGTGAACTTCAAATTCATTCATACTTACATCATATTTATAATGTTTCATACCAAACACGTAATTTTCTAAATTTTATGTAAAAGAATTACAGTACGCTAAAAATCGTTTCAACGAAATCATGAAAATAAGTTAAAGAAATCCAACCTTTCATTGAAACCACATAATGGATATGCATATGATTAATGATCATTATGTCTATAATTTGTTTTATAATTTTGTGCTTCATTATATCATGTTATTAAGTTATATTCAATACATATAATTCCTTGATTTTGATTTAGTAGTGCCTTTATTGGAACCAAAATTATAAAATGTATATTGTAAGTTAACATTTGACTTTACCTAACACAAATTGCTTTCCAACCTAAATTGAGTTAACCATTCTTAGTTTAGGTCACTTGAGCTTAGCTAAATTTAGTACTCTAACTTAATCCCCTAAATCACTTCAAATAATATCCGATCCATTTCTCCAATGTTGAAATCAATATTAATGTTTAACTCATTGATTGTTTGATTCCCAATTTAACTTAACTAGCCACATTCACCATTGATAATATTTTATGTGGAAGGAACTCAATAAAAAAAAAATTAAGAAGAGGAACTTTTATCATAATTCAACATTTGTTAATATTTTATCATAAATTTTGTGCCTGGTGAAGCGGGTTGAAGAAGCATGGGGGGTTCTGTTAAATTTTTATTTTGTGACTCACATTCATTTTAAATATTTATCAATAATTTATGTCATTTATTTTAGAACTCATAATAACATAAGTTCTTTATTTTCTTAACTCTTAACTTATGTTATAATAAAAGTTATTTATTTTTATAGCTTATGATAACTTAAGTAATTTATTTTCTTAACTCATAACTTATGTCATAATGAATTATAACTTAAGTTATTTAATTTTATAACTCATGAAAACTTATGTTATTTATGTCAAACTTATGATAACTTATGATATTTATTTGTTAACTCATGTAACCCCTAAATGAATAGAGGTTATTAACTTATGTCATCGATTTTAATAATAAAAATCAATTAATTTATTTAATTGTCATAAATCCTATTGGTTAGTAACCTCCTTGATGGATTGTGGTTAAATAGAGCATGAAAGAGAGAATGGGTCCTCTCTCTACCCAACACACCACGTACATTTCTCTCCATCAGAAAGTACAGAAAGTTTTAAGGGATTAGAGAGAGAGACTCCATCTCTTCAGGATCAATTTTCTTCAAGATCAAATTTCTACGTCATGAATACAGGTATGAGTTACTTTATTATAGATATGTAAAAATCACAAATTTAAAAGATCTTGACTATTATGTATCTTTGAAATTTGTGTCATAAAGTTCACACATGAATTTCTTACATGTGGTATCAGAGTCTTGATTACTAAATTTATGATTTTTCATATAATTTTATTTATGTTAATTATATTAAATTTTCGCTGCGAATTAGATCTTGAATTATACTACTAAAGTAAATTGATATGATTGAATTTATTATTTATTTGATGTCGATGTTATGTTTAATTTGTTAGTCACCAAAGTGACCAAATTAGTAAGTTTAATAGACGTCAAATTAAATAAATTCAATTACTCACAAGTTTGTGATGCTTATTATGAAATAATTTAGTATTTTATCACGAAAATATTAAAAATCATTGATTATAAAATATTTCTGGATCTCCCAAAGGTTGATCATTTGTTTTATAATCTTTGAATATAATTGTAATCTATTTATATACTTAGTTAAGATATGTTTATATATCCAAAGATAATAAGCATATCTAATTTGAGTATAAACAATTATCAATTATTAAATTTAAGTTAAGCATCAATTATGTTTATTATCGTGTATTGATCACCCAAAGGAGATTTCAATACACTATTATTATTACAATTATTATTTTAATCTGATTTCATATGAATATCTATGTAAGTTTAATCTTCAAAGCATTAATGTACTAGCATATTTTATTCATTTGCAGTAACTACTCCTGTTTCTCTTCATTCGCAAGCTACATATGTTCAAACATTCAATGGGCTTAATTTCTCTGAATGGCGTGAGCAAGTCCAGTTTCACCTTGGTGTTCGGATCTTGATTTCGCACTCACGACTAAGAAACCCCCTGCTCTTACTAATTCTAGTAATCGCCGAGCAAGTATCTTTCTATAAAGCTTGGGAAAAATCGAACAGATTGAGCTTGATGTTTATGCGAATGATCGTAGCAAACAACATTAAGAGCACATTTTCTAACACCGAAAGTGCTAAGGAATTTATGAAATTTGTCGAGAATTGTTCTCAATCCGACTCTGCCGATAAGTCACTTGTCGGGACACTATCGAGTACGTTAACCAACATGAAATTTGATGGTTCTCGTACTATGCATGAGCATGTCGTTGAAATGACGAACATAAGCAGTCAAGACTTAAGACCTCGGAATGGAAGTGAATGAAAATTTCCTCGTGCAATTTATCATTAACTCCTTGCCTCCTGAGTATGGTCCATTTCACATGAACTATAACACCATGAAAGATAAGTGGAATGTGAATGAACTACAATGTATGCTCATTCAAGAGGAAGCAAGGCTTAAGAAAGGAGCAAATCACTCCATTAATCTCATGGGTCACCAAAAGAGAGTCGTAAAGAAACTCGGAAAGAAGAATGGAAAGGGCAAGCAAAGACCACTAAAGGTTAATGTGTCTTCGTCCCAATTCACAAAGAGGAACATAAAGGAATTAAGTGTCACTTTTGCAGAAAGCCCGATCACTATCAAAATGAGTGTCAAAAGCGCAAAGATCGGTTCGAAAAGAAAGGTAAACCTTGTGTTTCGTATGTTTCGAATCAAATTTGCGAAGTTCCTTATAATACCCAGTGGATTGATTCGGTTGTACCACTCATGTTTCTAATACGATGCAGGGATTCCTTACAACCCAAATCATAAACCCAAATGAAAAGTTTGTCTTCATGGGAAACCGAGTCAAAGCACCAGTTGAAGCCATTGGAACCTACCGGTTAATTTTAGATACTGGACATCATTTAGACCTTTTTCAAACACTTTATGTCCCTTCTGTTTCTCGTAATTTAATTTCATTGTCTAAACTTGATTCTATTGGATACTCCTTCAAATTTGGAAGCGGTTGTTTCAGTTTACTTAAACACAATCATCTCATAGGTTCTGGTATTCTTTGTGATGGTCTATATAAGCTTAAACTCGATAACCTTTTCGCTGAGACTCGATAACTTTGCATCATAATATTGGTACTAAACGTGGTTTTATGAATGAAAATTCAGACTTATTTCGTGACATAAACGTTTGGGTCATATATCTAAAGAAAGAATTGAAAGATTAGTAAAAAATGAAATTCTTAATGAATTAGATTTTACCGATCTTGGCCTCTCGTGTGGATTGTATTAAAGGAAAGCACACAAAACACATACTTAAGAAAACCGCCACAAGAAGCACACAACTCCTCGAAATTATACACACCGATGTTTGTGGACCTTTTGATGTTCCATCTTTTGGTGGAGAAAAGTGTTTTATCACCTTTATCGATGACTTTTCACGTTATGGTTATGTCTATTTATTGCATCAAAAATCTCAAGCTATAGATGCCTTGAAGGTGTATATAACTGAGGTTGAGAGACAATTAGACATAAAAGTGAAAATTATCAGGTCTGATAGAGGGGGTGAATATTATGGAAGTTACAATGAATTTGGTCAATGTCTAGGTCCATTTGCTAAATTCCTTCAAACTAATGGCATATGTGCTCAGTACACTATGCCGCATACACCACAACAAAATGGTGTTGCAGAAAGACGAAATCGTACTCTAATAGAGATGGTTAGGAGTATGACGAGTAATTCTTCTTTACCCTCATCATTGTGGATGCATGCCTTAAAGATCGTCGCATATTTGTTAAACGGGATTCCTAGTAAGGCGCTCCAAAGACTCCTTTTGAACTCGTGGACGGGAAGAAAACCTAGTTTAAGGCACCTCCGTGTTTGGGGTTGTCTCGCGAAATAAGGATATATAATCCACATGAAAAGAAATTGGACTCAAGAACAATCGATGGTTATTTTATTAGGTTATCCGTAAAAATCTAAAGGGTATAGATTTTATTGTCCTAACCATAGTACAAGAATCATGGAAGCTGGAAATGCTAAGTTCATTGAAAATGGTGAAGTTAGTGGGAGTTTGGAACCACGTAAAGTGGAGATCCAATAAATTAGGGTTCAAGTTCCTTTACCCAAAATTTCTTCTCAACTTGTTATTCCTACAGTTGTTGAACAGTTTGACAATTTACAGAAACAACAAATAAATGATCAAACACCCCATAATGAAACTGTCACTAATGAACCTACTTTAGATGAACCACATGAAGTAGCACCTAAAAAGTCTCAAAGAAAAAACGGTCTCGCTATTTCGACGATTATGTGGTTTATCTACATGAGTCCGAATTTGACTTAGGAGTCAATGAAGATCCAAGCTTCATTTTCACAATCCCTAGAAAGTGCAAATTCTTCTAAATGGTTAGATGCAATGAAAGATGAGTTGAAATCAATGGAACACAACAAAGTCCGGGATATCGTTGAATTACCTGAAGGTTGTAAAAGAGTCGGGTGTAAATGGGTCTTTAAGACTAAGCGCGACTCGAATGGCAATATTGAACGATATAAAGCCAGACTTGTTGCCAAAGGTTTCACTCAGAAAGATGGCATCGATTATAAAGAAACATTTTCTCCGGTTTCTAAGAAAGATTCATTTAGAATTATCATGACACTAGTAGCTCATTTTGATTTTGAGTTACACCAAATGGATGTGAAAACATCCTTTCTGAATGGGAATTTAGATGAAGAGGTCTACATGAGTCAACCTGAAAGATTTTCGGTTGAAGGAAAAGAACACATGGTGTGTAAACTTAAGAAATCAATATACGGACTTAAGCAAGCTTCCCGACAATGGTATCTTAAGTTCAATGATACCATTACGTTCTTTGGATTTAAAGAAAACACTGTTGATCGGTATATATATCTAAATATCAGTGGGAGCAAGATCATATTTCTCATTCTGTATGTTGATGACATCTTGCTAGCTACTAATGATCTTGGTTTATTATATGAAACCAAGAATTTTCTCTCTAAGAACTTTGAAATGAAAGATATGAGTGAGGCATCCTATGTGATTGGAATTGAAATATTTAGTGATAGATCACAAGGATTGTTAGGGTTGTCTCAGAAAACGTATATCGAAAGAGTTCTTAAGAGATTCAATATGGAAGGGTGTTCAACAAGTGTTGCTCCAATTAAAAAAGGAGATAAATTCAGCCTTATACGAGTTGTCCAAAGAATGATTTGGAACGCAAACAAATGGAAGAAATTCCTTATGCATCTATTGTTGGAAGCTTAATGTATGCTCGGACTTGTACTGCGACCGGACATTAGCTTTGTTGTCGGGATGTCGAGCGTGTATCAAAGTAATCCAGGAATAGATCATTGGAAAGCCGCAAAGAAAGTTTTGAGGTATCTACAAGGAACGAAGGACCACATGCTCACTTATAGAAGATCTAAAGATCTTGAAGTGATAGGATATTCGGATTCGATTTTCATTGGATGTGTTGATACAAGAAAATCAACATTTGGCTATCTCATTCCTTTTGGTCGAAGGAGCAATCTCATGGAAAAGTGCGAAGCGTACTATCATAAGTCGCTTCCACTATGGAAGCTGAATTTGTGGCTTGCTTTGAAGCTACAATTCAGGGTTTATGGCTACGGAATTTTATTTCAGGACTTGGAATTATCGACAGTATTGCCAAGCCGTTGAAAATTTATTGTGATAACTCATGTCAGATCTTCTTTTCCAAAAACGACAAGTATTCCAAAAGTGTTAAACACATGAAATTAAAATATCTTGTCGTTAAGGAAGAAGTTCAGAAACAAAGGGTGTCAATTGAGCATATTAGCACCAATCTCATGATAGCAGATCCTTTAACGAAAGGGTTGCCACCGAAGACATTTAACGAACATGTCGTGAGAATGGGCATTACCAAAACCCTTTATTAGTTTTATGCTCTTCGTATTTTGACACATTGAGCTCAATTTTTCTTGTTTCTGATATTTATAAATCTTGTTTTTATCGTTAGTGTACACCTTATTTTGCTTGATGTTCAACAAGATTTGTCTTCTAATAGACATTATGGGACCATGATGTTAATTCTCATTATGCTTAAGTATGTAATTGATATTGTGATACATGGAAGGGACTGTGTCGATAAATTGATGCACAACCGCCATGATTCATATTAATTTCATACTTATTAAATAATTTATGATTTAACCAATATAAAGAAGGATTTATTTTACATTTTATGCAGTATGTTACGCACTATTAAAATTAAGTGAGCCAAGTGGGAGAATGTTAAATTTTTATTTTGTGACTCACATTCATTTTAATAATTTATCAATAATTTATGTCATTTATTTTAGAACTCATAATAACATAAGTTCTTTATTTTCTTAACTCTTAACTTATGTTATAATAATAGTTATTTATTTTTATAGCTTATGATAACTTAAGTAATTTATTTTCTTAACTCATAACTTATGTCATAATGAATTATAACTTAAGTTATTTAATTTTATAACTCATGATAACTTAAGTTATTTAATTTCTTAACTTATAACTTATGTCATAATAAATGATAACTTAAGTTATTCATTTTTATAACTCATGAAAACTTATGTTATTTATGTCATAACTTATCATAACTTATGATATTTATTTGTTAACTCATGTAACCCCTAAATGAATAGAGGTTACTAACTTATGTCATTGATTTTAATAATAAAAATCAATTAATTTATTTAATTGTCATAAATCCTATTGGTTAGTAACCCCCTTGATGGATGGTGGTTAAATAGAGCATGAAAGTGAGAATGGGTCCTCTCTCTACCCAACACACCACGTACATTTCTCTCCATCAGAAAGTACAGAAAGTTTTAAGGGATTAGAGAGAGAAACTCCATCTCTTCAGGATCAATTTTCTTCAAGATCAAATTTCAACGTCATGAATACAGGTATGAGTTACTTTATTATAGATATGTAAAAATCACAAATTTAAAAGATCTTGGCTATTATGTATCTTTGAAATTTGTGTCATAAAGTTCACACATGAATTTCTTACAGGTTCTCCTCGAGACATTCAAAATGATGTAGTTATATATTTAAGTTCTAAGTGGTGGGACTCTATTAATATGTCTTGAGTGATAGCTATGCATGCAACCCATTTATACCCTGGCTTGAAAGTTATGCAAAAAAGTATAGAAAGATTTGAATAGATAACTCTCCTTGTCTAAGAAAATGAAGAGGCTGTCAAAATTCTTGAAATGTTTTAGTCCTAAATTTTGATTAGTCTTAATTATTTGTTATGATTTTTTTTGTAGAAAATTCATATTTTTAGGTTCTAAAGAGCCTAAATTGTATTTATGATTCCCAAACAAACCACAAGCGAAAAAGGGTGAAACCAAGTTAATCACACTACGCAAGTAAAGCAAGCTAGGTATGAAAGAATAAAAAGTCGGGTGGCACTGGGTTGACAACATATCCAAAAATAAAAAAATGAGGTCAGGTGCTGCATATACACGTCTGGACCTAAGTCTATACATGAATGAAATTTAGAGTTACGTTATGGGACACGAGCAAACAGCTCCTGGTCAACTTCACATGATTCCGCCCGCCTGGAGCCTCGAAACCCATACCCACACCTTATTTATAATAAAATACTTGAGCTTATGGGACTCTAGAAGTACAAATAAAAAGTTAAAAAAAGAGTCGACCTGCAAACAGAGGAGGTTAACACAGGCTAAAAACATGCAATGTGATGACTCCGCCTGACAGGAGGAGAGCTTAGCAGTATATGCAAGCAAAATGTTGACTTTAAATCATTACAGCTTATCCTTGTTGACATGGCTTCCTGTGCCCCTAACATACTAGTGCGCACATCTCAAACACCGGTAAACATACAAAAAACACAAGAAAGTGATGTATGTCATTATTATAATTACAATTATATATCTATATAGAAAAAATAATAAATAAATATATATATATATATATATATATATATATATATATATATATATTATTTATTATATTTTTGTGTTCATATGTGTATATATGTACATTTATGCATATTTCTATTAGTTGTCTTCATTATTATATTATTTTTTATTTTATTATATAGTTTTTGTATGTGGAATTTAAATTAGAATTTTAATTATGGGTAATTATGATTTAATTGATATGAGTTATCGATTAGGTGGATTATGAATGCATGTGGTGTTTATGGAAATGTGTCTGCAAATTGTGATGTGCATGTGTGGTGTCTTAAAGAATTGAATTCCTATGTCCAAACAGTCTTCATAGAGCATCCTTGATTCTTATAGGATCTCATCTTTAGTTTCAACGTGTTGGTTTTTATCGACTCAACTAAGTGTCGAGGATTTACAACCACACACATGAAATTACAAGGAGTCAAGAGATGACTTGAATTTCTAATTGGTGTGGGCCCCAACACTAGTCCTCTACGAAAGTGAGAAGGGAAGTCCTATAGCTAAATCCTAAGCTCTATAGAAAGGAACAAGATCACCAAAATGAGATCAATAGTTGAACCTGCGTGGCCACGCCGAACTCGAGCATGGTCACGCCACGACGACAGCAAATGTCATTGATGAGGGGTCAATGTGGACATCCTTGAACCTGAGGTAATTACGTTAGATGCTCAATCTGGCTTACGTGGCCACGCCATCCTTGGGCGTGGTCACACCAGCTGAAGGCCCTGAGCACCTTCTGGAAGTTTTGGCGTGGTCACGTCGGTTTTGGACATGATAGCACAAGAGGTTGGGTGTGGCCATACCCAATTTAGGTGTGGTCACGCCGATCTCCACATAGATTGGGCTACCAAAATAGTTTGTCAAAGGGGTTTTGAGCCTCGTCGGAACTCCAGAGGACCAAATATGAGTAAGACATGATCCTTAAAAATTTGTATAGGTTATAAATGTGTCCTTAGAGCCCGAGAAGCTTTCCATATATGTGTCATTGGATAAAAACAATACTGGCGTGAAATTCGTCGGCTCGAACCCTTAGGATCAAGGCATAGACACACATGAAATAATCTTGTTGACAGTCCGCGTAGTGAGAGCATCTGAAGAAGAAATGAACGCCAATGTGGAGGACACCAAAAGTGATGTCAACTTGGCGATGGTTGCCTCAAAGCACGACTATGGTGATGCAAGCCACAACTGTTATGCATGAAGCATTCAATTAAAGTTCTCATGGGTTCCTTGAGTCACGGTAGACCGCATATGATCCCAATGCTGTCTACATTAATCAGAAAGGATGTTTTGCATGCGTTGCATAAAAAATAGATGTCAGCATTGCTTTGTTGAGATTTTGTGCTCCAACAGTCTCATTGGTTTGAGTACGATCATCACGATGGCGATTAGAAGAACGAAGGCGGATAGGATAAAATGCGTCAGTTATAGTAGCTCACTGGACTTCTATTCCACTAGTAGCTGCAATGCCTCATCTTTAACAGTCAGTCTAAACAATTGAAAGATAAGCTAAATCAAATCAACATAATAACTGACTAATATGAATGCCTTTTCCCTAAAAATTCCTAAGAAGACAAGGGATTTTGAATACAAAGATAACAGATGTGAGATACAAAGATAAAGTATATCAAGTACATAATACAAGGAAAATTAAATACAAAACGTAGGCTCTGATACAACTCTGTCACACCTTTGATTCGAAAGGCAGTAAACCCCGACAACATAGGGCATGATGAAAGAATTGAGCATGTTTTATATTCTTAAAAAGAAAAATGTATGCAATTAATTACAAACAAACATAAGAAAATTTAATTTTATTCCATAATAAAAGAGTAAAATTGGTACAACTGAAAAAAACATGAGATAATTAAAAGAAATTAAACTAAAAATAGGAAAACAATTACCCTTACCCAGAAACAAAGATACGATGACTAATACGAAACAAAAAATACCAAAAGTAGATCTAAAGCTAAAAAATTTGCACTTGTGGGAACAACCCAACAACAAGTGTATGATGTAACCTGTTATATAAAAAAATCAACAGGTGAGTTTGAAAATCAAACTAAAAAATAACAACTATTTATTAAAGCATAAACGTCAATAAAAATAGGGCATGCAACATGCCAAATATATAATGATGATATACTATGTGTATAAAAAGATTTGCAAAGGTTATCACCTGCTTATGATCATGAATATGAGTGACTTAAACACATGCCTTTTTATATATATGTTTACATGCTATATTATCAAAGATTTTTATACAGATACAGTACATCAATCATTTAATACTATATGATAATATATAATTTAATATATATATATACTCTGAACAATGAAATGTAGGCACCAATCCCACGGAAATCCAATGATTAATCTTAAAAAACCGTCGATCGGGTAGCCACAGCAAAAGGGTTTAAAACCGATATAACAATATTTTCTTATTAATTATATTCATGCAACTCAATCAAGACGTGAGAATATAACTACAAAATGTCCACTAGTATTTATAAGCAATTATGAAAATTAAAATAATGAGATTTTCCATATAAAATATATAAAATAGAATACAACTTGATAAATAAGACGCAAACCCTATAATTTATAAATTTAACTTCACCTAACCATCTAAATAAATCTAATAGAAAATGATTTAATGTGATTTTTGTTTTTTGTATTAAGCCCATATAGATCTATTTGACAAAATGGAGCCTAAGCCATCAAATTGGGTAGAACATAATTTAATTAAAGACTTTAAACTAAGTTTAATTAACTAAACATAGATTGTTTGTCCCCAAACTAACTTTGAATTAGTCATTTGGATTATTTGAACCCAAACTTATATATTTGGAGCACTCAGGCTTTTTTGACTAATTTGAGAAAATTGAGCTAAACTAACTTTGAAATATTTTCCAAGTTATTAGTTATAGTTAACCTAACACCAATTGAAGCATAATTGCACCCAATATGGCTAAGTTGTCTAATTATTCTCTTAAGGCTTGATTTTATGTTGCAAATATTTCATATGACTATGCATATTATATATATATATATATATATATATATTTATATATATTTATATATATAACAACTTGACAAAGAAAAATATTAGTAACTATTTTATAAGAAAATAACACTTAAATAATAAAAAAATTTATATTAAAATAATACAATCAGATTTAGGGTTTGTTTGGGGCAGCTGCGGCTTATTAAACATTCTGTTGATAAGTTGATTAAAAATAATAAGCTATATACTAAGTGCAGTAGTTATTACAAATTTTTATTTTTTTGGAAAAGTCAGATTGTCGCCAGAAAGCTGCCAGTATACCTAAATAGGTGCTGTGTAAAAACGTTGTTTTCAGTGTTTTGAAAACACATAAACTGCCAAAACACAATTTATCTAAACAGACCTGGTGCGTTTTCAAAACGATACCGCACTAAATAAGCTGCCCCAAACGTCCCTTACTGTCACTATTACTAAGGGTGTAAACGAACCGAACACGAACGAACAGAGCTAGTGTTCGTGTTTGAAATGTTCGAACACATTACTGTTCGTGTTTGGTTCGTTTGCTTATCGAACGAACACAAACTTCCTGGCGAACCAAACACGAACTGTTCGCGAACAATGAGCTTTTTTGACAGCCTTAGCTTTGATAGGATACTTCCTCAAAATGAAGCAAATTGATCAGGTATTCCGTACACATCAGGCAACCCATACTTCCTCAAAATGAAGCAAACCGAATAAGACGTTTAGGGTTTTTATTAGGGTTTTATTTTAATATATAGTATAGTATATTAATTATAATATTATAATATTTATATTAATATAATTAATACTATATTATTATTATTATTATTATTAATTTATCATATATTATAATTTATAGAAATTTAATTATTTAAAATATGATAAATTTTTATAATATATAATTATTTTTAAAATATCATAAATTTTTTATATATAATTATTTTAAATTATTTTATATTTCGAACAATAACGAACCAAACACGAACGAACACATCATTGTTCGTGTTTGGTTCGTTTAACAAACCGAACGAAAAAATTTGTTTGTGTTCGTCTCGTTTGCTTATCGAACGAATCGAACACGAACTTTTTGGCGAACCGAACACGAACTGTTCAAGAAGAACGAGCTTTTTTGACAGCCCTAACTATTACTAAGTTCATTCTGAACAACATACAACCTATATTTAAAAAAAAAGTATTTATATTAATTAATTAATTAAAAAACCCTTCTGATAATAAATAAACAAATAAATTTTTCCCCCCGCCCCCCTCCAAATATGGATGTGCATGGCTTCGTCACCACCCGTATTCCCCCTTCTTCTCTCCGACAACCATTTCCCCCCTTCCTCACAACCGCTTCCAGCGCACCTCCTCTCCGGCTCAACCACCACCCGCTACTTCGCCGGACAAACCACTCACCCTCTCCCCATTCCCAATATCTAAGACCTATAAAATCCTTCCCCCATCTTCCATCTCCCAACCGCCCCAAGCCCTATTCTCGATAAACAAATCGAGTAAAAGAATAAACCCTAACTCTAACCATAACCCTAAATCCCCGCCTCCCCATCTTCCAGAACTCAAGATGCATCGCGCAGTGATCCTCGCCTTCCTCCTCGTAGCTGCAGCCACCCTCGGAGAAGCCCAGGCCCCTGCGGCTTCCCCCAAATCCTCCAAGGCCGCCGCTCCCGCCCCCGAGAAATCTAATTCCCACACCACCCCCGCTCCGGCGAAATCTCCCTCCGCATCCGCCTCCGCTCCGCCGCCTGCTGCTCCTGCCCCCAAGACCAATTCCCCTCCTATCTCGATCGCTCCGTCCACCTCTCCCGCTGATTCTCCATCCGATCTCCCCCTCCCCTCAGATGCTCCCGTGGCATCCAGTCCGGTCGCCAATGCACCAGTTGCTTCAGCTCCAGGACCTGATGCCGCCGCCGTAGCCGATCATGACTCCGGTGCTACAAGAATCGGAGCTTGCATTGTTGGAGCTGTAGCTGCCTGGATCGCCGTATCTGCTTTCTAAGCAAAAAAAAAAAAACCCCGATCAGAATAGCAGATAGAAACAGAAATTGATGGGTAGCGGTGTTCTTGATGTGATCGTTTCTTTAAACATATAAACATATTTATTTTTTTTCTGTAATTTTGGATTTGATTACTCGATTTGATCGTGTGGATTGTTTCATTCTTTGTACTTTGGCAAGGGGTCATGCCGCCATAAAACTACTGATTGTTTTCTTATAATTTATTTGTTTCGTTGATATCGCTGACTCCATGGCTGTTCTGTTCTTGAGAATCTGCTGAGCTCGATCGAGTCGAGGAGGGGAGGGGTAATGGAAAGCTGTAGAAGGAGCAAGCCGAGGATGGTGGAAGTTGAGAACTCGCGCTGTTCGGGTATTTACAGCTTTTCTTTATGTAATCTTTATTTTTTTTATTAAAATAAAGCTGCAATTTAAATAATAGATGTATAACATACATATTCTGTAAAAAGAATCAACACAACTAAAACATCGATATGAATAAAAAAAAAAGAAGAAAAAAATTGTTTTGAGGTTTTATTGAGTGTAAGTAGATTTTGTGATAATTGATGGTGGGGTTTTTTTTGGTTGGCCTAGCATCAAATTTTGCATGTTTTGTAAAAATATTTTGGGCCTTGTTAAGTGGCAAAAAAATTTCGACAGTAAAATGATTATTTAACATTTTAGTATAGTATCATAATCTAACACACACATAAATAGTAGAAAAATAGCAAGGGGCGACACCAAAACTTTTTTTTTGTTGAAAAACATTGAAAAAAGAAAAATAATGAGATCTAGTTCAGTTGAAGTAATTGTTATATGTTTGTAAGTATATGAGTATGCTCTTTTCCCACAACTAGAAGAACAGGATGTCGGTCACCAAATTGAAATTTGTGGGTTGCTTTGAAAATATATTTAATTTAATGTATATGTAATTTTTTATTTTGAAAATAGTATTTTTAATTTTGAAAAATACGAGACCGAACGATCTCATACATTTAATATTTTAAACAATCGTGTACAACACCACAAGCAATACACCATCTGAAGAGTCATTTTACTTGATGGAGGGCTCGATTATATAAACCAAAGAATTTATGACATCCGTTTTGGTCTACGAACCTTTTATATTGACTAACAAGTTCTCCTATCTAATATAAAGATTAGATAAAGTTTATTTTACCTGAGTTCCAAGTTTCCTATAAGGGCAAGCCCCGATAGTTAATTGCATCCTAAATGATCAAAGTCACTTAAGAAAACTCTCGATGATGATCAGATGTACTTGTCTTCAAGAATTTAATGTCTAGGATTTCAATGTCGGACATGAAATAGTCAAGTGAGAATGAACCAAGTCAGAACAATTCTTTTAGAAATCAAACTGGAAGAAAGTAGGGGATGTCATAAAATTTTAGGCGAACCCCATTGAGACTTTCGAGACTATCCTATTGTTTAGCTTTAATTTTGAAAAAATGTTATTATTTAATGTTTTATCCTGTCAATTTTATTATTTAGGGCTTACACTTGATATTAATCATCCAAATAGTCTAGAAAGATATGAAGGCTTACAAAATGAGAATTTCAGAGTCTAAAGAAGATTAGGGCTTATATTGCACAACATAACTGTGCAAAAGCCTAAAGATAAATTGAGGATTTACACCGCATTATGCGAACCATCTCAAAATCTTATGGCTCGTTTAATACTAAGGAAAATTTCTGCTGATGAAGGTCTTGATCCGTTGGCGAAAGTCCTTTGTCCTTTGTCGCATCCTAATCGTGTTGCCCACGAAGTTGCTTCAAACTCTTTGTTGGTGGAGGTTGCCTTATGTTTTAATTTTGATTATAATTAAGCCAATTTATTTCATTATTATCATTATTAAACGGTATGAGTTTATGTGTTATAGTGATCCATCCTAGGTAAACAAACTACTGTTCTCTACCCTAAAGTTCTGGCAATTTTGTAAAGAAAATGCGTACAAGTAAAACGTGCAATAAAACACAACAAAGAAAAAGAAACAAACTATAATAGTGTGTACCTTAGCCTTTGTTTCACAAGCATTCCCCTTTTACCCTCTGATTTTTCCCAAATCTTAATTAGAGTACAAAATTTCATAATTACCATTTTACCCTTAGTTCTCTTTACTTCATAATTTCTTCAATTTAATTCCAAAGACTTTAAAACTTTGTTGTCACCCTTCTCATGAATCAATTTATACATCAAAGAAGAATTTTTATTTTTCTCATTTTTATTTAATTTTTAATAATTATTTTACTACAAAAATAATAATTTTCAATGTTAATTAATTTAATTAATTAAGACACTTTCTGTCATTAGGAAATTTTGTAGGAGGTTTACCTGTAGAGGAACACTTGGAATAATTTTTGTGAATTTTTTATTATATTTTAATTTTTATAATCTTTAATTGATTTTAATGGGTAAATAAATAGAAAATATATTTTATTTTAAAAATTTAATTTTATACTTTTTATAAGTCTCTCTGATTTCAAGGAACTCATAGAAATTTATTTTATATTTTTTTGATATTTTTTTTATTTTTAATAGTCATTTTATTCAAAAATATGGAAAAATACATTTAAGTACTAAAAATATAATTTTACACTTTCAGAAATTTATAAACACATTTTTAAGTCATTATGGGTGATTAGGATGATCTTTATGATTATTTGAAGTATTTTTGTATTTTTGTGATTTTTTTATATTTTAAAATATGTTCAAATTAGAAAAATACTTAAAATTTAACTTTTTATTTTAACTTCAATTTTATTTTTCCTAGGTTTCTCTAATCACAAGGAACAATCCAAACCAATTTTTATAATTTTCTGATTTTTTTTATATTATTTTTTATAATTATTTTAAGCTAAAATTCCTATTTATTTAGAAAAAATATTTTTATACTAAAAATAAATTTTCTAACTTTCAAAATTTCACAAAGCCTTTACAAGACCATTTTCTTCATTTTGGGATATTTTGGTGATTTTTTTGAATTACTTTGTATTTTTCTAATTTATCAATAATTTTTATTCATTTTAAAATAGGAAAATACATTTTAACTTTTTGAATTTTAATTTTATTTTTTCTAGAGTCTTCTGGCCACATTTGAACTTGTTAAACTTGATTTCATATTTTTCTGATTTTATTTTATTTTTTATAATATTTTAATTTAAAATAGTGCTAATTAATTTTAAAAATTAGGGCTTTTGATAGTTTGGATGTTCTCTAACCTTGGAAAAATCATAGAAGGTTCCCCGTGTCATTAGGAATAATCCCGCAAAATTTCATTTAATTTGGGTAATTATTTAATTAATTATAATTTAATTACTCTCTAGAGTATTTAATTAATTTAAAATAAGATATTTTATAAATATTTTAATTTTTGGTTCATTAAATTTTCCTCTGTCCACTGAGCATTGAGATATTTTTAATTTATTTTTAGAATTTTTCTACATCAAGATTCGAATTTTTAAATTGTCTGAATTAATTTGAATAGAAAATACCCAATTTTTCTATTTATTCGACTTAGCGCCACGTTAAACCTTAGATTCGTCGAAGACCATGCGTCGCTCGTCGATTCACCGCGCTTTCCATGTAGCCGTCCACGTGTGCCCGTGGTTAGCGTATCATCTTCATGCCCGACCCACTCCTCATCGTCCAATCAATACACGCGAAAACAGACGACATCAGTTTATCGTCCCCGATTGCCTTAACCCAAAAACCGTCCAAATTCTAGATTTAATATCTTGCTCGATACTCAACAAAATTAAGTTTAATTTTTTCCGACACCTTCATCTGAGTGAGACGAACCTATCTATTACACATTTCCTTCACAAAGGTCCAAACCGAGGAAAAGTTTAGGGATTTCAGGTTATACCTTTACCCAAGAGGTGAAAACTTGATTAGGTTGGTTGGAGACGATCGCCTTGAGTCCATAAAACTCCTTAAAGTGTTGGTTTGAGCTGTGATGAGGCCTATGTATGATCTTGGTCAGAGGGTGACTCAGGTTTGGTCTAAGTATAGGTTGGAGAGCTCGAAGAGAGCTAATTTTTTTGGGGAAGTTCTTATTAGGCTCCAGTGAAGCTTTTGGACAAGTTAATTTGAAGTTTTGATGGACTTTAGGTGGTGACCGTGAAATGCCATGGATTTTGAGCTCAAAGTTTGGGCTGAACAGTGGGGGAGATGGGCTAAATATGATTAGAATGGGCTTAGGAAGAATGCAATTGAAGTTTGAAGTGATTTTGGCAGAGTTTCCTCAATATTTATGCAACAACCTCTCTTGGTCGAGAGGTGGTGTCCAATTTATAGAGGAGGAAGGAATGATTAATTGAGCAGGCCAGTGGTTGCAAAGTGATGCTTAGGTGAGGTGGAGACAAGTGACCGATGGGCGTGAGCCACACAAGGGAGTTCAAATTTTGAGTTTTGGCTAGGGGTGACCTCTCAGGTTTGGTGTTTTCCGGCAACTAAGGTGGCCGGCCGTTAGGGTAAGGTCACCATCCTGCTCAGGGAGGTCAGGGGTGGAGATTTGTGAAGTCAATTGGAGCTCGCCATGTGTAAAGATTAATTAAAATTGAAAGGGTGTTTAGGCTATGTTTGGGACAATCATGGGTTAGTTCTATGGAAATGGACTTGAGTGGCTTCACATGGCTAACCATGTTTAGGTGGACCAGCTGGATTAGAGTGGAGATGCCCCCATCCAAGAGATTAGAGCTAATCATGTGCTAATAGAGTCATGAGAAGGTTTAATCACTTTTATAAGAATCATTAAATGGGCTCCTCTTTTTGCCACTTTGGGTAGGATGACATGGCAAGGCTCTCACGACTTGCATGTATCATGACTTGCATTTGACTTGGCTAAATTGCATGAGAAAGGATTTTTCAAAATTTGGCATTTTTTTTGAAGAATTGTCATGAGGCTTGTTTGGGTGATTTTGATCATGATATTAGGACTTAGGAAATGATTTTGATTAAATAGATGGCTTTTAAAATGAATCAAAGTTTTGGGATTTAAAATTAGGTAGGGCTGGCTTTTGGAATTAAGTGTGGTAGACTTTTAAAACTAGGGATGAGAAGATTAATTTTGAGCTTGTTGAAATTTATAATTTTTCACGATGAAATTTGGACTTAAATTTGGTGAATCTTGATTTTGGCTCACGAGTTCAATTTAGTCAAAATTTGTATTTACAGTTAATTTGGGATGGTTTGGCTTGAGTTTTGAATTTAGGCTTGAAATTTGGTGGAATTGGGCTTAAATTTAAAATGGAGTGAATTTAGAGTGAATTTGGTGGAAATTGGGGCAATTGGGAAATTTTTGTGGAAATAGGATTACTTTGGGAATTTTTGGGATTTTTACAACTTTGGGAAATTGGTAATTTTTGGGGAAATATGGGGTTTAAGTGTAAAAGTTGGACATTTTGGTAAATTTAGAGTTGATTGGGTATGGTGAGCATGCAAGTCATGAATAGCCTCCCTAAAGCCATATAAGCCTTATGAGAACCCATCTTGAAGCCTCCACATGTTTGTTCTAGTCATCCTAACGGAAAGCTAAGGGCTTGAAACCACATATATGAGTTTTCAAGAGAGTTAAGGAGTAGCTCAAGCGTGCGTGATTTTAGGGTTTGGGGTGTGTGAATTTGATATGTTTGAGTGTGTGCGTGCAAGGCCAAGCACCCTAGGGTTGCCATAAAGCCTGATAGTTCTATGGGGACTCTCTTTGAGCCTTCTCATGTTGGTTTCAACCTTCTAAGTGTTAGAGATCCAAACCACACATGTAAACTCCAGAAAAAGTAAAGAAGTGTTTGGAATATCTAAAAGGGTGGGCTCTATCACTAGCCTCTAGGATAGCCAACTTGAAAGTCATATAGCTAGATCCTAGGCTTCTAAGAGATGAATTAGACCTCATCCAAAATTGAGGTCAACACGAGATTTCAATATTACATCAAAATTTACACGTGTATTTGTACATCACAAAGAAAATATAGGTATTAGGAACATCAGTTATATGTAGATTACTATGGTTGCAAGCAGGCGTCGTTGGACGTTGGTGGTAGGAGGCGGCGGGTGGTAACGACCGACGATAGTCAACGGTCGCCGACAAACTATGGTCGATGATTAAAGTGGCTAGTGGTTATTGTAGGATATTCTCTCCAGAACATGATATGAAATTCTTCTCCTTCTTTACCCTTAGGTGAAAATATGTTGTCTATTTATAACCTCTTATGTAGAGGCATTTCTATAGTTTGACGTATAACTTCCCCAACCACCTGATCAAATGATTTGTGCTCATCTCTATTGTTTCTATTGATTTTTCAATTATTTAGATGTCTTAAGAACCTTAGAGTTGAGAGATGTTAGACTCATTGGATTTCTCTAAAATCAAAACACTCAATTTGACTATAAATATGTCACATTTGGAGTTCATTTGACAATTCAATTGACAATCCAGAGACTCTAAATGAGCTTTAATGGTTTTAACTAGGCTTAATTGGACTCAAATTTAATCAATTTCGGTATTAGTGCGTTCGCCGCATCGAGATAGTCAATTTGACTCTAAACTTAATGAAATTGGGGGCCATATGATCATATTTTTAAATTTGTAAGGTCTTTCGCAAGAAAATATATTAAGATTTATTCTAGATGATAAAACTTCATTGATGATGTTCAAATTAAATAATTATTTCATTTTATAAATTGATGGCTATAAAAATCTTGTGAGAGAGAAAAACATATAATAACCGTATGTCCATGATGAATATTGACATCATTTGATAACTAAAAATAAAATTTAGACGATGACAATAACAATAATTGTTGGCTTTGGCTGAGAAGCTAATGAAATTACATCATTATGTTGGATGAGGATGTATGGCCAATTATTTTATTAAAATATACATATATTATTTTAAAATAAATCTAATATTTATATAATCTTCATTAATTTTAAATTGAAACACTGACTCAAATATTCTCTGCAAGAGGTCCTCATATGCCTCAATTTCTTAATCTCAGGAAATCAGGATAAAATATTGCATCCGGACTCTGCATGCATGCGGAGGTGAATGACGGGGCTCCACGTGGCAAGTGTGCCCCGCCACCCCAGTATGGTAGTGGGGCCCACTTACCACGTGGCGCCCTGCCATTCGCTTCCGCACCTACGGAGTCCGGATGCAATATTTCGTCGGAAACCAGTCAGACACTAACTATAGTTAAGTATCGTATGTTTGTTTCAAACCTTAATGATTTTATTATTTTTGATTTCTTATTAGGAGGACATATGATAAGATTGTTTTATTTGATATAACAACAAAAAATTTAGTTTCACTCCAAGTTTATCTATACTCTATTTTTTTAAGATAATTCCAAGGAAACACTTAAATTATTCTATTAAAAATGCACTTCAATCACAATTTTTATCCTTGGGAAAATAATGATTTGGTGGAGAATATCATATTCGGTCCCTACCACACCACAAGATGTTATATTTTAAAGACAATTCTATAACTTTATAAATTATTGCTATGATATCACTTACATTTTAATTATTCGATCCAAACCCATCCCTATCGGAATAAGCAAAGTCGAACTTATTGCGATCTGGGAGAAGATTTCGATTTAGTTTGTCTAGAAAGAACAAATTTATATAACATCATGACCAAATAAAATCCAATGATGAAGTTGCAATAATACATCTATATGACATATATCTCGTATGCTTATGTAGATATGAATGATGGTTATGTTAAACATATGTTGATAAAAATAAATAATTAACAAATTACATTAGTAACTAATCACTAAACATTCACGCATGCAAACATTGAAGATATTCTCAATCAATCATGTTAACATTTTTAATGGACGAGAAGCCAAATATCTTACTAGTAGGCATAAAGAGTTGATAGTATCAAAAGCACCTTCAACATTTTCGAACTTTAGGGACTACGTCAGGATATGTTAAACCCAATTTAATTCGAACGAGTTTTTAGATATTATATTTATTACGAGGAAAGTGCAATAAAAATTTTATTTGATTACTTCTATATTTTAATCATCCAAAGAAAATAAACTAAACCAGATACTTAGCCTAACCAAATTTTGGTTATCTATCTTGATATTTATTTATTTTTTATTTAACTTTTTTAAAGGATACAAATTTTTTTGTCTTTAAAAGAAAATAACTAAACCAAATACTCGATATCTAGTCATGAATATATACGATGATAAAGACGGTTGGTGCGACAAATCTATTGATTTCTTCCGCGCTGCCTTCACATCGCAAGCCCAAAACTATAAGATCAAAAGAGTCGGGTTTCTAGAGATGATTCTCTGCTCACTAGAAAAAAAATGCAAAAGAGTACATTATAAATCATCCCGAGACAAGTCTTTGGTGGTTGCCACGTGGGCGGCGGCGAGATTCATGTTTAGAAAGGGACAAACCCGACTTAGGCAAGGATTTGATCGATCAGATGTGGCAAGGGTAAGCAATGATATATTCTGTGTAACCCAATCAATCGGCTGTCAAGTAAATCTATGCAATTGATCAGCATTTTTGTTGATCTATACAAGGCTATTTGAATTATGATTCAAGTACCAGATGATTTCTGAGTCGACCAAGTCTTTAAAACTGACGGTCAACCGACTTGAAGAAGTGGCATTTGAGGTTTAACACCAAAGGTGATCAAAACGAAAGCAAACGACAGGATCCGCGACAATTCACAAAATCACCTCAGCAACGAGTATCTCCAACGACACTAATCCGATCGAACGAATCAAATGAGACACTCGCTTCGGTTGACTAATGTGATGAACTCATTCGCAAGATGGGTACGTGTTTAATAGAATCATGATCAGAACAAGTTTCGAATAAGCAAAGTACTGACAAATCTATTAGAAGAAGAGGAAAAGAGAGGGACCACAACTACCTTCCTCATTCCACTTTTTAAATTTAAAAAAAAGACTTACAAAGGATTTTCCTTTTTCAAACTTTAAAAAAAAAATGTAAAATTTCTCTCGAGTAGGCTTTAGCAGGTATTTGTTCGATCTTCGCTACTCGAAGCTTTCAAATTCTCGGAGGAGCCGTTCGTCGTATCCGCAATCAAAGTGAAAAACTCTTCCGGGTCAAAAAATTTAGGGTTGTCCAAACCGTGGTGGATGAATTGCTGGATGGCATAGTCCAGTCCATGCCTGAGTTGATCCCTCATGTCATCCTCATGCTCTTCCTAGGAACCAGATGAGGCTATCTTCTCCTTCGCCTCAACAATCTCCTTAGTCAAGACTGCTATAGTGCTGATGGATTCGTGATTGGCATTGTTAGAATTGTCGAACTTTTGTTTTAGAAGCTCTCGGTTGTCGCAGATTCTCATAAGATCCATCTCCAACCAAGCATTCTTCTTATGAGCCTTGTCCAGCGCTCCTTCCAATTCGATCGCAGCCAAACCCATAAAACGGGCACTATGCGTCGCCATCAATCCATCAATTGCCACAAATCCACATTCTAGAGGAGTTCCTGGAGGCAGAAGCCTCCTGGGGTATGACCGAGCTCCTCATACCACAACAAATTCAGTAGAGTCGGGGGAAAACTTCTGTTCTTCCCCATATGTGGGTACTAGTTTAAAGACAAATCCAGTAAATCGAACCGCTTGTTAGACTCGAGACATGTCTTCCCGGCACCTCTGTGTACGGGCTCCTAATCAAAAGCCTCCTTGCTCATCTCCAAAGGAGGGGAACGGGGAACGTCTTTTTCCTCCACTGGCTCCTTCCCTAGTCGTCGAACCTTTTTTCCCTCGGGGCAAGGCAAGGCCTCATCGTTGGAAGTCAAAATCGACTATCCACAACGAGGAATTTAACAAGGCAACAGAAGTGGCCTGACTAGCTTATGCTCTTTTGGACAAGGCAACAAAGGAATGATCGTCGACCTGTGAATCCGACAAAATGATGACAGCCGGTGACGCGTCAGTAAGCGCGTCAGCTTTCGAGGAGGAGGTGGCAGCGTCCGCGATTTCATATAGAATCCCTTCAAAAACAGATGTTCTTCCATCACCTTCAACTACATCTATAAAATGAGAAGCATATTTTCGAGGAATGGCAGTGACATTGTCGGTTATCGTATCTTGAATAACAATGTTAGTTTCATACACAAAGATAAGAAATCTCGAGATCACACTTTAAAAAAGCAAGTTATCATTTTATACACAAATTTCAATTCATTTTTGATAAAAGATCTTCCAACTTTAAATTTAATATCTTCTCAGCTCTGATTCTAATAAATTTATATTTGAATTGAGCATGTCGAAAATAAAAGCCTCATTATACTAAAAGTGATCCAATAAGAGTCCAAATAAACCTAGGTTAAATATCTTTAGTGCAGTTGAAGGCTTTGGTGCATGAGATAAAAGTTCAAATAATCTCTAAATTTGATGTGTTTATATTCTATTCGAGCAATTAGACAAGTGGAATCTAACAAGCCCAATATCTTCTAATTACGATATCATCAAATCATCTAAATATTGAAAAAATAACCTATGATGAAGGGAATCAAAGTGGACTGTGTAACCGATATTTTGAGATTCTGACTAAATTTATAAGCTTGATCATCTAACAAACTATAAATAAACCCTTACTTTTCATTGGAGGTGGGAGATAAGAAAAATGTGATCCGACAATTCAAACATTATTCATGAAGAGAAGTACAAATGAAAGACCACCAACCATTGCCGACCACCATCAACAATTATTCTAACAAATTACCACTATTATAATAACTAACTATAGTATATTATTTTAATATATATATATATATATATATATATATATATATATATATATATATATATATATATATATATTTTGTAATCTCATTTTATTAATTCATGATAAGAGTTTATTATTATATTTTTAATTCTCTAGTAGATTCCTCTGGCTTAGCTAGATCATATAATTTTTACCCTTTTTAAAATTTTCACGTAAAAATCTGACACTCAAAATAATATAAAAAAAATCAAGATCAAAATGCTCGAGAAATTACCATATATCGCCAAACCGACCAAGGTTGTCCCACCGCTTATTTTGGCAGCCATGTTTATTTCCTCCGTAAATTATGGAGAAATATTAGGTGAAATTTTATTAGGTAAGATTCATAGCCCACTATAGGTGGACACATCGACAAATTTCTACCCAATCTAAAATGTAAGGAATAAATTTTGATTCATATACCTTAAAATGAATCTAATTATTTGACTTTCTTCTTCATTAAATCAAAATATTTAATTGATTTTTGTTCATAAGGTTTGTATGTTCTATTTCTATACTCATAAAAGTTTTCGAGTTACATATAACTCAGAAACATTTTGTGTGAGTATAAAAACAGAAAAAAAATGATCATATGAGCAAAAATCCAATCAAATGCTCTGATTAAAATTTAGGGTCTGTTTTGGGCAGCTGCAACTTAACTGTCTCTGAAAGCTGTTGCGGGAAAGCTGATTGGTTATTTGTTGCAGTGGTGTGAACAACTGTGAGGCAGCTGTTGCTATACAAATGACTACTCTGCTCCTGTTTAGTAATGTTATTTGTAAACTGTGACAACCTTATATCAGATATTTCAAAAGCAGAAATTTGTAAACCAGTATTACAAAGAGTAAAGTACAGATGACTGTAAATAAAAAAAAAAACATATCAATGCGTGCTTAAAATCCAACATGAATATTAAAAATGTTTTTTACAGAAATAATAAATTACACAACTTTTGGAATAAGTTACAAATAATCCAATCACCATCCGTCTAACACATCAGTGATTTGTTCTCTAATGACCGCCATTTCATTTGCACCTTCCCCTTTTTTCATACAAATAATAGTGAACATTATCATCTCCTGGCAAAGAATGTCCGAAGTGGTACTCGAATGCTTGTGCGGGTACTTCTGTAGATACTTGTTGTTGATTCTCTTCGACACTGCAGAAGTCAATGTCGCTTTGAGACGGAAGCAGCCTAATATACTGGACCTTCTTGGGAAACTGATAAGATGACATTTCATGTAGTATAACTCATTTACTCTTCCAAACGCCGAAAGTCCACCGAATTAGAAAGCGTCAACCTAAACAAAACCTTAAACTAATGTTTTCCTTAAGCATTACTCGAGTATATAAACAAAGCATGGAGTTTGACCACATTTTCCCTTTGGCATCAATATACTGATCATTCAAGGGATCAACAAAAGAAAGAAATAAGCCTCCAACTTTGTTAAAATTACAAGAAAATATGAACTTTAAGAGCACATTATCGCTTGAAGACATAGGAATGGTACTTGGCCCAATATTCTAGTTCATGATAACCACATCCGCACCAAATTCATGCCAATGCCAAATACAAACCAGGAAATCAGAGCTACAAAGCAACAACTCCAAAGCATCAAATGGGCTTAAAACCAAAAAAAAAAAAAAAAAATCTTACCCATGACGTGAGGAAGTCGTAAGAAGAGGAGGAAGAGGAGAGGGAGCGTGACTACATCAAAGAAGAGGAGGAAGACGACCAAGAATCATAATCCGTCAGAGAAGACGAGGAGAGAGGAGAAGATCGCGGGTTGTTGTTCTTTTGCGGTACGCAATGTTGCGGTTAGGATTATGTAAAAAGTGGGCTCAGGGTAAAAAGCCAATCGACGAAGCTGGGTCACAGAAAATGGGGAGTTTTATGCGTTCGGGGTAAACCACGGGACGCTGCATCAGCACCGGCACCCCAAACTAGATAAACTAGCGGCACCGTGCCGCGCCACCCCAAACGCACCGTTAATGAAGAAGAACCTCAAAATCATTAGATTGCTTTTATGATATTTGAATTATTGGACAAACAAAATCATACGCACAGCCCATCCTAGCAAATGAAAAATCACACCATTAAACCCATAAAATCACCCGGATTATACAAGTTTACAACACCAAACTTAACAACATTATTTGTAAAATAAGAACAGAAAAAGGGAAGCTCAAACCAAAAAGGATAATCGATGGAAGTGAGGAAAAATATTGCTGTAGATTGGATGGGTGCGAATTAAATATAAATTGGGGATATTGTTGTGATTTTGATAATATTAGGGTGTTATTAAGATAGACACACATACGGATGGAAAAAAATTGCGTACGTAAACCGTACGCAGGAGCTGCGAGCGTAATGCGATGCAGCGGAGGTTCTGATCGAGATTCTGATCGGGTTCTGAAACGGTAGTACACCGCTTGTACTCCTAGTATAGCTCAGCTTGTAGCTACTGCGCTCGTATTGTAACGTTTGTAACTCTCTGTTAGATGAAATAGGAGTGCGCGATGAGGTACGAAAAGTTACTGATCGGGTTACTAAGCGAGTTATAGCTCGTTTATCACCTCAGTATAGCTTACTTGTAACGTACTGCTCTCGTATTATGTAGCCAATGTAAAATAGGAGCGCGCGTATTCTAAGTGAGTTACATGGCTCACTTCTCACTCGATTATAACTCGATTGTAAGCTTAGTATCTTCAATTCATGCACGCAGCTTATCCGTACCTAACCCAATTTTTTTTTCATACGGAGGGTGTGGTGTATGTAGTATTTTCTCTAAGCAAAGAGCAAAACCGCCGCTGCAGCGATCCATATCCTAGTTACACCAAGCAGCCTTCCGCCCACAGCACCACTTTGATCGTCATCGACCTTCAGATCTGCTGGCTCGTCATCCGGGCTGTCAGCCGGCTCCGCCGCTGCCGGCGGGGGCAATGCGTGCTTGTGTTGTTTCTTCGCCCTCTTCGGCGAATCTGCAACCGCATCCGTGGCCGGCGCTGGCGCCGGCGCTTCAACCGGCTTAAAGAGCTCCCTGGGCTTCAGCACCACATCAATGGTGTACACGGCGAGCGGATCCTCATCAATGAGCGTGCCTGTGATCTTTGCTGTATCGACCTTCGTCTTTAGGGTCACCACCTCGCCATAGTTCCGCACTGTGAGGTTATAGTTCTTCTTGGCGCCTTCCGTTGCGAGCGTGGTCATAACATGATTGTTAGATTTCAGCATCTGGATGGAGTAATAGGCGGGTATTGCGTGGTACAGGAGAACCGAGAGCTTGTCGTCGGTAGTAAGGTTCTTGAAGAGTGGGAGAAAGGGGTTTACGGCCTGATCGACGGGACAAAATGCGGAGAGACCGCTGCCTACGTTGGAAGAGAAGGAAGCGGCGGCGTCGGCGGTGGACTCGAGGAGGTCGGAAAAGGCCTTGCAGCCCTTTTTGGCCATTAGGGCAGTAATGTTGACATCTGTGGGAGCAAGGGTGGGAGCCTCTGCTTCTGGGGAGGAAAGGGGGGAGCTGATTTGGATAACAGAAATGAAGTAGGGGATCTCCTTTAGGGATTTGACAAAGGAAACGGGAGGATTTCCACCGGAATCAGTAGCGGAGAAGAAGACGCGGCCAGCGCGGTGGAGGGTGATGTTCACGAATCCGGTGGTGCCAGGAGCGACGCCGGTAGCTTGGAAGAGCGTGGAGGAGAGAGTGGTTCCGCGGTTGAGCTGATGGAGTTGCTTGGCGCCGAAGTAGTCGACGAGGACATGGAGGGAGAGGAGGTTTCTAAGAGTATAAAGGGAAAGGTGCTTGGAGAGGATGGAACTCATTCCAGAGTTGGAAATGGCGAGGACGGTGATGGTTTTCCGTCGGTTGATCTCGCCGGCGAGGTGAGTGGCGGAGAGATAGTGGTTGAAGGTCGAGAAGTCTGGGTGCTGCGCGAGGATCTTAGTGATGTTGAAGCTGCGGATCGGGGTAATGGAGCTGCACAGGATCAGCATTACCAAGAAGAGAACTGGTTTTAGCAAGGTTCTCATTGTAGAGGCGAACGGCTTAATGGGGGAGGAGGAGGAGGAGGAGGAGGAGGAGGAGGTGGTCGATCTGTAGAGGGTGCAGAGAAAGAAAGTGAGGACGAAAAAGACGGAGGGAATCAATTATTTGCTCCAGGCGTCGTGGCCCTCGTGGGTATTGCTGCGGTTCAAGTATTATTAATTATTTTTGTGTTTAGAATTTTAATTAAAAAAAATAAATAGAGATAAAAATATGTATTTATCTCACCTTTTAATTACTATTTTTTTATTTTAAAAATTAAAATTTTAAACTTACGTAAATTAAGAAAAATATGAATTCAACTAAATTACTGCATTGCTATTTTAATTAATTATTTATGTATAAGTTTAAACTATATTAAAAATATATTTAACTGTTCATGGCTTGAAAATAAAGTATTAATTTGTTTTTTAAGTTGGGTTTTAAATTTAATTTTAACTTTAATTATGGTTTAATCTATTTTTATGGTTAGTTCTAACTCAGATTTTATATTAATTTAATTATTGATTTATTATTTTGAATTCTTTTAAGTTGTGCTGCTTAATTTTTTAATGTCTAAATTAGAAGTTATGTACAATGCCAAAAATTTCAAAATAATTTAAAACTAAATTAACATAACTTGAGTTTACAATTAAAAAAATGATTTTTAAATTAAAACGTGAGTAACATCCATGTTTTTGCCTCTATTTAAATTTATTTTTCTTATTTTTTTCAAATAAAAATAATTAATAAATATGTTAGTTTCTAAAATTTATCCATTTTTAATCATAATTCAAGTGGAAATAGTAGGTATTAAATCAGTGATTCATAGTGCCTTAACTTTGGATATTGAAGTGAATCTAATTTATGATATTGAAGGGATAATTCTTTCATAACGATTAATTATTGTTTGATTTTATGAATAGATTCTAGAGGTCCGTGAGTTTTACCGATTCTGACATGTTTTTAGGATTTTTTTGTGGGGGTCTCATCGTTCCCTCGCTCAGGCCGAATTATTCCATCCGGAGTACGTACGTAAGAGTTGGGTGCGGATTTTTTGGGTACTGGATGAGTATGGATGGGTATTGATGGGTATTGATGGGTATGGATGTGTATTAGATAGAGTATTGGTGGGTATTGGAGGGTACTGGATGGGTATTAGAGGGTATTGGAGGGTATTAGGGAGAGATGCGTGCGGATGCGTACGTTGTCCGTATGGAATAATGGCTCCTCGCTCAGGGAGGAAACGCTTAATTTCTCTCTTCGATCTTCTGTCAGTTTTTTTTCTTTACATTACATGGGCTTTGTCCTCTTTTTTTTCATGAAACGTTCTTCTTTCCTCCCTCTCATTTCTTATTCTTCTCGATCTATTCTCGAATCTGGCCCCAATTATAAATTAGAAAAGTTTAATATCCTCTAATATTCTGAATTTTTCAAAAATTAATCTGTCTTATGTATGATGTGTCGAATCTGAGGTTAGTGAAGAATCAAAACAGTGAGATATTGCTTTAGGTAAAAGACCTTTCTGTGACTATCTTCTTCAAGCTATTAGTAAGATTTGGAAACTTAAAGGTTTGGTTGAGCTTCTTTATCTTACAAAAGGTTTTTTATTCTTATTTAAGTTTAATTACGCAATGGAATTTGAGATGGTTCTTTCGGGCGGCCTTGGTTTATTGGGGATGAATTTTTTTTTTAAAAAAAAATTGACTCGTGATTTTCTGTCGATTAGAGAAAATTTTAAAGTTTTCTAAATTTTTATCATAAAGATTAAATTTGATAAATATTAGAGTAATTGTAACTTGTTTATGTTAGTGACGTTGTCTTAGATCGACATTTGAAGATGAAGTTGATATATTTTACATTTTCTAAGATATACTCATCTTTTAAAATTGAATCCAAAATTGAAGTTGTTTAAGCTATTGTTGGGGAATTATATAATTACTATGTAGATAATGTTATTAATTCAATTTCAACATGTGTTAATAGATCTTCAAATATGTCGAGAGAGATAAATTCCTTACAAATTTTTTATTGTACGATGAGATTTGCTGATTATGTTGTGTCCTCGGGTTTTGTACAACCATCCAAATATAATTTATAAATTTATCTTGAGGAGGGTTTACATATGTCTAATAGTGATCCATTTGATATTTTAGATCGATGAGGGTTGAATATTCTTAAATACCTATGCTTGTTCAAAATGACTAATGATTTTTTAACAATTCCAATAACAAGAGTTGCATCCGCTTCTACATTCAATGCGGGTGGGAGAATATTAGATGATTATAGGAGCTCTTTATTGACAAAAACATTCAATGCACTTATTTGTGCATCTAGCTAGATTGGATCCTCAAAGAGCTGTTAAAACTCTTTCGATAATATTTAATGTTTTTTAATTCTTTGTCATATATAACTTAGTTTATCTCATTATATTTTTTATACTATCATTCTATCTCTATTCTACTACAAGAGTGTAGAAAATGAGAATATTTATATCAAATTAATCAAATGAGTGATATATGTTTGAAAGGCTGTCTCAAACCTTTATTTCTTTAAAATGTAAACTTTTGTCATTTAGTTGTATAGGATCAAACTTTCATTAGGTTATATGTATAAGTCTTTGAGAATAGCTTCTATTATGTTATTCATTAGCATATGTTAGTTTTCTAAATTTTTATTATGTTCGTAAGAATTATGAGTTATTTGGTTGATTTGTTGACTAAAATCAACAATTTTTCACTCTTTAATCTTGCCAATATTTGCTTTAGGTTAATTGCTTGCTAATGAACAATTTCAACACTTTTATATTTTTAAAATGTGTATAGTTGATGGCAGGTGTAAGGTGTAATTTATTGCAGTATTCTTGAAGTGGGTCTTTAATTAAATAAATGCGTTGTTGTACAGTCATTTTGTTAGTTTATAACCCTATTTGTGTGAAAGTTGTAGCCGCCTAATATTGTTCACACATTTTGAAAAATTCTTCAGCATCTTTTCTGAGCCTAGAAAGTTAATTACCTTATCACAGTATTCTATTTGTCATGATTCTTTCTTCTCAATGGTTTCCACATTATCGAGATTGAAGTTCATGTCTGACTATAACCATCTCACTTTTCCTACATTTGACAGAAGCAGAAGTAACGAAATTTCTGAATATCTCACCACCCATAATAAGGTAATGTGCAGGGTTAATTTCAAACTTCTGAGGTTCTTTAATTTCAATTTGAATGACACATAGATAAATATTATTTTGTCGTATCGATCTAGCTTGTGATAACTTCTGATCCAATATTTGCTACTTTAGCTTCTTCAATGGTGACGAGTCTAAGGTCATAAACCATCTTTTATCAACGGCTTTTCCCTTAAAAAGAAGATCAACAGACTGATTTTTTCCAGAGAATATTATCGATTTGGAAACATATTGGTCTTTGGCTTTCACCAAGTCTGCATAATCTCATCATCCACCTCAAATAATCCATTAATTTGATTGATTACCAACTAGAATCTGATTTTACGAGTATATGCATCACTCCAATTCCAAGTGAGAGTCTTTATTCAACAATCAGACCATCATACTCTGCTTTGTTGTTGGTTATAACGTGAATCCAAAAGGATTTTGGATAGCCATTCCCGCGCACTTTCTCTTATTTTTGGAGGCTACATCCACGTATAACATCCAAAGTTTATCTTCTTCATTGTTAACTTTTTTGTTTATCAAGCCTTCAAAAAAAAAAACTAGCTACAAAATAAGTGACTATTGGGCTTTGATCGTCATTCTAGGTGTGTATGTTATCTCAAACTGACTTAACTCCACCGAACATTTTAACTATCATATGGAGAGATCATGTTTAGATAATACCAATCTTAATGGATGATCAATTATCACTGAATGACATAAGCTTGGAAATAAGGACACAACTTCCTTACGGCAGTGCTAATACGAGCTTCTCAATTATCATGTATCTTCGTTCGGCTTCTCTTAAGACTTTGCTCATGTAATAAATGTGAAATTGTTTCTTTTTTTTCTCTTGTGAACAAATGCTTAGCTGACTTCTTCCTTTCCCATTATTAGGTAGATGAGCAAATTTTCCCTTTGTTTGGGACTTTATAGGTGAAGATTATAAAGATTTAGTTATAAAAATGCCCAATTGCATTCTTCAATCTAAACAAAGGAACTATAACTCTTCATTATACTGTAATTTATAGTTGATGGTCGTTAGATTGGATATTGTAACTATCAAAGTGATCTATTAATACTATTTATATTTCTAATAATTTACAATTTGTATAGAAGGTTTTAATAGGTAATTAAGGAAGCTTATTAACTGCGGAAAAATCCATAAATATTATGAAAATTTGGTATATGAAAGATTAGTGATAAAGAAACAATTTGTTTTTAACATTAAAATGTTTAAAAAATGTATTAAAATGAACTGGAATATAAATAAAATTTAAAACATTTTCAAACAAAGACAAGTCAAACTGAAGCATGCTAGAAAACGAGGGTAGATTAATGGATTATCATCTTAGCGTTGCAAGAGAATTCAACACACACTCGGATAAGAGAAAACAATCAGTAGTGACACCAGAAGTTTACGTGGAAAACTTGTAAAGGGAAAAAACCATAAGGCCTGACTCAGCTGTAAAAATTAACTATACAGAGACCCTCTGTCCTATAGGTAGAAAAATATTACAAAGTTTTCTGAATTACAATGTTGACTTTTTATAAGAAGTGGACGATAAACGATGAAGATCGGTGGAGGCCGACAACTATTGGTCGACGGCAGTCAGTGGTCAGCTGTCAACGGCTGCAACATGAGTGGTGTTGGATTTCATCTCGTTCTCAAACCTTCAGATTTTTTCTCTAGCCTCATGCTTTCTTGCCCTTCATGATAGAGGTGAGACTCTATTTATAGAGTTCTGGTGTAATTAATGCAGAAATATAAACCACTTTTATCGGACGGTTCGTATAGCATCCTTCGATCAGACGGTGTTTGTAGACATTTGAGTGTCTTAACGATGTCAGAATTTAGCAATATTGGGCTCGCTGGATTCGTCTTGTTGAAACGCACGATTTGACTAGAAATCACTGCATTCGACATTCATTTGATCTTATAAATGAATCTCTGAAAAACTTCAAAATATGGTCTAATGTCTTGATTGGGGCTTGATTTGACTTGAATTGGACCAATTTTGGTATCATTGAGTCCACCTCATAGAGCAGGTTAGTTTGACTGTAACTTTACAGAAATTAGATCTCTGAATGACTCTTAATTGAAGTTTAAATGTTTCTTATTTAAAACATTATCTCAAAGATCTGTATCATACTTCGATATTCATGTCCGATATTGAAAATTTATTGAAGACGTGTCATAAACTATTAATGTCTTGATTTGAATAGTTTAAATCATGAATTAACATGTTTGCATACCTTGCTTTTGTTGCAATGTAATTAAAAGAGATATGATAAAATAATAATAATGATACGACACCAACAAATTTTCATCATCAGGCACGAATCACGAAACATTGCACGAATCTCGATGCAATCTTTTGAGCAGAAACATTCGAATCTTGATAAAATATCATTCGGAACTCAGATTTCAATGAACTTATAGTCAAACTGACCGGCTCGACGAAATGGACCCGATGATATCAAAGCTAGTACAATCAGAGTCGAATCGGCTCATGTCAGTCGTTAAACCACTTTTAGAAAATTTTCGGACACGTTGGAATATCGAATGAATGCCGACATTAGCGAGTCCATACTCGAATCGAGCGTCTCGAGAAGACGAATCCAACGAGCTAAGATCACTCGATTCGACATCGTTAAGGTCATCAATGCCTCGCTAACGCCGTCCGATCGAGGGAGCCTCTGAGCCAGTCCGATCAAAATGATTGCATTAATCGCACAGCCCTATAAATGATTCCAATTCTCGCATGAGAGGGGGAAAAAGGAGAAAGATCGAAGACTTGAGGAGGAGAAGCGACTCTGCATCCTCGGCCAGCCGTCGTCACTACCGTGATAACCGTCGACCAGTTGATGACCATAGTGGACCACCATTGATTGTCGTTCAGCCACCATCGTCAATATCTTAGTCGATCGACGTTGTAATCTACGTCGTATAATTACCGCTTTCCCGTCTGTGGGAGGAGGGATTTACGTAACGTCAATCGATAGTGGATCCTCATGGCTAGGTCGAGCCCGTGGTTTTCACTTTACGGGTTTCACGTAAAAGCTTCAGATCATTCGCATTCACTTTTAAATACAGTAGTGCGTCTTTGAAATCTCGTGCAATGCTAAAACGATAATTTGTTACTCTACTGCCGTGAATTTTCTAGCATGCATCAAATAATATTAGTATTAAATAAAAAAGATTTTAAAATATATTATATTATTTTTTAATTATTACAAATTATATTAAATAATCGTAATTTTTTATACAGCCGAGCTACACCCTGTACTCTGACACATCACCTGGCTAAGCTCGCGAGCACGGGCCACCTCAATCCGCTTCATTATCTTTATCTCCATTAATTAAGTTTCAACTTAATTCTTCTAATATGAAGTAAATTTTACTGAATAATGTTACTGAATGATTCATTATAAAATTATACTTGATTAAAATTTTAAGCCAATTACCTTCCGTTTATTAAACAATTATTCTATAGGGAGAGACTTCAAAAAAAGGCTGAGACAAATGATCCTCTAATATCAAACACAATTAATATTTTTGAGTGTATACATCGAAAATGTGTCCACACGAATTACAAAGACATCTCACGGATGATAGGAGAAGTGATGTGGCCAAGTGGGGCCTACCAAGGCCAGGATCACACGATTGGCCAACATCTCACGTGCTCCGGAAGAACGTTGCACCTCGTGAGGATAAAATGTGGACCACCCCATTGGATCAGACCCACGTGGACGAACAAGTCGCCTTCAAACCCGGAAAGGCCGAGAGAATAAGGATGGATCTCACAGTCCCAATGCGGAAGGCGTGCATCCTCTGCAAAATGGTCTTCGGGCAGAAAGTCATCTAGCCTAACAAACACCCGCTTAATAGCTGCTCGGCCTAGCAGCTGCCTGACCATACTCATGGGCCCCACAGGCCATATTTATGTTCGAACTAAAATACCCTCGCCATACCTACGTACTTTAAAGGCACGATATATAATTAAACGATGACCCTTTCCTATAAATAAAGGGTCCATATCATGAATAAATGTTACACAAAATTACTTTTCATTATTGTGTTATTACTCTCTCTCTCTCTCTCTCTCTCTCTCTCTCTCTCTCTCTTTCTCTTCTATCCTTCAAAGCTCTATTTTTAGGCAGGTCTTCCAGACATATTTGGATTTAACATCCTGAAAGGTGCAATGAACGTGGAACAATGTTGTCAAGAAGAAGATGAGCACAATGCATCACAAAGAGAAGGGGGCAATCAAAGAGCAGTAGCCAACGTGAATTCCCCATGGGATGACATCAAGGAACGCATGAACAGAGCAATGCAGTAGATGAGAATTCAGATTATGGAGTAGTTGTCAGGTCAGATCACTTAAATGTTGAGAGTCATCACAGGCATCACAGAAAATTGGCCCCCACGAAAGCAGAACCAGCCATAGGAGGTGGCGCCGGTGTACAACGGCAGGAGAGCAAACCATAATCTTAAGGGGATGGTGACTCGCAGTACCAAGACAGTGCAGGGTCCGCACAAGTGGAAAGGATACGTGTAGGGCGTATTAGGGCACCATGCCAGTTGGAGAATGCTTTCTGCCTCCAAATCTTCGGAGCAGAGCCCCTAGAAAGATTTAAATTACGGACCTTGGAAGCTTTTAGGGGAAGATCATATCCCAAGAACCATATTGTTGCATTTGAGTCAATTGTGTGCTGCTCAAAATCACATATATGTTCAAGTGTCTTATCTTCTTCACCACTTCAAGGTCGTCAAACTTGAAGTGGTTCCATGTGCTTCCGACCATGAGCATCTGTAGCTTTGCTGATTTCAAGAGATTATTTATAGTACAGTTCTCCAGCACCCAAAGCTCACCAAGAGCGTGCAGTCCTTGAGGCAACTCAAGCATGGTGAGCATGAGAGTCTATGCAAATTCATCACGTGCTTACTATCGTCATATTTTTTTTTTAGGTTGTTTGTTTTGAAAATGGGTCGCCTACAGAAGTTGTCGGCGAATTTTAAATTTTAAATTTAATTTAAATATATATATAATTTTGAAAGTAGCATTTGATTTTGAAAATAATTTTAAATTTGAAAAATTATAAGATGTGAAATTAAACCGATCTCACATCTCAAATAGTTTATATAAACGAGCACCGCATCACAAACCATGTATCTATCCCGAAGAATAGACACACTGCTTGATGATGGGGCTCGATTAAATAAACTAGAAGATTTGTGATATCCGTTTGGTATGCGAATCAATTTTATAAGCCGATAAGTTCCACTAGCTAATATAAATGAATTAAGCGAGGTTTATATCTACAGGTTCTTAAAGTTCCCTATGAAATGACCGCATAGTTAATTACATCATAAGTGACGGGAATCACTTAAGAAATCTTTCGATAATGATCAGTGGTTTTGCTCTCAAGAATTTCAAAGTTTGAGGTTCCAAATGATTGAATTTTGGAATTTCAAACGGGATCGGATCAAATTCGAAACAGTTTATTTCAGGAGTCCAAATGAACGAAAGGTAGGGGATGTCACAGACCCGAAGTGAACTTCGGTGACTTCCCGACTATACTATGGTTTGGCTTCAAATTTTGAATATAAATTTATTCAAGTTTCAATCCTGCCAATTAATTATAGGATTTACACTTACATAATCATCTGGTTATGCAAATAACCTGAAAGGTAAGAGGATTTATGCCGTATTGGACGACGACCTCGGAATCCTAAGCGAGTTAGGGTTTATATTGCATAGCAAGGCTGTGCAAAGGCCTAAAAGAACAGATAAGGATTTATGTCGCACTAGGCGGACTACCTCGAAGTCGTATGACTTGTTATTTAAACAAAGGAATGGGTTTTGCTGATGTCGACACAGGTTTTGCTGTTGACGATGGTCGTATTGCCCTCGAAGTCGCGCTCCGTGCTCCACGTCGTGAAGAGGTAGAGTTTTTTAAGGTGGCAAGTCATAAAATTTAATCAGGTGGCCCTATGGTTGAGTTTTCTTAAACATTCTATGCAAGTATGTTTAAGGTTGTACAATGTATAACAAAACATGTAGCTCAGGAAAAGCAGTAAAGTATGCGGTAAAGAGTACAGTACAACATGCTATGTAAGGAAAGAAGCAAGTAGCAGGTGCAATAGGAAGGTAATATGCTATGAATGTAAAGCAAACCTGTATACCTGAGAGATCCGTAGTCTTCTTATATGTAGCCGGCAGAAATGCATCACATGAAAGCCGAGCAAAAAGAGAAATGTCGTCAAAAAGCTTGAGAGAAAACTGTATGTGACCCGTGGTGCAAAACTTGAGTAAAACCGACGAACAACTGACGACTCGGCAAAAGTCACAGAAAATCATGAGAAAATCCCAAAGAAAATAGACCACGAGTGTTTTATCAAAAATTGTATAAAAAGAAACAAAGCGAGAAAGACTACAAGCACTCGGGTCGGGGCTAGGCTCAGAGACTGTGTAGTATGTTCTCAAACGGTCGTCGAAGGCTACTCGGTCACCCAAATGTATAAAGCCCGCTACTCAACTAGAAGGGTGTCCTATTAAATCTAACTCAGGAGAGTGTTCCGTAGCCTGGTACTGTTAACCAACAAGCGGACAACCAAATTTTATAATATGGTTTTGAAATTTATATTATTATTTTTAGCATGCACATGGATTTCGGGCATACAAAAAGAGAGTTGTATCAATTTTCTTGTTATGGTAGAAATGTATCGTATAAGTTTTTATAAAAAAAAAACTGTTCTTATCAATTTTAAAAGTTTGGTTGTCCACAAGTCGATCGCTTCGAAGGGCGTAGGATCACTAACCTAAGAAGGTACGGGTGCCCCGCTTGCCTCGTAACGGTGAAGGATACGTCATCCTGCGGTTCACCAGTCCCCTGAATAGGGTTCCGGCGTCGTAGGATGAAACATCATTCTGCTTTATCACCGATGTGCCTTTTTTTATCATCGCCCTCACTGCCCCAAAACAAAAGAAAACCAAACTCCGAGTGGAGCGGGGAAAACATGTCAATTAACGGAAAGGGGAAAGAAAGGAGACTAACCCACCTCCAAATCAGAGAAGGGCCAAAGCGGTAGGAGGGTTAATCTAAAACGCCCCTAAAACATGTAACAATAGAACGCTGAAAGCAAAGCCTAAGGTCCTCAAATCGATCCCGGGGATATCATTTTCTCGCTTAGACATAATTGGATCGACCCCAAGGAGGGTGACCTTTCCGTTCAGATCGAAAAAGAGTTTAAAATAAAATCCGAGAAATCATTAAAACCACATAATCCAACAGGAAGGAAATGGCTCGAGGAAAATGGCTGCTAACACTTCCAAACCCTACAAATCAAGCAAAAGAGGAATACCCCGCAAGAAGCCTCGCTAATATTTCCAAAATTCTCCAAGTAATGAGATTTTCCAACATCCAAATTTAATTCACAAACTTTGCACATATCATAAGTATAAAATCTCTCCCTAAACAAATAGGAGCTCACGGCTAAGGCTACGGGAGCCAAATGACTCACGGCCAGGGCAGCAGGACAAGGGGAAGTTCACAACCAAGGCAACGAGGGCCAAGGCAAACCACTCCAAAACAGAGCATTCAATCATAAGAAAGTGAATGGACAAGCCTTCACGCATCCTCCAAAAGATTAATTTTAATTCCAGCAGGAATGCAAAGCAAGGATACCTCGAATAAACTTCCCAATTATATTTTTCTCTTCCAAACAAGCCAATAACAGCACTTACCACATAGCTAGAACCACGGACCAGCACTAAAACCAAGCTCAGCTCATCATAGGGGCTCTCAGGTAAGGCTAGAAGAGAGGGCAAGGCTCACGGGTAAGGCCAGAAAAGGGAGCCGGCTGCACCTCATAACAAGCCCACAAATCAGAACCAAGCAATGCACAATCAAGCCTCACAAAAAATTCCAACACTTAAGTAATAAATAAGGCAAAGCTCACAGGTAGGGGCAATAGAAAGAAGCCAATCATAAACCTGCTACATCCCAAATTCCATAGTAAAGGCTCGCGGTTAACGATGAAACGGGAGCAAAGAACCGAGCCTTATCAAAAGGCTAAAACACCAAAAGATTCCAACTAAAACATATCATCAGGAGGAGCTGAAACCAAAGCATTTTTTGAGGCCCGCTTCAGGGCTGGAATTATCCCAGCACAAAGCCAAAGCAAGAACTCATAACAGGAATAAAACCGAGCCGATACAGAGTCCAAACCCGAGCCATCACAAGGAAACAAACATCCCCACTTTTTTCAGTACATCAAAATAGCAAGCTTCCATATGCTTCAAACATGAATAAACATATCTTTTTTTTTTAAAGTTAAGCTACACTCTTCCATAGCCATGCATCACCTAGTAAGGAGAAGCTATAAAGAGCCCAAACCGAGCTTCACAAACAAGGCCAGACGAGAGTACATAAATGGCCTCACAATATTCATTTTAACATGCTTTCAAGAGAGGATAATATTCACTTTAAAATCATGCTTTGATGCTTTGAATAAGAGGAAGAAAGAAAAGAGATTATAGCATAGCATATTTCACTCCCCTAAGCAAATAACCAAACTTTCCTATATAACATGCTTCAAATCTCTATTCTTATCATGCTTCAAGTAATAAAATACCTCCAAACCTTAATTTAAGAACATACTAGCATGCAACTAGGGAGGGGGAGTAAGATATTATCATTTAGGCAAATAAATATCAAGTTCCATGGCACATAAGTGCTCAGCAGAACAGCCAAGCAGGGAGAAACAAGCAAAAGCCACAAGCCACAGCCATCTTAGGCCAAACCGAGAAGAATAGAGGGGAGAAAAAAAAGGTTACCAGCTAGTGTAGAACACACAAGTGAAGCAAGGAAGTTACGGTTCAGTCCAACAGCACCTCCCCTTGTCCAAGAAGAAATTCGGCCAGCCCTCCATCCCTCCCCCAAGTGGGGTTTTTATAGCAAGAGGAGAGGATAACAACTTACCTTGGCTTACCTGGGTGACGAACCAGATGCGACAAGGAAGGGTAGCGACAAGAGGAAGAGGCGACAAACGTCGCGGTAGAGAGCAGGAGACGTGGAGAAGCTTTGCTAGAGCACGGAGGAGAGGGGACCGCGGGTCGATCTCTCGCGAGGAAGAGGAGGACTCGGCGAGGAGAAGAAATAGGTTTCGACCGGCCTAGGGTGAAGCCTGGGCTTATTTCGCAAATGGGGAGGAAGGAGGAGGCGCGGGATATGTGAGAGTGAGGCGTGGGTTTAGAATTAGGATTTAGGTTTTCTTCTTTTTCTTAATTTATTTTAAAATAATATTTTATTCAAATTTCGCCGATCCGAACAAATTTCGACCCCGCACGAAACTATAGCAAAGTATAGGTCCCTCTTAGGTAATTTCGACGTTCCGGACGCAACGACGTAGTCCGTTTCGTCATCCGAGGTCGTTTGGAGAACCTCGGCGATCGTCGCTTCAAAAAACGTGTCAAATTCAAATTTTATTAAAATTTCATCTCGCGATCTATAATTTCAAAATTTATTTTAATTTTGATTAATTGAATTAAATAAAAGTTAGTTTCATGTGAATTTCAGTGTTTAAAAGTGTCGAGGGTCTGGATTGTGAAATTCGTGCGCGCGGCGGTGCGAAAAGTGTACAAGGCAACCCTAAGGCTTAATGATCCTATGGGGACTCATTTTGAGCTTCGTCGTTTAAGTTTCGACCTTCTAAATGTTAGGGATCGATAACCATACGAGCAGAACTTCAAGACGTGTAAAGAGTTGGTTTGAACTTCTAAAACAAGGTGTCCCATCTCTAGTCCTCTAGGATAGTCAAAAGGAAAGTCCTATGGCTAGATTCTAAAATCCTAGGAAGAAAATTAGACCTCGCCAAAAATGAGGTCAACACTTACAAAGGGAGATGTTGGTATTAAAAGACCTCAAAGTAGACACATATGTAGCTACCCTGAAGCAAGCCTGGGGGTTTGAGAGATTTTTCTATGACCTCAACATTAATGAACCCTGAGACTTAGTCGAGCTATTGGAAAGGGCCAACAAGCACATGTTAATGGAGGAAAGTACTCCTAAAGTAAAACCAGAAGGGTGCCACGCCCAGAACATAGTCCCCCGAGGCAGCGGGTCAAAACCAAGGGAGAAATGCAATTCTCCCACCTGACGCCATTTCAAAGATGCCCAGTCCTATGGTGGCAGACAGACTGAATGGTTTGACTGGCATGGTGGCCAAGTGAGGAATCGAGAACCACAACTTGCTCGGTACTATGAGAGACTAGCACAACATTAAGAATAGCCATACAGAGATTATGAGGGCATGTGAACTACCCCTTTGAGGGTGTCAATGGCAGAAATCATGAACACCTTCTAGGACAAAGATTATTTTAAGGAGCCAGTGTCAACAAGTCATATGTTTTCTCCAAAATGTGACAAAGGATTGCAAGTATCACTAGGATCACGACCACGATACGGAGGACTATTGGCCTTTGGAGTCTCATAGAGGAGTTAATTAAGGCGAAGAAGTTGAAGGAGTTCGTGGCCCATGGTCACTCGAATCAAAGATACCGAAAGGTGTCATCGCTAGAGGCCCATCCGAATGAATGTTGTCCATGTCGTGAGGATAGTCTAACTTAAAGATAGTCAGGTGGGACCAGGAACATAAAAGCTAAAGACCCTGCAGAGAATGAGGACCTCGGACTTGGAATGAGGATAATCTCAAGAAATGCTTTACATGAGTTTCACTCTATATTTCATACAGTAAATCACAAATAAAAATATTTTCATCTTTGTTTTTCATACTAAGACTCTCTTCCACTAAAAATGTGTATGAAATTAACAGAGGATTCAAAACTTTCAAGTAAAAAAAAATGCTTGAGAAATTGAGAAATCTTAGGAAATCAACAACACGTCTGATGAGAGACTTGGGGAATGAAGAACAGCGGACCATGGCGCCAAGATCCCCCGACCGAGCAAAAAATGAAGAACATTAGATCATGGCACCAAGATTGTTTGGTTCAACCTGAGACATGAAGGCAGTCAACCGTAGTGCCAAGATTGCCCGTCTGAACACCTAATGAAAAATAGCAGATTGGGGCGCCAAGATCACCCGATTCAGCCCGAGACATGAAGAAAGCCATTCATCATGCCACGATTGCCTGATTAAGCACTAAATGAAGAATGATGAACTGTGGTGCCAAGATAGTTTGGTCCAGCCCGAGACATGAAGACAGTCAATCGTTGCTGTTGACCTCATTTTTGATGAGGTCTTCTCTTCTTCTCTTTAGTACTTAGGATCTAGCCTTAGGCTTTTCCTTTGACTATCTTAGAGGACTAGAATTGGGATCCACCATCTAGAATTTCAAACCACTTCTTAACTCCTGCAAACTCCACAAACTTGACTGTAGACCCCTAATCACCTAGAGGGTTGAAATCGAGTGTGGAAGTTTAAAGGATGAGTTCTTATAGGACTCTTTGGCACTTAGGACCGCCTACAGGTGGCTCAGTGCAGTGAAGGGGCGACTTACACACACACTACACTCATACACTACACTTCCATACACCTCCTAAAACCACACCTATACCTAACTTGACCTCCTGACTCATGTAAGTGATTCGCATGGATGGTCGCTTAACCCTAAGCCGCTGGCTAAGAGGGTTAGGAACAACGTAGTGGGTGCCTCAAATGAGTCCCTTCATGGCTCATGTGGGTTTGATATGGCTTCATGGCTCAACCAAAATGATTTTATTCCACTTATATTCACCCAATCTTCAATTTTCCAAAATTTCAATTTTTGACCCAGGACCCTACACCTGCTAACCTACCCAAAACCATGAAACCACTTAAAATTTGCAAAATCACCTAAATTACCCAAAATTCCTCAAAATCAATCCTAAATATTCCCACATCACTCAAATTGATCATTCATAGCCAAAAATACCAAAAATTCCAAAAATACCTCCCAATACCCTCCAAATACCCAAAATACCCCTCTTAGCCCAAAAATCCAAAAATTCAGAAAATTCCCAGAAAATTCCAGAAAATCCCAAATATTCCCAATTTCATTTTGTTCAACTACACCATGGGCCAATTTTGTCAATTTACCCCACTTTTATCAAAACCCCCAATTTGACCCATTTTAACCCAAAGTGAACCCAATGTCAAACCTAACCTACCCAATTGACCCAAATTCTGGTCCAATTCAATTCTAAACTTCAATTTAACATCCCCAACACCAATTTAGACCAAATCCAAGCCCAATTTGATTGGCATTGGGATCCGATTTCACTTTTGGCCTTAAAGCCCGATTTGGACCCATGACCCGAACTTAGCCCAAACTCACCCAATTCAACTCCAATTAACCCCTAATCTTTTCTAAACCTTCCTTAACATTCCCATAAACAAAACACTAACATGATTTTCCTAAAATTTAGACCCAAACCCCACTCGAAATTCAACCCAAAATCAAAAAGCCCGATTTTGACCTAAACACAAACCTAGCCCAGAATAGACCCAAACCCCAAAATCAAAACCTAACCTAAGCCAAAACCTCTTTGAAACACTCCCATAAACATTTCCCAACATTAATTTTACATCAATTTCAACTCTAGCCCAACTTTGGCCCATGGTAGCCCATTTTGGCCCACCTTAGCCTCTTTACCAAAAGGCCATATCAACCCAATTCAAACCCAAATCACCTCAAATTTGTTTCAAACCACTCATGACACATCCCTAAACCAAACTCAACAATTATTTGGCCCAAGCCTTTACCAAAATTTCATCCCAAAATCCATTTTAAAATTCAAAAGCCCACTTTCCTAAACCATTTTAAAAGCCATCTAAAACCATTTCAATAAGCCCAAATCATCCTAAAGCCCACATGACATTTCCCCTCATCATACTTTCAATTAAACTCAATACCTAAGTCCTAAAATCATCATTAAGCCATTCCAAATCAAGCTTCATGAAAATTCTCCACCAAAATACCAAAATTCCTAAATTCTATTTCCATGAAATTAGTTAAACTTTTCCGAAGCCAAATGGAGCCAAATGCGAGCCATGAACAAGCCACATGAAGCCATGGAAGGTTTGACATGTGATCAAGCCATTAATGGCAAAAGGAGGAGCCTCTTTTAAGCCCCCTTAAAAAGGTTTTAACCCTTTTAATGCTTCACCTTAATCCATGATTAATCGAAATATTCATGGATGGTGACCTCTCCACCCTTTTCTAGGCTGATTCACTCGATCCTCCCTCGGCCCAAATCAACCATGGGGAGGTGAACCAAGCCCATTTTCAATGGGTTGACCAAACCAAGTGCAAAAGAAGCCACCTCCTAATGCCATTTTGATCCAACCACTTTACACATGTAAGGCTTCGATTGAATTCGCTAACTTGACCCACGACCTCCACGGCCTTGAGGGTGACCCTTGCCTGCGAGCCGACCACCAGGCCGCCGGAAAACGCCATGGCCGAGACATGGGGAGGAGCCGAACCTTGGAATTCCACCTTGCTGAGCTGCCCCATGCCCGATGGCCACCATAGATGTTCTTCCCATGCCCGGAGCGGTGATCCCGACCCTTGGCCATCCCTGTGAGGCTCTCCAGCCACCTCTATTTAAACCCGAGCCCCCTCGCGGCCATGGAAGAGAGTTGCAAAAACCTTGCCGAAACTGCGCAAAATTGTTCCAAACCCTACTCCACACTTAGAGCGAGTTGATCCCAGGTGTCGATTTGCCCTAATCCCGCTGACGGAATCCGATTTCTCGGCTGAAATTTCACCCGAAAACCGGGACATCTCCTCGCGGTGAGCCGATTCCCAGATTGATTGGTCCTACACCTTCATCTGGACCGAGGGAAGAAGTTTCCACCGAAAGCCCCATCTCCGAGGCCACCCGGTTGCTCCGGCCTCCGAAGCTTTGTGATCGAGCTGTGGTCACTTTCATAGCTAGACAATTCACCGGGCCGAGGACTTCATCCGGAGCTTACTTGGACCCGATCGAAGGTGACACGACTCTCGGATCGAAGCTTCACTTCTGCGAGCGAAGGTATGGACTCCCTCTTCTTCCCGAGCTTCCGGAGATTCTCATTTTAATTTGAGTCGATTTAAATGCATGTTTACCGTATGGATGTGTTCGTCTCTTCGAGACGAATCCATAGAAGCATAAGAACACGAAAATCCATTGAGAATCGAGTGAGTTCTTAGGGTTAGAGTGTGGACGGTCACGGGATCGCACCAGTCGTAGACGATGACCAGGAACCGTCGGATCACGCGTGTATCGGATGGATGGCTTGGATTGCGTCGGACCAGCAGATGGTGCGTGAACCGCGGGGCCCGGCGGCCAGGGTCGGATGGCGGCGTCGAATGGGAGCGCGCCGCGTGGTCGTTCGGAGATGCCGAGGATGACGGGGCGCCGCGTGGATAAGTAGGAAATTAGGGATTTTTCGATTTATTTAAATACCAGAACTTTAAAAATCCATATCTTTGTGTAGAAAAATCCTAAAAATAAAATAAAAATAACCTCTTGCTCAGTGAACAGAGGAGAATAATGTGGAAAAGAAATTAATTAATTTTGTCCAGTATTTTATTTTTAATTAATTAGTTACTCCCTGCACATTTTCAATTCTCCATGCATTCATACAATTCACCATGGCATGAGATCATAGGGCTTTGAAGCCTCTGAACTTGGGAACATTCACTGAATTTTCCGAGGTCGAGAGGCACGCCTGTGAAAAGTTATTGATTTTTCAAATGCATGTTGCTTGTTTTGAGTATTTTAATTCCAAAAATTAGCATGTTGTGAAATAAATTCTAGGAAAATTTGGTGATGTTCCTTATGACCAGAGAACCCTAGGAAAAATAGGACTTGGGTTAATTCACTTAAGATAACCCTAATTTGCTTAAACATCCAAAATAGACCCCTAATTAATTAGAGTTGACCATAGATCAAATTGACTTGAAATCAATTCTCCACTGACCTTTAGGATCAGAGGAACCCACCATAAAAGTTTGAAGTCGATTGGACTTGGTTAGCCTACTTAAATGGGTTGATTAAGCCAATTTAGTCATTTTAAACTTTAAAAATTCATAACTTTCAAAATACCTTTCAAAAATTCACCAAATTGGTTTTGGAGCCTCTCTGATATCAGGGGAATTTAAGAAAATTAAAATTTCAATTTTCTAAAAAAGTTAATTTTTTAGTATTATTTTAATATTTTAATAATTAAAAAATAATAAAAATCACAAAAATAATAAAATTCACCAAAATGTCATATTTTGAAATTTAATCACTTAGGAATAAACCCCATATTTTTCTTAGGTCTATTTAATGAGATATTAAATTTTAAAGCCTTAGGGTAATTTTAAAAATTAAAAAAAATGTATTTTCTAGCATTTTCATTAAAATAATTATAATAAATCAAAGAAAAATCAGAAAATTATAAAATTTGGTTCTCTGGAATCCTTGATATCAGAGAGAATTTTAAAAATTATAAAATTCATTTTTCAACTTATATTTTATTTTTAAATTAATTAATACTCCAGAACTTAAAATAATTCTAATAAATAAAATATAATTCAAAAAATCACAAAAATTGGTCCAAGTGGTCCTCTGGTCATTTGGAATGTCCCATAATTTTCTTTAGGACAGAAATTTTCCCTTGGTCATATTATTAAATTTTCCTTGGAAATCCTTATTTTCCACCAAAAATAATTATATAAATAAATTAAATGCAGAAAAATCACATTTTCTCCTCTAAAGGCTTTATTGACATATGAGTGAAGTAACATAAAAATTTCAAGTTCATTTGAGCTCAATTTAGTGAGTTATGAAATTATTAGGCTTGAAGGGCAAAATGGTAATTAAAATCTTAACCCTTTAATTAAGACTTTAGGCTTAATGAAATTAATAGACAAAATATTTGATTTTAACTTGATTTGGATGATTGAAATTTAGATAATTAAAGGGTAGGAACCTACTAAACAATTTAAAATAATTGAAATAAACCTTAATTAAATAATTATTTAAATTTGGAAGAATAATAAAATTGGAATTATTAAAATAGGGATATTATTAGGAGGAGATTTATTCTTTAATTTAAAAATCCCTAAATTAATCATCCCAATAATATTTAATTCCTAATTAAAATGATAATCCAAGTTTAAGATTTAAAATGCTAAAAGACTTAATCATTAAATTAAATTAAAGTTAAATTATTTAAAACAAATTCCTTTAAAATTAAAAATTAAATTAAAAATTAAGAATTAAATTAAAATAAATTAAACTAAATTAAATTAAAATAAATTAAATTAAATTAAATTAAATTAAATTAAATTAAATTAAATTAAATTAAATTAAATTAAATTAAATTAAATTAAATTAAATTAGATTAAATTAAATTATATTATATTATATTAAATTAAATTAAATTAAATTAAATTAAATTATATTATATTAAATTAAATTAAATTAAATTAAATTAAATTAAATTAAATTAAATTAAATTAAATTAAAAGTAAATTAATTTAAATTAAATTAAATTAAATTAAATTAAAGCTAAATCGTATTACATTAAATTAACTTAAGTTAAATTAATTTAAATTAAACCACATTAAATTAAATTAAGTTAAATTGAATTAAATTAAGTTAAATATAAAGACATGAAGAATTCAAAAATAAATGCTAAAATAACTTGAACAACTATTCAAACTTAAATCATTAATTTGAACTTAAATTTGAATCGCGAAATCATTAAATATCATTTTGCCCTTAGGAGTTTTTCTTATTATAACTCTAAATGGAGTATCAAGTGAAATGACACTTCACTCATAAGGATATTCAAACATCCCGATTTCTTAAGCAAGAAATAAAACTTAACTCGAACACCACGGATGATTAATTCACTTGAACAATAGAATTCATTTGAACTTGGGACGATTCCGGAAATATTGAAAAGATGTTTAAGATTCGTCTTAAACACTTCCTCAATATGATGGAATGTCCATAAGAACAAATTGAGCTTAGTTGTTCTTTGGTGAAGAAAATCATCCTTAAAACCGAAATTGAAGACCTAGACGTCATAGGAGATGACTAGATATAGGATTAGGAACTTGGTAGAAAACCATAACCTTTCCCTTAGCTTTACTAGGAACTTACTTTAAATGCTTAAATATTCTAGCTGTGTTTTAAGTGCGGCTTGGGATGACGGGAAGGCCCTCCGAGTACGCTTTTATTTTATTGCGATTTACTCTATTGCAACTTATTTAATCGCATCGCACTTATTTTTCTTGCATGATAAACAACAGATTGCATGAAAACCTACACCTTTAGGACGAAACCAAAGCTGAAACCCATAACTAAATTAAAAGACACTACAAGATAAAATTCACCGCCACGACATTCAAAATATAAAACAACTCAAAATTTAATCACAAACGAACAACAAAACTACAACTGCAACTAAATTAAAACGTCTCGTTGAATGATCGGGAATACCTCGGATGATGTAACCGCGTGTTGCTTAGCAGGATTTCCACGGTCTAAATGAAAGTACGGAACTCATTTAGTTGAGTTTGTAAATTCATACGGAGTAAGTGAATTCGATGAAAATAACGGTGCGGGATGACGGAACCGTAGGATCTTAATCGGTTCGTTTAATCGACTTTAAGATTTGTTTTAATTAAAACATAAAAAACACTTGGAAATTAAGACTTTCTTTAAACCGAACACTTCTCTCATCTCTCGATTTATGATTTCTAAAACTAAACCTCTGCAACAACAAGGAGCTCGGAGCATGGTGGGCGGCACGGCCATCGTCGTCGTCAAGGCGAAATCTACATCGACAAAACTTTCTTAGAATTAAATAACCGAAGCCATAGGACTTCGAGGTAGTTTGCACAGGGCAACATAAATCCTCGACTCTTCGTTAGGCATTTGCATGATCATATCATGTAAATTAAGCCCTAACCGGTCTTAGGATTTACGAGGTAGTCGTCCGATACGATATAAACCCTCACATCTTCGAAATTTATTTGTATGATTTTATCATACGAATATAAGTCCTAACTAATTAAAATTGGCGAGGATCAAAATACTAAATAAACATTATGACCTTCCTAAATTCGAAGCGAATAATAGGATAGTCGGGAAATTACCTTCGCTTTGGATCCGTGATTTCTCCTACCCTTCTTCCTTTGGACTCCTAAAATAAAATGTTCTAAATTTGATCCATTCCACTATTGAAATTCCAAAATTCAATCCCTTGAAAACTTAAACTTTGAAATTCTTGAGAGTAGAACTACGATTATTATCGAGAGTTTTCTTAGGTGATTTCCGTCACTTAAGATGTAATTAGCTATAGGGGCTTGCCCTTATAGGGAACTTTAAGAACCCGAGTAATATAAACCCCGTTTAATGTTTTCATATTAAACAGGGGAATTTGTCGGCTTATAAAATTGGCTCGCGGACCGAACGGATGTCACAAATCTTCTAGTTTATTTAATCGAGCCCCATCATTAAACAATGTGTACATTCTTCGGGATAGGTACATGGTTTGTGATGTGATGCTCGTTTATATAAACTATTCGGGATGTGAGATCGGTTTGATTTCATATCTTAAAATTTTCAAATTTAAAATTATTTTCAAAATCAAATACTACTTTTCAAATTATTTATTTAAATTAAATTAAAATTCGCCGACAATTTCTGTAGGCGACCCCTTTTTTCAAAATAAAACACATAACCTAAAAATATGCCGACAGTTGCACCAAGATCACCCGACTGAGCGCCAAATGAAGAACGGTGGACCGTGGCACCAAGATCACTAGGTCTAGTCTTAGACATTTAGCCAGTCGTGGTGTCAAGATTGCCCGACTGAGTTCCAAATGAAGAATAATGGACCGTAGTGCCAAGATTGTTTGGTCCAGCTCAAGACATGAAGACAAGCATATATGGCGTGAAGATCGCCCAGCTGAGCACCAAATGAAGACCGGCGAACCATGGGGCTAATATCACTTGATCCAGCCCAAGATATGAAAATAGTCAACCATGGCACCATGGCCGCCCCGCTGAGCACCAAATTAAGAATAACAAACTGTGAAGTCAAGATCTCTCGGTCTAGCCCAAGACATGAAGAGAGCCTATTGTGGTTCCATGATCGCTCGACATATGCCTAATTTAATAATGACTAGTCATTGCTCCATGATATATCGAATGAGCCCTAAAGTGAAGATGACCAGTCGCAACAACATGATCTCCCGACGGGAGCCCTAACATGAAGATGACCAGTCGTGAAGCTATTGTCATCCAACAGATCCCTAACTTGGAGATGATTAGTCGCGACACCATGATCACCTGATTGAGCTCAAATGTGAAGATGGTCATTTGCAAATCCATGATCACCCAACTGAGCTCTAATGTGAAGATGGCCATTCACGGATCCATGATCATTTGGATGAGCCTTAACATGAAGACGATTAGTCTCAACTCCATGATCTCCCACCAGAGCCCTAATGTGAAAGCGGACAGTCGTAGCACCATGATAGCCAGACCGAGCCCTAATGTGAAGATAGCCAGTCATGACACCATGATCGCTGAACTGAGCCCAAGAGTGAAAATGGTCGGTCGCGACGTCATAATCGCTTGACTGAGCCCTAATGTGTAGACAGACGGTCACAACTCCAAGATCACCAGACTAAGTCCTACTGTGAAAACGGCCACCCACGACTGGCCATAAAAAATGTATCATTATAAATCACAAAGACACCTTGCAGATAGCAGTAGAAGTGGTGTGGCCCAATGGGGCATAACAATCCAAGACCACACGATCGGTCGATAATTCACGCGCACCAGAAGGACGGTGCACCTTGGGAGGATAAAGGCATACTGCCCCTGAAGAATCCATTAGAGTGTATTGATCACAGAAAAATACATTAAGAAATTCATATCTATTTTTGATGAAATTGCACTTTAAAGAAAGGTATTTTCTTTATTTTACTACAGGAATGAAGATTTATAGCAAAAAGCATGAAATGGAGCGAATTTGGATCAAAAAGGAAGAAATTCATGCAAAATGAACTAAGTCGCCGGCGGCGAGATCGAGGCCGCCGACGGCGAGATCACGAGGAGAATTTCTGAAGGAATTATAACTACCTCGCCGACAGCGAGCCCGAGCCCACCGACAGCGAGATCGCGCGGTTTGAAGACCTTCTAGAAGCCCCGCTGACGGCGAGGTCGTTTGCCGCCGACGACGAGACAGTTCAAAATGCATATACATTGAACCTGTACGCTTTTTAAAGAGGTGTTTAAGCATCCCTTTGACCTTTGCCTACCTCTATAAATAGAGGACGAGTTTTAGTCATTTGTGTGTCTTTTGTGTGTCATTTGTGTGTGTCTCTGGAGTCTTAAGTGAGTTTATTTAGAGAGTATTAGTGAATCTTTAGTGAGTTAGAAGTGTGCTGTACTAGAAGGAAAAGTCGAAAGGAACTTGAGATATGCTTGGGGAGGAAATTAAGATAAGTATCTTTGTTTATTGTTGTTAACTTTAAATGAAATCCATGCTTTATTTTATTCCCATGCATTCTGAGTAGTTTTCTTAGTCTTTCTCCTTGTTTATGAAAATTATGTGAATTGATGAAATTAAATAGAAGTACCTAATGTATTAAAATAATTGTAATAATTTTTACTTAGAACTTAATTTACTTTCAATCCGACGATTGATGTGTTAAAATATGTTGAAGTATCAACTATAGTAAAAATTACATCCGATATTCGGGAAGTCAAAAGCCTTGGAAGGAGGGTGCAAATAAATAGGGAAATATTATTTATCGGACGTAGAATTGGACATTTTAGTGTGACGGACTAAAATATTCAATTTGGTCATATTATTTGAGTGAAGTGTAGATGTTAGCTCTCGAGTGAGAGGAACGTGGGAGCTCACGAAGTGGCGGCCGGTATCCTCCCGAGCTTAGCTGCAAATTCGATAATCGAACATAGGATTAATCGATGTTCTTTGCACACAGACCGAAGGGTAAAGAATATGAATGCTCTGTTGTCGCGACACAATTCAAGAATTCTATTTAGATTCATCATTCACTTAATTTTCTAAAAACAAGGAGAATGATACTTTTTCGAATTATTTAAATCAACTTTATGTCGAAGCATTAGTTTACATTAGTTGCTTGTAGTTACTCTAAATTTCCGTTTACTTATATTAGTAAGTAATTCCTTTAAATTTTAGTCGATACAATTACGTTAAAAACTTCCTTATGGGATCGATAACCGAGGACTCCACTAGAGCCACGTATTACTTGATACGATACGTATACTTGCGTAGAATCCACATTAAACATTCTATCATAAAATCGATATATATATATATATATATATATATATTAAAGTGGGATCAGGTTTTTGGTGCCGTTGCTATTAACATAATTTGCAAACATATAAAAAGTGGGTCAAGTTTTTAGCACCGTTGCCGGGGAAGTAAAGAAATTGTTTATTAGAGTAACGGACTATTTTAAAATTTATTTGGCAAAAATTGTATGAGAAAATTTGGAAAAGAAATTTAATACCTTACGATTCAGAATTAGAATGTACAATTAAAAGAATTAGAAAACAAAAAAAGAGAAATTATAAATTTAACACAAATGGAAAATATTCCTGAAAATAAAAATATCAATCAACAGAGACCATTACGAGATTATGCCAGTCCTACATTAGATGAAATTCATTTAACTATTTAAAACCCTGATGTAGCTGCTAACTCATTTGAACTTAAACTTGCAATTATCCAAATGGTACAAAATAATCAATTTAGTGGTTCACCTACTGAAGATCCTAATTTACATCTTGCTAGTGTGCTGCTTTTAAATATGAAGGAGTATCTAACGATGCTATTAGACTTAGACTTTTTCCTTTCTCTTTAAGAGATAAAGCTAAAATGTGGTTAAATTCATTAGCATCTGGATCTATTAAAACTTGGGGAGAGTTATCACAAAAATTTCTATCCAAATATTTTCCACCATCCAAAACCGCTAAGCTTAGAAATGATATAACTTCTTTTACTCAGTTTGATGGAGAATCAATATATGAAGCTTGAGAGAGATTTAAAGAACTTCTTAGGAAATGCCCACATCATGCGTTACCATATTGGTTAATTATTCAAACTTTCTATAATGGATTAGTAGGATCTTTAAGATCGATAATCGATCTTCTTCTTTGGAGGATCATTAATGTCGAAACCATTTGATGAAGCTTATGCACTAATCGAAGAAATGACAACCAATAAATTTCGATGGCTGTCGATAGAATGAATCCGAAAAAGATAGCTAGTATTCATAGAAAATGATGCAATATCTATGTTAGCTTCTCGAATCGCTCTTGTATCTAAAAAATTAGATCATTTTGGAATGAATTACTCTCCAATTATATTACAAGAAAATTCATCCGGACAACTTATAGAATCCCGATCTCGGTATGAAACTATAAATGCGATTAATAACGGACCGATAATCCTTATGCGAATTATTATAATCCTGGATGGAAAAATCATCCTAATTTTAATTGGAATAATAACACTGACTAATTAACCATGGATGAATAACATAACACAACCATTAGGAAATCCCTCTAATCAAGGAAATTCAAATTATAAACCTAATTATCCACTGGATTTAATAATAATAACCCACAATTTAAAGATAAGAAATTATACTATAGAAGAATTAATATTAAATATGGAGTCGACATTTACAAAATCAAGGAAATCGATTACAAATACAAGGAAACCAATTACAAAATCAAGGAACGGTTATTAAAAATATTGAAACTCAACTAGGACATATCGCTACTGCACTTAATAATAGAATACGGAACATTTCCTAGTAATGTGGAAATAAATCCCAAAGATAAGGAAATGAACAAATTAAAGCGATACAATTACGAAGTGGAAAAGAATTAGAACCTCGAATTCAAAAAGAACTTGAAAGTCGAAAAGAGGAAGTAGAAATTGAAAAGGAAAAGAATCAACAAGATCCAAACTTAGAAAATCCTTTAATACCAATGAAAATTTACGTTGAAAAACCTCCACTACCATTTCCTCAACGACTAATTCAACATAAAAAAGATAAACAATTTGCTAAATTCCTTGAAATTCTAAAGAAATTAACAATAAATATTCCTTTCGTAGAAGCTTTAGAACAGATGCCAAACTATGTAAAATTTATGAAAGATATTTTAAATAAAAAAAGAAAATTTACCGATAATGAAATGGTCGCACTTAGTGAAGAGTGTAGTGCTTATTATTCGAAAAAGCTTCCGAAAAATTAAAAGATCCTGGTAGTTTCACTATACCTGCAGCTATTGGAGAAAAATTCTATGGAAAAGCTTTGTGTGATTTAGGAGCAAGCATCAATCTAATGCCTCTATCAATTTTTAAAAGATTAGGATTGGGAGAAATTTCACTTACTTCGGTAACTCTTCGGTTAGTTGATCGTTACGTTACATATCTAAGGAGTTATTGAAGATGTATTAGTAAAAGTGGATAAATTTATCTTCCCTACTAGATTTTATTGTTTTAGATATGGAAGAAGATAAAGAAATTCCTATCATTTTAGGAAGACCATTTTTAGCCACTGGAAAAGCTATGATTGATGTTCAGAAAGGAGAATTAACTATGAGAGTAAATGACTAAAAAATAACTTTTAATATTGCTAAATCAATGAAATATCATGCGTTAGAAAAAGATGATGAGTGTTTTTGAATGGAAGTACTTGATCATTTACAAAGAGAACATTTTAAGGAATATTATGAAGAAAAATTAGAAAAAGAAAATACTGAATTAATTGAAAAAACCGATATAAATGAAAAACTAGATTATATTCAAGAGAAATTTGAATTTTTGGATAACACTGAAAACTCTAAAAAAATATAGTTCCATCTATTACTAAACCTCATGAACTTGAGTTAAAAATGTTACCTAATCATTTGAAATATGCTTATTTAGGTAATTCTTCAACTCTACCAGTTATTATTTCATCTGAATTAAATAAATCTCAAGAACAAAAACTTTTAGATACATTAAAAAAATATAAGAAAATTTATTGTTGGAATTTAGCAGATATTAAGGGAATTAGTCCTTCAATCTATATGCACAAAACTATTTTAGATAATGAACATAAGCCTAAAGCAGATCCGCAAAGGAGATTAAATCCGATAATGAAAGAAGTAGTCAAAAGGAAATTTTAAAATGGTTAGATAATGGTATTATATATCCTATTTCGACGATAGCTTGGGTAAGCCCAATTCACTTGTGTACCCAAAAAAGGAGGAGTGACAGTAAAAGCTAATGAAAATAATGATCTTATCCCTATAAGACGAGTTACTTGGATGTCGAATATGTATTGATTATAGAAAATCAAACACGGCCACCGGGAAAGATCACTTCCCTTTACCATTTCTATACCGGATGTTAGATAGATTAACTGGGACATAAATATTTTTGTTTCTTAGATGGATATACCGAGTTATCTTCAAATACAAATTGCTCCAGAGGATCGAGAAAACTACATTTACTAATCCTTATGGAACTTTCGCTTTTCGAAGAATGCCTTTTAGATTATGTAATGCACGCACGACATTCCGGAGATGTATGATGTCTATATTTAGTAAATTAATTGATAATGGAATAGAAGTATTTATGGATGATTTCTCTGTATTTGGAACAATATTTGACACATGTTTAAATCATCTTGAAAAAGTATTTGAAGTATGTGAGAAAACTAATTTAGTTCTTAATTGGGAGAAATGTCGATTTATGGTTACGGGCGGTATTGTATTAGGGCATAAAATTTCGGAAAAGAGGCATGGAAGTAGACCTGCAAAAATTCGAGTTATAAGTTAAATTACTGACCTTCAACTACGGTAAAAGGGGTAAGAAGTTTTCTTGGACATCTTTGGATTCTACGGACGTTATATTAAAGATTTTTCAAAAATTACTAAACCTCTATGCTGACTTCTTGAAAAGGACGAGAATTTGAATTTACAATTGAATGCCTAAATGCTTTCGAATTATTAAAAGATAAATTAATTACGACACCTATAATAGTTTCACCTAATTGGGAGAAACCATTTGAGCTTATGTGTGATGTTAGTGATTATGCTTATAGGAGCGAGTTCTTGGCGAAGATACTTATAAGATTTTCGATGTTATATCTTATCTTTAGTAAAACTCTAAATGATGCTTTGCAATAAATTATACGATTCTTGAACGAGAATTATTAGCGAGTTGTATATGCTTTTAATAAATTTCGGCATTATCTAATAGGAACTAAATGTATTGTGCATACTGATCACTCCGCTATTAAGTATTTAATGCAAAAGAAATATTCTAAACCAAGATTAATTAGATGAATATTATTAATGTAAGAATTTGATTTTGAGATCATTAACAAAAAGGGAACTGATAATCAAATTGCAGATCATTTATCGAGATTAGAAAATCATGAATTATACGATGCGATAACGAAATTTTAGACGGTTTTCACGATGAACAACTTTATAATATAAATGAGTGGAGAATACCTTGGTATGTTGATATAGTAAATTATATTGTAAGTGACATTTTACCACCTATGTTAACTTTACAACAACGAAAAAAATTCATTCATGATACTAAAACATACTTTTGGGATGAACCATACTTATATAAGCAATGTAAGGATTTAATTATTAGAAGATGCTTGCCTTATGAAGAAACTGAACCAATCATTCAAAAATGTCATGATTCTGATTTTGGAGGACTTTTTGGGACAGATAAAACTACACATAAAATTCTACAATCTGGATTCTACTGACCTACTCTATTTAGAGATGTATACAGATATATAAAAACCTGCGATAAATGCCAAAGAGTAGGAAACATATCGAGAAAAAATGAAATGCCTCTGAATTTTATATTAGAAGTTGAAATTTTTGATGTTTGGGGATTATATTTCATGGGACCTTTTATTCCTTCATTTGGAAACTCATATATATTAGTAGTCGTTGATTATGTTTCCAAATGGATCGAAGCGAAGCTTTACCTAGGTGTGATGCTAAAAGTGTTTCGAAATTTTTAATGAAAAATATTTTTACTAGATTTGGAATGCGAGAGTGATTACCACTGACGGAGGAACTCATTTTAGAAACAAATATATTCACAAACTAGTAGAAAAATATAATATTATGCATAAGATATCAGCTGGTTATCATCCATAAACTAGTGGATTAGGCTGAAGTTTCTAATCGAGAGATTAAGCGTATATTAGAAAAGTCCGTAAACCACTAATAGATCGAGCTGAGTACTATAAGACTAGACACTCGCATTATGGGCATAAAGGACTGCTTATAAAACTCCGATTGGAATGACTCCTTATAGGCTTATATATGGAAAAACTTGCCACTTACCATTTGAATTAGAACATAAAGCATATTGGGCGATTAAATAATTTAATCATAATATGAAAGAAGCTGGTGAGAAGAGATTGTTACAATTAAATGAATTGGAAGAACTAAGGAATGAATCATATGATAATGATAGAATTTATAAAGAAAGGATGAAATTATGGCATGATCAGAAGATTAATCAGAGAAATTTTGAACCAGGACACGAAGTTCTACTATATAATACTAGATTGAAATTATTTCCTAGGAAATTGAAATCTCGATGGTTAGGACCTTTCACCATAACTCAAATATTTTCATATGGAACTATAGAAATTGATGATCCAAAAATAGGACATAGATTTAAGGTAAACGGACATAGATTAAAACCATATTTTGAAAGTAGAAGACCAAAATTTAAAGAGGTTTTAATGCTTAGTCAACCTGATTACTAACTGAAATTAGGTCGGGCTGACGACGTTAAACCAAGCGCTTTATGGGAGGCAACCCATAGTAGTCTTTTATTTTTAATTATCTACAAATTAGTGAGTCTATATTATTAAAACAAATCTTACTACTCAAATTTTTAATTAGAATCATCACAAATTCGAACCTATATGATGAGATCAGAAAATATTCGGACCAGAGCGAAAATGGGCGATTTTTACGAATCTCGCCGACAGCGAGCTCGAGCCCGCTGACAGCGAGATAGTGTGCCATGATTTAATAGGTTTTATAACTAGCGCCGACGGCGAGAAACTTCCCGCCGACGGCGAGAAACTTCCCGCCGACGGCGAGGCAGTTGAAATTTTGGTTTCTTAAAGATTTTTCGTGCGGTTTTAGACAGATCTAAGCCATTTCTTTGTAGAAAATTATCCCAAATCCAATTTTACACCATTTCTTCCTTAGAAACTACTAGAGACCAATCCTTTCAATCCGAAATGGCACTCAAATTCCTAGAAACCACAAAATATGAAGTTTTCGACCGAAGAAAATTTGTCAGTTCGGAGGCGCAGCGTATCTTCAACAAAGGCTTGATGAAGAAAAGACTTATTAAAGAAAGGGGATTTGTCAACAGAGGAGTAGAGAATTCCACTACAAAAATCGAAGAAATGATCGCACAGCGGCATTGGAAGGTATTTTGTTATACGTCATCCGCTGTAGTTATTCAAGTAGTTAAAGAGTTTTACTCTAATTTACATGCGATCAACAATAGAAATGTCTACGTCAGAGGAATATGGGTAACATTTACTCCTTCAAGGGTAAATAAATTGTTTTCTATAGAGAATACCTCTGTTTGTCATTATTCCAACTTTGTGCCTTCAAGATACAATATGAATGAGATCTATAGATACCTGACTGACGAACCTGATGATTGGGAGTTACGCGAAGACGAGTATGTCAGTTTTTCTGCATCACTTCTTAACCCTGTCTCGAAGCACTGTCATTTCTTTATCTCATCAAAATTATTATCTACTATGAGAGTAAATAAAGTTTCAAAGGAATGCGCTATATTAAACTACTGTATTAAAATTGGACTACCTATCGATGTTGGATCAATAATAGTAAAGTCTGCATTGGGATTGATTGTGCATGGGCCAGTTCATGGACTTTGACACCTATCGACTATATTTGCTTTATGCAGTCAGTACCAAGTTTCTTATGAGGCTTGGGAAAAAGTACTTTTGCCATGGAAACCACTTGATCCTACGGATATGTTTTTGGATAACAATGATGAGATTACCATTATTTCTGACAGAGCATCACGGAACAATCCTTTAGCAAGGCCCTCTTCCGATAAAACTAATTTCATTCGAAGAAGATTAAAGGATTGGAGAAAAAATTGCAAAATGTGATGAATTCCATCGACGATATCTCGATATATTTGATCGCATTGACTGGAGGATGAAGGAGCACTTTGATCATACTGGACATTTAGAGGCCAGTTTTATTCATTTACTAAGACAGAAGAGATGGATTAATGAAGAATCTACAGCAGAATTCTCTTTCTGGCCTTTCTATAATTTATTTGTGCACCTGCGTCGCATCGGAAACATCAGAGAAGATGATAGTTCAGACACTGAAGAGTAGGAAAGATTTCGATTTTATGTCATATATTGTGTATATATGTGTTAATTTGAATTTAGGTTTTATTATGATTTGAATTTTAATTTGATCATATCAGATTTGATGAGATTATTTGTAATTGTTATGTCTCAGCATTTAAAGTGTTGTGGTGTGGATTGCGATGCTGAGTTTTATTGATTTGAACATTTAAGTTAAGTATGTGTTAAATTTTTAGTGTGAAGTTTGTAAGTTTCATGGATTTCATATATAAAGTTATATTGTTTGTGTTGTGTGAACTTTTTGTGAGTATAAGTATCTAATCTTCATATTATTATTAAATTAAGTGATCAGAAGATTGATTAAGGGCAAATCGAGGTTGAAAATGATTAACGAATTTCAAAAATTTAAAATTTTTGGGATCTCGCCGACCGCAAGAATTATCTCGCCGACAGCTAGAAAACCCGCTGACAGCGAGACCGAGCTCGTTGACGGCGGATTTTTACCGAAACTTTTGCCTTATCAAATTAATTAGCTCGCTGACGGCGAGAAAAACCTCGCCGACAGCGAGATCACGAAAAGACGCATATTTGACCGATCGATCGACACTATTCATCATCCCCTTCCTCAAAATTTCGAAAAAACCGACCTAGGGCTTGAGAGATCTTGGATTTGAGGCGATTTCAACACTTTTTGACACCGGATTTCATCTTCCCTTGGTAAGAGCTTCACTCCTATGCAAAAAATTTTGATTTTCACCATGGATTTCTTCTACATTGGGAAATTTTGAAAATTTTCAAAATGTGGAGAAAATATTTGGATGAATTTCATGGAAATTGATTTAAATGGATTTTAGATGTTGTAGGAAGCCTTCTTAGTAATATTTGGAAGTTTAGTTAAATTTTTTTGCAAATTTCACAGATCGAAAATGGCTCCAAGACAAAAGCGGCGGATAGATTACGACGAAACCCGATTCATTAACGCAAGAGCACAAACTCGATACTTTCAAAACATACAAGCAAGAAAATGCATTCAAGATCGAGTTTTCAAGAATCCTGGAGGAGAAGTTGAGCGAATCATTGTTGACCTCATTTTTGATGAGGTCTTCTCTTCTTCTCTTTAGTACTTAGGATCTAGCCTTAGGCTTTTCCTTTGACTATCTTAGAGGACTAGAATTGAGACCCACCTTTTAGAAATTCAAACCACTTCTTAACTCCCTGCAAACTCCACAAACTTGACTATAGACCCCTAATCACCTAGAGGGTTGAAATCGAATGTGGAAGTTTAAAGGATGAGTTCCTATAGGACTCTTTGGCACTTAGGACGCCCTGCAGGTGGCTCGGTGCAGTGAAGGGCTGACTTACACATACACTACACCTATGCACTACACTTTCACACACCTCCTAAAAACACACCCATGCCGACTTGACTTCACGACTCATGTAGGTGATTCACATGGATGGTCCTTAACCACTAAGCCCTGGCAAGAGGGTTAGGAACAACGTGGTGAATGCCTCAAATGAGTCCCTTCATGGCTCATGTGGGCTTGATATGGCTTCATGGCTCAACAAAAAATGATTTCATTTCACTTACATCCACCCGATCTTCGATTTTCCAAATTTTCGATTTTTGACCCCGGGACCCAACACCTGCTGACCTACCAAATGCCTTGAAACTACCGAATTTCTCAAAAATTTCCAAATTACCCAAAACTCTCCAAAATCAATCCCAAACATTTCCACATCACTCAAACTGATCATCCATATCCAAATATACGAAAATTTCCAAAAATACCCCCAATAACCTCCAAATACCCAAAATACCCTTTTTAACCCAAAAATCTAAAAATCCAAAAAATTCTCAGAAAATTCCAGAAAATCCCAAATATTCCCAATTTCATTTTGTTCAACTACACCATGGGCCAATTTTGTCAGTTTACCCCACTTTTGTCAAAACCCCAATTTGACCCATTTTAACTCAAAGTAAACCCGATGTCAAACCAAACCTACCCAATTGATCCAAATTTTGGTCCAATTCAATTCTAAACTTCAATTCAACATCCCCAACACCAATTTAGACCAAATACAAGCCCAATTTGATTGACATTTGAATCCAATTTCACTTTTGGCCTTAAAGCCCAATTTGGACCTATGACCCAAACCTAACCCAAACTCACCCAATTCAACTCCAATTAACCCCAAATCTTTTCTAAACCTTCCTTAACATCCCCATGAACAAAACACTAACATGATTTGCTCAAAATTTAGACCCAAACCGCACTCAAATTCAACCCAAAATCAAAAAGCCCAATTTTGACCTAAACCTAAACCTAGCCCAAATGAGCCCAAACCCCAAAATCAAAGCCCAACCAAAGCCAAAACCTCTTTGAAACACTCCCAAAAACATTTCCCAACATTAATTTCACATCAACTTCAACTCTAGCCCAACTTTGGCCCATGGTAGCCCATTTTGGCCCACTTTAGCCTCTTTACCAAAAGCCCATATCCGACCCAATTCAAACCCAAATCACCTCGAATTTGTTTCAAACCACTCATGAAGCATCCCTAAACCAAACTCAACAATTATTTGGCCCAAGCCTTTACCAAAATTTCATCCCAAAAATCCATTTTAAAATTCAAAAGCCCACTTTCCTAAACCATTTAAAAGCCCATCTAAAACCATTTCAATGAGCCCAAAATTGATTCTAAAGCCCATATGACATTTTCATTTGTCATCCATTTGATGAAAATCATTCCCTAAGTTTCAATTCCATCATCAAATAAATCTAAATCAAGCACCATGCCAAATTGCCCAAAAATACCAAAATATTCCTAAAATCCATTTTCATGAAATTAATGAAGCTTTCCCAAGCCAAAGGTGAGCCATGAAGCCATGCATGAGCCACATGTGAGCCATGAAAGCCTTGGACACTTCACCATACCCAAAATGGCAAGAGGAGGGGACCCTTTAATGATTCTCTTAAGAGTAATTAACCACTCCCATGTCTCCCCTAACTCTTGCTTAAGCTTAATTGTACTTGGATTGTGACTTGACCCCACTAATCAAGCTGATCCAAGTGACTTTCCCTTCGACCCAAATTGGCCTTGGAGGGTGAACCTAACCCAAAACCAAGGGTTGACCCATTTAGACCCAAAACTAGCCCTTTCCCATTCCACTTTGATTCAAACCCTTTACACATGGCACGATCTTAGTGATTGCACAAGCCTCGACCACGACCCACTCGACCTTGAGGGTGACCCATGCTCCGGCCGGCGGCCACCCGATCGCCGGAAAACGCCATGCCGAGACCTTGGGAGTGAGCCGACATTGAAATTCTCCCTTCGTTGAGCTGCCACATGCACTAGTGGTCACCATGGTCGTTCTTCTCCTCACCGAAGCAGGCTCGATCCCAAGCCCCAACTCCCCCAGGAGGCCCTCCGACCATGCCTATTTAAACACCACCCCCTCACGGCCATGAGAGGAGAGTTGCACAAACCTTGCCAAAACTTCGCCAAAATTGTTCCGGACCCTTCCTCATACACAGAGCACTTGATCCCCAGGTGAGATCCCCCTGCCATTTCTTCTCCGCGAGCTCGATTTCGGAGTTGAAATCCGAGCCCAAAACCGGGACACTTCCCACGTTGAACCAATCCCCGAATTGATTGGTCCTACACCTTCACCGGACCGAGGAAGGTGTCCACCGATGAAAGCCCCATCTCCAGAGCCACCCGGTTGCTCCGGACTCCAAGCTTTGTGATCGACCGTGGTCGAAGTTCGACCTAGACAATTCACTGGACCGGGAGACTTCATCCGGAGCTTGCCGGGATCCAATCGAAGGTGCAACAACCCTCGGATCGAAGCTTCACTTCTCCGAGCAAAGGTATGAGCTAATTCTTCATCCCGAGCTTCGGAGATTCTCCATTTCAAATGCCTTAATTTCGATGCATGTTTACCGTATGGATGTGTTCGTCTCTTGAAGACGAATCCATAGAGCATAAGAGCACGAAAATCCATTGAGAATCGAGTGAGTTCTTAGGGTTAGAGTGTGGACGGTCACGGGATCACACCGGTCATGGACGATGAACGGATGCGCGTCCATTTAATACACGCGCGGACGGACGGCTCGGATGGCGTCGGACCGGGAGACAGTACGAGAACCGCGGGGCCGGGTTGCCGACTCGGATGGCGGCGTCGAATGGGAGCGCGCCACGCGGCATTTCGGAGGCTGCCGAGGGTTGACGCGGCGCCGCGTGGATAAGTAGATAAATAGGAATATTTTCTATTTATTTAATTCCCGAACTTTAAAAATCCATATCTTTGTGTAGAAAAATCACAAAAATAAAATAAAAATACCCCCTTGCTCGAGTGAACGAGAGGAGAATAATGTGGAAAAGAAATTAATTAATTTTGTCCAGGTATTTTATTTTTAATTAATTATTTACTCCCTGCATTGTTTTAATTCTCCATGCATGTATACAATTCACCATGGCATGAGACTATAGGGCTTTTGAAGCCTCTGAACTTAGGGACATTCCCTGAATTTTCCAAGGTCGAGGCCATCTCTGTGAAGGAGTTATTGATTTTTCAAATGCATGTTGCTGATTTAAGTATTTTAATTTCAAAAATTAGCATGTTGTGAAATAAATTCTAGGAAAATTTGGTGATGTTCCTTATGACCGAGAGAACCCTAGGAAAAATAGGATTTGAGTTAATTCACTTAGATTAACCCTAATTGGCTTAAACACCCAAAATAGGTTTCTAATTAATTAGAGTTAACCATAGATCAAATTGACTTGAAATCAATTCTCCACTGACCTTTAGGATCAGAGGAACCCATCATAAAAATTTGAGGTCAATTGGACTTGGTTAGCCCCACTAATTGGGTTAATTAAGCCACTTAGCCATTTTAAACTTTAAAAATTCATAACTTTCAAAATGTCTTTCAAAAATTCACCAAATTGGTTTTGGAGTCTCTCTGATATCAGGGAGTTTAAGAAAATTAAAATTTCAATTTTCTAAAAAAGTTGATTTTTAATATTATTTTAATATTTTTAATAATTAAAAAATAATAAAAATCACAAAAATAATAAAGTTCACCAAAATGTCATATTTTGGATTTTAATCACTTAGGAACAAGTCCCATATTTTTCCTAGGTCTATTTAGTGAGATATTAAATTTTAAAGCTCTAAGGTAATTTTAAAATTAAAAAATGTATTTTCTAGCATTTTCACTAAAATAATTGTAATAAATCAAAGAAAAATCAGAAAATTGTAAAGTTTGGTTCTCTGGAATCCTTGATATCAGAGAGAATTTTAAAAATTATAAAATTTATTTTTCAACATTTATTTTATTTTTAAATTAATTAATACTCCAGAACTTAAAATAATTCTAATAAATAAAATATAATTCAAAAAATTACAAAATTTGGTCCAAGTGGTCCTCTAGTCATTAGGAATGTCCCCTAATTTTCTTAAGGACAGAAACTTTCCCTTGGTCATATTATTGAATTTTCCTTGGAAATTTCTATTTTCTACAAAAAATAATTATATAAATAAATTAAATACAGAAAAATCACATTTTCTCCTCTCATGTCTTCATTGACACATAAGTGAAGTCACATAAAAATTTCAAGTTCATTTGAGTTCAATTTAGTGAGTTATGAAATTATTAGGCTTAAAGGGGAAAATGGTAATTAAAATTTTAATCCTTAATTAAAACTTTAGGTTTAATAAAAATTAACAAGTAAAATATTTTGATCCTAATCTGATTTGGATGATTGAAATTTAAATAATTGAAGGGTAGAAACCCATTAAATAATTTAAAATGATTAAACTTTAAGTAAATAATTAATTGAATTTGGAAGAATAATAAATTTGGAATTATTAAAATAGGGATATTATTAGGAAGAGATTTATTCTTTAATTTAAAAATCCCTAAATTAATCATCTCATTAATACTCAACTCTTAATTAAAATGATAACTCAAATTTAAAATATTAAAAGACTTAATCATTAAATAAAAAAATTAAATCATTAAACTCTTTCAAAAAATTTCAATTAAATTAAATTAAATTAAGATTAAAAGTTGAATTAAATTAAATTAAAATTAAGTTAAATTAAATAAACAAATTAAATTAAATTAAATGAATTGAATACATTAAATTAAATAAATAAATTAAATTAAATTAAATTAAATTAAATTAAATAAATAAATAAAATTAAATTAAATTAAATTAAATTAAATAAATAAATTAAATTAAATTAAATTAAATTAAATTAAATTAAATTAAATTAAATTAAATTAAAATTAAATTAAATTAAATTAAAATTAAATTAAATTAAATTAAGAAATTAAATCGAAATAAATTAAATTGAATTAAATTAAATCAAATCAAATTAAATTAAAATAATTAAATTAAAATAAATTAAATTAAATTAAATTAAGTTGAATTAAATAACCTCGCGTAAGACATGAAGAAATAAATCTAAGATAACTTGAACAACTATTCCAAACTTAAATCATTAATTTGAACTTAAATTTGAATCACGAAATCATTAAATATCATTTTGCCCTTAGGAACTTTAGTTATCATAACTCACTAAATAGAACATTAAAATGTTACTTCACTTGTAGGACATTCAAATGTCCTAGTTCAGCTGACGAGTTAACAAAACTTGAAAACCTCGGACGATCGATTCATTTACACGATTAAATTCATTTGGACTTGAAACAATCACTAGAAATATTGAAAAGATGTTTAAGATTCTTCTTAAGCACTTCCTCGATATGATAGGATATTTACTGAGAACAATTGAACTTAATTGTTCTTTGATGAAGAAAATCGTCTTGAAGCTAAAAACACGAAAGAACTCAGACGTCATAGGAAATGACTAGGCTATAGGATTAGGAATTTGGTAGAAAACCATAAACCTTTCCCTTAGCTTTACCTAGGAACTTGCTTAAATATTCTAATCGTGTTTTAAGTGCAGCTTGGAATGACGGGAAGACCCTCCGGTGCACGCTTTTATTTTATTGCAATTTATTTTATTGCAATTTATTTAATCGCATCGCGCTTATTTTTCTTGCATGATAAACAACAGTTGCATGAAAACCTACACCTTTAGGACGAAACCAAAGCCGAAACCCAAAATTAAAATAAAAGACACTACAAGATAAAATTCACCTCCACGACATTTCAAAATATAAGACAACTCAAAATTTAATCACAAACGAACACAAAGCTACAACTACAACTAAATTAAAAGGTCTCATTGAATGATCGGGAATACCTCGGATGATGTAACCCACGTGTTGCTTAACGGGATTTCCCACGTGTCTAAATGAAAGTGTGGAACTCATTCGGTTGAGTTTAGCAAATTCATCTGAGCTAAGTGAATTCGATAACGGTGTCGGGATGACGGAACCGTGGGATCTTAATCGGTTCGTTTAATCGACTTTAAGATCCGTTTTAATTAAAACACAAAAAACACTTGGAAATTAAGACTTCTCTAAACCGGAACACTTCTCTCTCATCTCTTGATTTATGATTTCTAAAACTAAACCTCTGCAACAACAAGGAGCTCGGAGCATGGTGGGCGAGCACGGCCATCGTCGTCGACGAAAACTTGAACTCGCTTGACAGAAACTTTCTTAGAATTAAATAACAAAGCCATAGGACTTCGAGGTAGTTTGCACTAGTGCAACATAAATCCTCGACTCTTCGTTAGGCATTTGCATTGCAAATTAAGCCCTAACCGGTCTTAGGATTCCGAGGTAGTCGTCCGATACGACATAAACCCTCATATCTTCTAGGCAATTTGTATGATTCTATCATATAAATATAAGCCCTAATTAACTAAAATTGGCAAGATTAAAGCATTAGATAAACATTAGGACTTTCCTAAATCCAAGCCAAACAATAGGATAGTCGGGAGATTACCGAAGTCTGCTTCGAATCCGTGATCTCTCCTACTTTTCTCCCTTTGGATTTCCAAAATAAAATGTTCCAAATTTGATCCATTCCCTATTGAAATTTCCAAAATTCAATCCTTTTGAAAACTTAAACTTTGAAATTCTTGAGAGCAGAATTATTGATTATTATCGAGAGTTTTCTTAGGTGATTCCGTCACTTAAGATGTAATTAAGCTATAGGGGCTTGCCCTTATAGGGAACTTTAAGAACCGGAGTAATATAAACCTCGTTTAATAGTTTCATATTAAGCGGGGAATTTGTCGGCTTATAAAATTGGTTCGCGGACCAAACGGATGTCACAAACCTTTCTAGTTTATTTAATCGAGCCCCATTATCGAGCGATTGTGTTTATTCTTCGGGATAGATACACGGTTTGTGGTGCGGCGCTCGTTTATATAAACTATTCGGGATGTGAGATCAGTTTGATTTCATATCTTAAAATTTTCAAATTTAAAATTATTTTCAAAATCAAATACTACTTTTCAAATTATTTATTTAAATTAAATTAAAATTCGCCGACAATTTCTGTAAGGCGACCCCCTTTTAAAATATCACACAACCTAAAAAAAAAAATATGCCGACAATCATTAAGGAACGGGGATGGGAAAAATTTCTGTTTCGTGACCAACAGAGCCGCTGTAGAAGTGGTAAAGGAATTTTATACGAACTTAACACAGGATGAAGATGCACCGGTTAAGGTTAGAGGATTTTTTGTGGAATTAACGCTATTTAGAATAAACGCTTATTACGAGGTTAGAGACACCTACACCAGCGAATATGAAACTTTTAGAACTATGGAAGGACCGCTGGAAGAGGTGATCGACTTTCTCACCGATGGGAAAGGCGTCCGGAAGATAAAGCGGCGAGAGCTGGTAAGCTTCCCTCTTTACATGCTAAATGCAACATCTAAAGCACGTCACTTATTTTATTTGTTACTACTTTGTTACTATCTACCCCATAGTGAGGTAACGAGAGATGAAACGGTTCCGAATTTACGTATTCGGAACCAAAAGAGTATTAATGTGGGAAGTGTTATTTATAAGAATATATTAGCCACCTCGATAAATGAAAGTGGAGGAGGACTAGGACATCCCGGTCTTATCTATGCACTCGCCGATCATGCGGGGTAGAGGCGAAGATGATGAGGAATGGGTTGAACCTATGAAACCCATTACTCGAGGCTAATATAAAGAAATATGAATCCCACGAAGGATGGAGATCTAGGACAAGGGATTATGTACCTTCTTCAAGTAGAGATATACCCTCTACTAGTTATGAACCCCCTCAGTACACCACTCCTACCCTTCAAGATCTGATGAATGAATTAACCCTGAGTAGAAAGAGTTTTGAGCTATTTGGAGAAAATATGGAAAGAAGATTTGAGTAGATAGACCAAAGGATTGGAGGCTTGGAAAGAAGACACGATTATGATAGAAAATATCTCCAGCGACATTCAGAGTACGAAATTGCATATTATGAGGCTGAACGTCGATATAGGAGTGGTGATTTAGATGTTGTCTTTCCTGAGTGCCCCCACTATACACAGTACCAGCCTGCTTAACCTTCTCAGCCTGGAGATCAGGGAGATGATATAGCCTGTGATTTTGATGCAGAAGATTAGAGCCTTTGTTTAGTTTGTTTGGTTTGTTTAGATTTATTATTATTTTGGAAACTTTATTATTCTGTGTGTAATTATTTTGTAGTTTCTGTGGATTTTGGATGTTATGTTTGCTTATGCTATGATGTTAGACTTCTTATGTGTGTTAAATTAGTTGCAATTTTTTTTTTATTTTTTTATATATAGGATGTTAGTTTAAGTTTTTATAAGTTATGAACTTTTAATATTGTTTAGATTGTTTTAATATATTTTTAAGTAGGTTAGTTGATTGTATGTGTAGTAATAGATTAAGTTTTCATTTGTTATGTTTGATACTTATTTCATCCCTGCACTTTCTTTTAAATACTATATGTGGAAGAATACTAACGATACGGAGTTACGTAAGTAATGAAAAAACCCGCAAAAATTTCAAAGAAAAGAAATACCTAAAACTCGAAAGGTATGATGAATTTTACTACATACTTTCCCTTTTCACTATTTAGTATAGATAGAAAAATTTAAGTTTGGGGGAAAGTAGAAATACAAATTTAATTATTAAATTGTTCTCGATTTTATTTTCAAAAATTATTATCAAATGATTTTGTATAGTAGTTTTTCAATTCGATAAACATGAATTACTTTATTTAATTATTATAGAAAGTTAAATAAAATGTTTCTAGTAATTCGATTAATTAATGGAATAAGGTATTTGGTTAAAAGGAATAAGAATATAGTAAAAGCTATTTAAAGTAAGGGAAACTATATTTTAAAATTGAAATTCTTAAGTATTTAAGTGAAAAAGAAAGGATTGAAACTCAATGAAGTAAAGGCTATGAAATATATATAAGCAAGGAAATATTTTAAATTTCAAATTTAGGAAGAAAAGTTGAAGTTCAAAATTATTAACAGGCTGTCCAGATACAGTAATCCTCACTTAAAAAAAAAAAGAAAAAAAGAAAAATTGAAAATCAATCCAAAAAGAAAAGAAAAGAAAAGAAAAGAAAAATATAAGTGAGGAGAAGCTTGAGGAGATGCCTTATCAAAAATTGGCTTAAATGGATTCAACCTAAAAGGTAAAAATTATTTATATTTCTAAACTTATATATATATATAGATTAGTATTTTACTAAATAGTATTTTCTTGAACTTCCTATCATCTAAATATCTTAAGTAATTTACTTTTTTTTAAATATAGTCATTCCTGAAATAAATAGAAAGCTAGAAATTTTAGACACGATAATCTAGATAATCTTATATCTATAAAGTTATTTTAATTACTTAGAAATATTTCTATTCGACTTTACTTATAATTTTATTTAAATTTAATTCATAGTATATACGAATTGAAAAATTCTATTACGGAAAATCATTATTTTTATTTAGTATTAAAATTACTTGAGGACAAGTAATAATTAAGTTTGGGGGATTTTGATCACAGAAAAATACATTAAGAAATTCATATCTATTTTTGATGAAATTGCACTTTAAAGAAATGTATTTTCTTTATTTTACTATAAGAATGAAGATTTATAGCAAAACGCATGAAATGAAGCGAATTTGGATCAAAAAGAAAGAAATTCATGCAAAATGAACTAAGTAGCCGACGGCGAGATCGAGGCCACCGACGGCGATATCACGAGGAGAATTTCTGAAGGAATTATAACTACCTCGCCGACAGCGAGCCCGAGCCCGCCGACAGCGAGATCGCGCGGTTTGAAAACCTTCTAGAAGCCCGTCGACGGCGAGGTCGTTTCCCGCCGACGACGAGACAGTTCAAAATGCATATACATTGAACCTGGACGCTTTTTGAAGAGGTGTTTAAGCATCCCTTGGACCTTTGCCTACCTCTATAAATAGAGGACAAATTTTAGTCATTTGTGTGTCTTTTGTGTGTCATTTGTGTGTGTCTCTGGAGTCTTAAGTGAGTTTATTTAGAGAGTATTAGTGAATCTTTAGTGAGTTAGAAGTGTGCTGCACTAGAAGGAAAAGTCAAAGGAACTTCAAGGAGTCTGCTTGTGGAGGAAATTAAGATAAGTATCTTTGTTTATTGTTGTTAACTTTAAATGAAATCCATGCTTTATTTTATTCCATGCATTACGAGTAGTTTTCTTAGTCTTTCTCCTTGTTTATGAAAATTATGCGAATTGATGAAATTAAATAGAAGTACCTAATGTATTAAAATAATTGTAATAATTTTTACTTAGAACTTAATTTACTTTCAATCTTGCCAATTGATGTGTTAAAATATGTTGAAGTATCAACTATAGTAAAAATTACATCTAATATTCAGGGAAGTCAAAAGCCTTGGAAGGAGGGTGCAAATAAATAGGGAAATATTATTTATCGGACGTAAAATTGGACATTTTAGTGTGACGGACTAAAATACTCAATTTGGTCCTATTATTTAAGTTGAAGTGTAGATGTTAGGCCTCGAGTGAGGGGAACGTGGGAGCTACGAAGTGGTAGCCGGTATCCTCTAGCACTTAACAGCGGATTCGGTAATCAAACATAGGATTAGTCGATGTTTTTTGCACTGGACCAAAGGGTAAAGAATATGAATGCTCCTATTTGTCACGATACTGATTCGAGAATTCTATTTAGATTCATCATTCACTTAATTTTCTAAAAACAAGGAGAATGATACTTTTTCTGAATTATTTAAATCAACTTTATGTCAAGCATTAGTTTACATTAGTTGCTGTAGTTACTCTAAATTTCTGTTTACTATATTAGTAAGTAATTCCTTTAAATTTTAGCTGATACAATTCTGTTAAAAACTTCCTTGTGGGATCGATAACCATGACTCAACTAGAGCACTGTATTACTTGATACGATACGTATACTTGCGTAGAATCCACATTAAACATTTTATCATAAAATCAAATATATATATATATATATAGATATATATATATATATATATATATATATATAGATATATATATATATATATATAGATATATATATATTAAAGCGGGATCAAGTTTTTGGTGCCATTGCTATTAACATAATTTGCAAACATATAAAAAGTGGGTCATGTATCCACATGGATGAACAAGTCACCTTCCAACTCGGATAAACTGAGAGAGTGAAGATGGATCTCACAATCCTAGAGCGAAGGAATGAATCCCCGCAAATAGTCGCTCGGGCAGATAATCGTTTAGCCTAACAACTACCTGCTTAATAGACTCCTGACTTAGTTGCTACCCGGCCTAACAGCTGCTCAACCATTTACATGAGCCCCATAAGACATGTACAAACTAAAATACTCTCGTCATACCTACATACTATTGGGGTACCTATGAAGTTCACAATGACCCATTTATATAAATAGGAGGTTCATATCATGAATAAAGGTTGCACAAATTTATTGTTCATTGTTGTGTTAATGTTTTCCTCTCTATCTCTTTCCCGTATCCTTCAGCACTCTATTCCTTAGGAAGGTCTCTCAGACAGATTTAGATTCAATAGAGTATGATATAACGTTTAAATGAAGTTGCTTATACATAAATCTACATGACTTGCAAACATATTTAGGGTTGGCAAAAAAATAAAAAATAATCCCAACAATTTTTTTTGAGTCATATAATTTACTCACAAAAAGATCATTGCCAATTTTGTAAATAAACTTTCTCTTAAACGTAGTGGGAAAATAAAATTCATAGATAGAGTTGATAAATTTTAAAGTTAATTGGAATCTAATATTACAATTGATGTTACTTATTACTTATTTTGTTCTATTAATATATCTGACATAGTAAAACATGAATACAAAATGAATTTTTAATTAGAAAAATGGATATTTTTTTATTTCATATTAGTCATTTCAATAGTGCCCATATTATTGCTTAATAAAGTGTGCTTATTTTATGAATAATAATAAGATAATTGTGAATCCCTTAGGACGTAGGTTCATGTATTATTCTTGACTACATGTAACTCAATAAAGATCCTGTCTTTAAGAGAAATGTATGGGAGAAGATGTGGATGCGTTGCCAGAGTTTGTGTTTCTCAGACAATATTTTCTTAGTATTCCTGGGCGGCTATGAATTGCCTCAAAGAAAGGGTCTCTACTTCACGGAAATGGGAGAGACAGCGTATTGTGGCTTTTTAGAGATATAGAGAAAGCAAGATAGTGAGTCTTAGAGGTTTATTTCTTTTTGTATCATTGGTCCCCTCCTAAAAGCTCTCTTCGGTCTAATTTTTATACATGAGAGAAAAGAAATATAAAATTATATTTCATACAGTACTGCGACCGTTTGTAGTGTCTTAGTGAAAATATTGCGACGATGGTGTTAAGTGGCACAATAAATAAGGATTGACTTATGTTGAGTTAATGTTGTTTTTTTTCCCCAGTGCATCTTGGTTGTCTTAAAATAGCATGACCATTTCAATAATTGAGCTTAGTTCAACTACTTTTGGCAAGTGGGCATAACTTGACCACTTTGTCATGTGGGCTTAGTTTGACCATTTCTGTAGGTGGGCTTAGCTCGACCACTCGGCAGGGAGGCATGGCTCGACCACATCAGCAAGTGGGCTTAGTTCAACCACTTCTACACATGAGCTTAGCTTAAGAATGACCTGATCTTCAGATATGGGTCTTTGAAACTTGTAAGGCCTGTTGAGCCTTATGCTATGCCTTTGAAAAAAGTCATATTTAGGTATATGATCAAATTTGAGTATACAATTATTTCTCTAATTCTCTTAGCTTATTGATAAGGGACTGCAAGAAGAATGAAAGAATGAATATTCTCTGTTCCCAAGATCATCAAAAGATATTAATCTCTTGTGACAATATACAACTCGATTAAAACGATCTTTAAGGTGAGAATGCAATATGATCTACACATAGATTTCTCTCATATTGGGGGCGATTTTGCTACACCATAAGAAATTAGTCAATCTTACGCTCATCTTCAAGTAAGGACATACCTTTGTCAAGGGATAATTTGTGCAACACCTAGAGGGAGTAGTCTCTTAAGCTTTCAGATGAGTACGATCAATTTATCCTTTGAGTCATTGGCTCTTATACTTAAATATTTTAATATAAATATTTGGTTCTGCCTATTGAGACCTGATGGTCTCACTCCTTATTATGACGGTGGTTAAATGTCTGTGTTATCTCATGATAATAAAGTTATTTTCTAGTGGATTTGGATGTTCGTCTGAAGAAACTGAGGTAATAAGAGTAGGAGTTGAGACTTCCTTATTCTTGATAGCAATTTTTTTCAAAGGATGAGTGTCATATCCAATTCATCGTGATCTTCAACATGTGCATTCCAAGTATACATCGTAACATCATTATGGTATCCATAGAACAAAGAATTTAAATTAAAATATATCATTAATTATGGTGGTTAGCAAACTTTAAAGTGCACTCCCATATAGCCTATAAAAATATGTTTAGAGGGAGCTGTAAGCTCCTATTTTAAGGAAAAAGTTCCTCCTTACGGCAATTTTTGAAATTATTCAACTTTGGCATCTTGCAATGGAAAAGACTGACGTCGAATAGATGAAGATCTCAAAATCATGCCTTTAGATCGTACTTTACAAAAGAGATAGAAGGAACTTTGGTTTATATAGGAGGAATCATGTAAGAAGATCAAATTTTGGGGAGCGCAGGGGAGGCACTTCTCGCAGACTCCTTGTATATGCCTCAAAAGTGATAGATTTGTTAGTTTGTATAGTGGAGAAGGTATCCTCGAACGATGGGGCACTGTTGGATCCTTCTTTAGACTTACTTATTGTGGAGAATTCTTCTAAATCTAAACAACCCGATGACCGGACTGCGAACTGCCTCGAAATTCAATATTCAAAAGATAATTTTAGTTTAGTTTTGCAAATAGATTAATTTAATAATTAGGTAGTCCCGTATACACAAGTATACACAGCTTTCAAGTAATACATGGGTCTAGTGGAGTCCTGGTTATCGATCCCACGAGGAAGGCATGAACTCTTCAAAATATAGCAAAGATGATGAAATCCAACACTCAATTCACAACGCAAGTTCAAGTACTATTTAATATGCTATTGCAAAGATAACAACAACTAGATTTACTACAAGTTACTTCTAAATTTTCTAAGCAGGATTAACTAACACACACACACACACTAAGTTTTGTAATTAAAAGGTTTATATATGGAAAAATGTATTTCCTCTTGCAATGATTCTATGATGAGTGATTGATATAGATTGATAATAGAATTGTATTGTGCCAAATAAGAGCATTCATATTTTTTACCCTCGTCAGAGTACCCCCTCTTCTAAGTATGAAAAGAACATTGACAAATCCTAGACTTAGTCACTAAATCCATGGTTAGGCTGGGAGGATATTGACTCTCACTTCAGAGCTCCCACTTCCCTTCACCTGAAGGCTAACCCTAGCTTTAGTTACCAAACCTTAGAACCAAATTGGGGATTTCAGCATGTCACTCTAAAACTTCCAATTTGAAGCATGATGTGACTTTTTTATATACTTAAAATACAAAAATTTGATACCGCTGCCAGAAGATTTAAATCCCCGACAACGACACCAAAAACTTGATGCGACTATTTATATTCAAGAATTTATGAACCTAGATTTATATATTTATAATGATTTTGTAAAGTTACAATTTCAAACGCAAGTATAAGTTTCGCTCAAGTAATACAGGACTCTATTGGAATCCCGTTTATCGATCCCATAAGAAAGTGAGGTAAGAGGTCCTTAGTCAAATTCTAGTCTGCTACTATCAGACTTTAGTTTGTAAGGTCGATATAAGTGGGTTTTTTCTTTAACAACTACTCCTAAAGGTAAATCTTAATTTTAAAATAACTAATAACTACTCCTAAAGAAAAATATTAATATTAAAGATAACCCTTTCTGGATAAATTAGTTTGGACTATTTTGAGATAATAAAAACTACTATTCTGAAGTAATGAATTGGATAATGTAAAAGAATAAGATGCATTAAATATTGTATGTTCCAAATAGGAACAATCCTATTCTTTACCCTCTTCTGAGTGCATAAAGAACATTGGCTAATTCTAAGTTTAGTCCCTAAATCCGTGGTTAGGGTGGGAGGATACTGACTCTCACTCCTGAGCTCCCACTTCCCTTCGCTTGAATGCTAACTCTCGCATTAGTTTCCAAACACTAGGACCAACTTGGGTATTTTAGTCTGTCACCCTAAAATCTTCATTTCTACGCTCATCAAACCAAATTTTCCTATTTATTTGCACTCAACCCCCATGAACTATGTAACTCATTCATGGATATTGAATGTGGTTCTACTTTGTTGAGAATTACACCGCCCTTTTGGAATAATGCAATTACAACAAATTTTCACAATACAACGAACCTTTATTGTAATGTAAATGAAGTGCAAGTAAAAACCATCACATTTATAATTAAATCCACTTCTAACATGCATCACAATATCCTAAACATGAATCATACTCATTGCAAAAGAAAAGTAAAATGAAAATAATGGAATAATCTTCTTATGCTACTATTTCCAAATAAGAAGAAAGAATAAGAGAAATACATCACAAAACACAAAGAAACCACAACAGAAAACCTCATTTCAAAGCAAATCCACAAAATAAGTGTTTACAAAATTATAAGATAATGAAGAACACAATACTTAGTTTTTTCCCCTTGAAAGAAAGATGAAAATCTCTCCCATAAACTCTCCCGCTGATCCATGCAATGCTAGAATATTTCCTTACAAATTCTCTCAAAATCCCCTCACCAATCTCTCAAAAAAGGTAGAAATCTACATTTATACTCCTATTCTAAGATCTCTCAACATTCTCCATGTTTTTCCTAACATTCCTCCCTTCTTTTCTGACCTAAAATCGTTCTTTTAAAGTGTAGGGATGAAGTTTGAAGAGTTACCACAAGAAACCTTTCAAAAAGCGTCCAAATACGTTGAATCTCGGCCCCTAACCGTCCAAAATCGTTTCCAAACTGTTTGGGCGCCATCCGACGTCCTATCGGGCGCTGTCCGCGTTATTTTCCACTTATTTTTGTTGTTCTCTGCCTTCTTACGCGGTCCAACGCTGGATAGGGCGATGTCTGGCGCTGGTACTGCGCATTCCCACCATTTTGCTCCGTTTGGCTCATTTTCAGCTCTGATTCATCCCGTTTCAGTTGCGTAGCGTTCCTACAGATAGCCCTACAAGATAAGCATAAAAATAACCTTTCTTTAAAGTGTAATATCATTCAAAAATATGCAAGAAGCGTAAAATAGATTAAGCAAAGAAAGACTAATCAAAATGTGTCAGGCCATTTTTTTTTTGCTCGTTTTTTGCTCTAAATTGCACCATTTTTAGTTCATTTTCTCCAAAAGTCATTTCTTATATCTAAAACTAAACAATATACAAAATACATTCCTTTATAGTACAATATCATTAAATTAAGCATAAAAAATATATGAAAAATCAAACATTTTTAGGCATATAAATATCCCCAAAACTTAACTGTTACTTATCCTCAAGTAACACTATAACTTTAAAGACCAAATATGTTGACTTGTGGTCGTGAGTTTCAATAGAATTTTTTATAATTTCATCTCAGAAATATTATAGTATAACATAGGAGAAATTCTAGCAAATCAACTAAGGACTAGAGTGTAAGAATATCTCATATTCAACTTCAGAATCATGATTTTCTATTTACTTCAAATGTTATTGAAATTTGTCAAAATAAAGATTCAAAGAAAGTATAAAAATAGAATTTAAGCAATTATTTATACCAATTTAACTAAAACATTTTGAAACAAGAATAAGCTTATGATTGTTTTTAAGTCTTTTCATTTAAAGAGATTCAAGTGAAACCAATTTTTTTATTAGACTTCTCCTCAAGCATCTCCTAACATATTTTCTTTTCACTTTTCTTTTTCTTTTCTTTCTTTCGAAATAATTTTTAATCCCCTTTTTTTCATTTTTGTATGCGATGATTACTATATCTGGATAGACCTTTAATAATTTTGAATTTCACTATCCCATTTCTAAAGTCCAAAACTCAAAAATTTTCCTTACTTTTTATTAGTATAAGTATTAGTTCGAAAAAGGTTTCAATAAAGACTCAATTTTCAATAAGTATAAATCTAAGAACCTCAGTTTTTCAAATATTCAACTCCTTTCTACTATAAATAGCAAAATCATTTTTTCAATGTTTTCTACAAAATATCTTAACTCTAGAACAGTTTCATCACATAGAATTTCAACTAAGTTATTTTTCTAACATTCCTAAAATCGAAATTATAGTAACCTAAAGATAACACCACATGCCACAAGTTATTTTAAAAGTGATATCAAACTAAATACAGGCTACTGAGAACAAAGAAAGTTTAACTTTGAAAGTTAGTTTTCTTTCTCCCCCCAAACTTAAATTTTAAAATATTTTAAAATTAATTCCATAAAATGTAGCAGGAAGAAAAAGCCAAGGTTGAATCTACTTACTACTACAACATCAAGTCAAATTCATATACATGCATATGTTAGTGATAGTGCCCTAGGCCTATTATATGGATATGTATTTTGAACTTTTATGAATATTTTTCTATTTTAATTAGCATGTTTATGATAGTAGAAGAACCTTGAATAGTTTCATGTTTATTATGAAGATTATTCTAAATATCCATAATCGCTTATTGTTGTGGGAATGACAATAAATAAAGATTAATATAAAGTTTGATGGATATTCATGAGATGAATATATGTATGAGGATACACATCGATTTATATGTATTTATTGGAGAACAAATATTGGATCGACTCGCTTTGAGATTAAATCATGGATATAAGTCATATGTTAATCTCGAGTTGTAGTGACATCGAATCCTCCGACTCGAGATTGTCATGGTTCTCAACATGAGGAATATTATGTTTAGACATAACCCGACGTTGTCTTTGATCGGATGACCATAAAGATTATGATTGGGCATAATGTGAATCATGTAGTGAGATATGAGTAATCGAGATGGAATTTATCCCTCCTATAATAAGAGAGATATCTCCGGGCCCCTCGAATGATTTAGGCTGAGAATTGTGTGGCCACACTCAAATGAATTGATGGAGATCAATTGCATTTATTTTATCGATCTAATCGGGAGTCGAGAAATTAAAGATAGAGAGATATAAGGTTGACATTATTCCATGCCTTATATTACTATCATGATATCACGTGATAAAAGGATTATGTCATTAACAATCGGGTTGTCTCGGATCTTGAGACTATTCATACTAACTTGGGTAGTTATAGTGTCTTGCTATAGACCAACTATAACTTGTAGGTTTTTAAATGGTGATTTAAGCCTACTGCCAATGTTAATTGAACCTATAGGGTCGCACAAAATTTGAATGGACTAGAATGGTTGATGAACACTCTCTCTCTTGAGTAATTTATAATAATAATGAAGAGGTGCCATGAAATGGTGCCACTTCAATTAAAAGGAGGGGTCATGGCTTATGAAGTCAATTTTTTTTTATTCCTTTTGAACTCTTGCAAGAGAGGAAGAGAGTTCTTTTGGTTTTGGAGAAAACCCCGTTTCCGATCTAGCGAGTTGGAAGCCATTTGGAAATCCGTTCGAGTGTGGATACCGGTAGAGGGCGGTGGTTTCAGCGCCTTAAAGATCCGAGGAAATCTAAGAGTAGAACTCTTGCATGGTATGATTTCTTGCACTTCCTTTTGGGTTTATGTTTTGATTTGTATGAGCACATGAGATCCTTGGTGGTTTTGGGGAAATGACTTTAATATGCGTTTTAATTAATTTCGCTTCCGTTGCGCATGATCCCCAAAATCCAACAGCATAATCATAATAGAATGACTGTAGGAGAAAGTAAATCGAGTCTAAAACACGCTTGCAATAATATTCCACTAAAAGGAAGTGTACTCACTTTAAAATTTTATTTTTCTTCCTACCCCCAAACTTATTTTTTAACATATATAACATTCAGTACAAAAAATATAAGCAGAAAGAAAAAAAAAGTTCATAAATTCTATCTACCACAAATGACTATAAAAAACATCTACAAATATTAATTATCACAGAACAATATGCAGTAGAGAGTAAATTTAAACTAAACATGTCAGAATGAAATTCACTAAATAAAATTTTAACTAGCACAACAGGCATCAACATGGGAATATAAAAATGTTCTTCAAGTCTTATATAAAATTGTAACGCAAACACGAACACTCATATGAAAAATGAGGTCATTCTTCCATTAACTCATCACATCTCAATACTTTCCTCTAATTTCTAACGGAATCACTACACTAATAAATTAGGTATTTTTTAAATGATTTTACGGATTATAATATCAAAGATAAGATTATCCCTGATATATTGGTTCATGTGCACCAACCTCAGGCATCATCTAATCCCCTTAATTAAGCACCTCTAACAGTTATAAATCGTCGTGTAAGATCATCCTCAAGTTATTCATTAAATAGGTTCGTGACTCCTATCAAATGAAAATAAAGTCAGAGAAAGGAAGTAAAAAAATTCAAATGGAACTGTCATTGTTCAAATTCATGAATCTCTTGTAAAACTCAAGTCCGAGTAAGACTCGAGTAGTGAACTCATCAATCCAACTACTACAAGAGAACATACAAGTCTAACCATAATAAAAAGTTAAGGAATCACCTCCCTCATGACACACAAAGATTAAATCAAACTACTAATAATCCAAACATCTATCAATCAATAATCAAACTTATCAATCCATAATAACACATAAAGATCAACTCAATCCACTAACAATCCAAAAATTCACCAACCATTATTCAAGCTGATCAATCCACATTAAAGGAAACACAATACAACACTAACAATCATGACTCTCAAACATGCTAAATCAAAACACACTAATAACTATGGGTTACCTCGCATAAAGCGCTTGGTTTAACGTCACCAGCCCAACAAATGAATCCTCCTGGATCAAAATTCCATTTAAGTAATCCTTGATCAATCACCCTATCAATCGCCACACAGGTTAAACTATTGACCTCATTTTGGTGAGGCTTGTTTCTCTGTCTAGAGATTAGGATCTAGCCATGTGACTTTATTTCTGCTCTCCTAGAGGACTAGTGTTGGGGCCCATAACAATTAAAAATTCAAGCCATCTCTCAACTCCTTGTAGTATCATGTGTGTGGTTTTAAATTCTAAACACTTAGTTGAGTCGATAAAAACCAACACGTTGAAACTTAAGATGAGTTCCTATAAGAATCAAGGATGCCCTAAAAAGACTTATTAGACGTATGGATTAAATCCTTTGAGACACCGCACATGCACATCATAATTCACATACACATATCCACACACACCACACACATTCACACCACATGCATTCATAATCCACTTAATGGACAACTCATATCAATTAAATCATAATTACCCATAATTAAAATTCTAATTTAAATTCCTCATATAAAAATATATATAATAAAATAAAAAATAATATAATAATGAAGACAACTAATAGACATATACATATATGTACATATATACACATTTGAACACAAAAATATAATGAATAACAATAATATAATTATATATATATATATAATTATATATATATATATATATATATATATATATATATATATAATGATAAACAAACCTCTCTCTCTCTCTCTCTCTCTCTCTCTCTCTCTCTCTCTCTCTCTCTCTCTCTCTCTCTCTCTCTCTCTCGCGCACATCTCCCTCGTGTCACAGCTAAAACCTTACCTCAAACCTCCCCACTCAGGTAAGCCTCCTACCAAAGCGTCGTTGCCTTCTCCCTCTCTCCATCCCTTGACAACGCATTCTCTCCTTCGATCTCCTCCTCCTTCGGGTCACACCGCAGCCAGCCCTCCTCTCATAACCCCCCCATCCTTCTGTTAATTCCCTCTCAGCTGAGCGAGACAACACTCCCTCCTCTCTTCAATTCCCAACACACACAATCCTAAGTCTCCTTTCTTCTCTCAGCCGAGCACCCATCTCCCATCGGTCCCCCAATTCCCAAGCTCACGCACTCCACTCCACTCTATGAAGCTCCAACCGGGCGCCTTGTCCTCGTCATCACTTTTTCATTACAGAAAACCAAGCCCCCCTCCTCCCTCACTTGCCACTCCATGTCTCTTTCCAGCCTTCCCGAGCACTCCCTAAGCCTTCCCGGCGAGCTTCCCTCCGCTGAGATCCTCCCCCAGATGAACTTTCCTTCGCGCGTAGGAATAAATAGAGAGAAAGAAAGGAGGAAGATTTTATATGCATACCACTTAATTCTTACGATTAAAAAAAAAAAAAAAACTATATATAGATATATATATACACACACACACACATAGAATATAATGATGATAATAATAATAATAACAAAAATGATAATATATAAATATATATAAAAATATATACGTAAATGTCAAATATAATAATAATGATGATAATAATAATTATACTAAACTAATAATATATATATGTGTTAATATATATACGCAAATAATAATAATAATTGATACACATAAATAAATAAATAAATAAATATATAATAATAATAATAATAATAATAATAATAATAATAATAATAATACATATATAAACATATACATGAATAATAAATAATGAATATCATCATAATAATGATAATGATGATAATACATGTAAGTATATACGCTAATAATAATAATGATAACAAATAATAACCGCAATATAATAGTAATCTAGACATATAATAATAAATTAACAATAACATACATAGATGAATAATAAATAAAATGTAATAATACAATAATAAATCATCAATGTTTCTTCATCTTATTATGGCTCATTTATTTGAGGATTTATAAGGTTCATCACTTTCTTCTTCTTCTTCTCCCAGCCTTAGACTAAGAGCCCGTCTAGGTTTTTCTCTTGGTGTGTCCCACCTAGGCAGCTCCTGCCTCGGTGGTCCTTATCACAACACTCTCGTATACAAACCACTGACCCATATGATCTCGTATGCGTTCTAAGCTAAGCTCTAGAACATAATATGGAAGCTTCTTTTCTTGAATATTGTATAACTTTCATGACTTGTTCTTTCATCTCATCAATCTAATGCGTCACAAATTCACGGGTGCAATCCATCATTTTTCTTTATTCTTTCATATGCTAGAAGGTTCTTACGGAGTTTGAGTACAAACTTCATGTTCATCACACATTTTAGGATGTTGAATCCTTTTAGATTGTTAGGTTACATATTATTCGCAAGTTCATACAACCTGATAAAGGCACTGTTTTTAAGAGGAAGACATGAGAGAAGATGATCGATATATTGTCAGAGCTCGTGTTTCTCACTCTAGATATTTTTAAGATCCCCGGAAAACCTAAAATTAGCTCAAAGATATGTGTTTCTCGACAATAGGAGAGAAATAGATAATGTGTGGTTTTTTAGAAAGAGATAAAGTCTCAAATATTTTTTTTGCTTTCTAGATCCTTGATCCCTCTCATGAAAGCACATTTTGACCCCTCTTTTATGTACGAGATAAGAGAAAAATAAAATTACATTCTCTATAGTACTACGACCGTCCGTGATGTCTTGGTGAAAAATCAAAATGCAGTTGCTGGGTGACGCCATAAATCAAGATGTCGCATGTATTATGCGCTAATAATATATATATATATTTTTTCTAACAGCTCGTTTGGCTTGGACTAGCATGACTATTTCGACAGATGAGTTTAACTCGAGAATGACCTGATATATAGATAGGATTGACACCAAGCAAACTTCTCATGATTATTGGTTTAGCTTTTCATGACCATAATGAACTTGAGATGATGAATTGCTACCAATCGGCGAAAAATTTTTGCATCAGGACGCTACGTGCGGCGTCCCCGATCCAGCCGCACATCACGGCTGTTAATTTTTTTTTTTAAAAAGAAACTTTGAATTACGGCCGGCTCCCTATACATCATTCACGAAAATGTGCGGTTGGATGGTGAACACCGGCGTCCTAATGCATAAATTTTTCCCAATCGGCACATGTACTTCGTAGGTATCACATCACAATTCTCACCTACGGAGCAGTTCACCGACTCACGATCGAACCAGAGGAAAAATGGCATTTCTGCAAATTAAAGAGAAACGAAGGGCAATAGACTGGAGATAGTTGGAAAGGCTAGGGGGCTTTGGGAAGCCTCGGAAAGCAACTAGCTTGCGTCGAATGTCTTTTCGCTTCTCTTCTCCTTCCACTTAAATTCTTCACCTCAAGAAGGGTAACGATTGCTTTGGTGTCGGTCCTTCAATGATCTTGGGCGCCCTGCCTCAGTGAATTTCGCGGCAGCAGGCTGTTAGGGTTCGGTTGCAGGTTTCGATTGAAGGATGTTCTTCAGCGGGGACTCGAGCTCCCGCAGGAGAGTGAACTTGGGAGGACGTAGCTCCAAGGAGACTGATCGGCAGGTGGTTCTTGAGCAGGCGCGGGTTGAGCGGAAGCGGAGGCAAGCCTTTCGGCAGGAGACCTCTGCTGCTATTAAGATCCAGGTTTGTTTGCTACGTTATTGCTGGGTATTTCTTTTGTTTGGCAGTGGAAATTGCCTGGTTTTTGAATTTATTGGGGGGTTTTAGTGTGAAAAAAACGATTGTTTAGTATTTTTCTTAGGTGTCCAGGCAGGGTTTTCCTTAAATGTTAATCAGCATTCTTGTTGTTTTCGTATTTTAGACATCATTCTGCTGTAGGTTAGTATCGTTTGGAGCATCCAACCATCTGATTTGCTTATCCTCTTCGTTTGACTGATTGTTAATTTGCCTTGTTTGCTGATCATCTTCCTTTGACTGATTTTTAATCTTTTAATAGTGAATTATTAATTGGGCATAAGCATTTCCTTCTTGTTTCAATTTCTGATACCCTTGGTGCAGCAACAATACAATTTATGATCTGGGTTATTGTTCGTGGATTGAAATAATTTTTTGCGAAGATAAAAGTTAAGTCAGCTTTTAACATCATGGTACCGCTGTACCCTAGGTAAGGAAGATTGGTCTGTAACATTACATTTACGCATTTAATAGTTTATCATAGGTGAAAGAATATCTAGCTGGCAAAAAAGGGCATATTTTGACGTTTAATATCTTTCAGAAAGTCTACCTAAGTTTGTTATGAGCAATGGATAAGGATTTGATAAGACAATATTATCGCTGATTTGTTTTACTTTTCATGAAAACTTCCAATTAATCATTTTGAATCTCTGCATTTATTAGTACATATACACACTTCGACTCTTTTCCGCATAGCTTCTAAATTTGAAGATTGAGGATGGTATGTTGTGCTTTTGACAGAAAGTATGTCATAACCAAATCAGGCTGGTAAGATCACAATGGTGGGATTAATCGAGACTATGATATGAGAGAGAGAGAGAGAGAGAGAGAGAGAGAGAGAGAGAGAGAGAGAGAGAGAGAGAGAGAGATGTGGAAGGGTTGGTTATTGGAGGATTGTGTAAGTATAAAACCTTCCCACATGGTTTACAAGTAGATTAGTTGTCTTAGATGCTACCCAAGACTCAATTTACGGAGCTTCTTCTTTTTGGGGGGAGATGGAGATGGAGAAGTAGTCAATTCGTAAGGATTCATATGAGCTATACAATTACGATTTCCCTCTTCCAATGGATATTGTTTGAACCCCTATCTAATGACTAGGAGCAATATGCTTCATTGCTATTTATTATGAGAGGCCACGAGATTGACGACACAAGTTATAACTGATGCAAATGTTCATGACTTTACGTTGAAAGGCCATTGTCCCATTGGTAGTGGGAGAAGATTCGATTATTAGATTATGAGTTATTACGCATCAGGTGATCGAAACTCGCTCACTCACTAAGGAGTTGAAGAAGCAGAAGATTCATAAGGACTCCTATGAGCTATACAATATGGATTTACATCTTCCAATGGATCTTGTTTAATCTCCTTCCTAATAACTAGAAATAATGGGCTCCATTTCTATTTATCAAGAGATTCTAAGATTGACCACACGATGTGTAGATGATGTAAACATTTAGGACTTTATGCTGAAAGTTGTCCCAACAACAGAAGGAGAACATTCAATTATTAGATTATTAGTTCTTACACATTAGGTGATCACTCATGAAGGAGTTAAAGAAGTTTGATATTTTAGTTGATCTTAAGATGGCTTTTTTTAGAAAAAAATAAAAGTTATAGAGAAGTGTCGATCAATTATATAAGTGAAACATTTTGAATTCCCACCCTTTTTTAATATTCTATTTGCTAACTTATTAATGAAGCTGACCACTTCGATTATTATGAATGCTCCATCGAGCTTTCATTTAATACTTGAGCAAGCGGAGAGGATGGTGATTGAAATTATTGTATTTGAAGTGATCAACTCACAAAGTTGGATGTCGTTCGATAGTGTTTGGTATAATTCACTCTTCTAGATTTGATTGAGGTTGGATACCCCCACCGCTCAATTTCCTTGATGGAGTTTGTTAGTTTTGTACTTGGAGAGGGTATAAACTGTTGGAGGAATGTTGTGTTAACGTTATTTAGTTTATTGAGTTTAATTTTCCTGTACAATTACGATTTGCCTCTTCCAATATATATTGTTTAATCCTCTTTCTAATACTTAGGAACAATAGGCTCCATGGCTATTTATTACGAGAGGCTACGAGATTGACAACACAATGTGTAATTGATGCAGAAGTTCATGAGTTTATGTTGAAAGTCTATTTTTCCACTAGTAGAGGGAGAACATTCAATTATTATATTTTGAGTTTTTATGCATTCGGTGATCGAAACTCCTTCACTCACTAAGGAATTGAAGAAGTAGAAAATTCATAAGGACTCATACAAGCTATGCAATATGGGTTTACCTTTTAATGTATCTTGTTTAATCTCCTTCCTAATAACTAGAAATAATGGGTTCCATTTCTATTTATCAAGATGTTGGAAGATTTACAACACGAGGTTTAGGTGATGTGAACACTTAGGACTTTATGTTGAAAGTCCCAACAGTAAAGGGAGAATATCCAATTATTAGATTATGAGTTCTTACGCATTAAGTGATCCAAAATTGCTCACTCACAAAGTAGTTACACAATTTTGACATCTCAATTGATCTCAAGTCTCTTTTTTCTTTTTGGTAAAAAATAAAAGATCATGAGAAGTTTAGATCAATGATAAATATGAAATATTTTGAATTCCTACCCATTTTTAATATTCTCTTCGTCAAGTTGCTAGAGAAGCTGACCACTTCAATTATTACAGATGCTCCACCTCACATTTGTTTAGTTCTTGACCAAGTGGAGAGCATTGTGATTGAAATTTTTGTATTTGGAGTGATCAACTCACAAAGTTGGATGTCTTTCGATAGGCTTTGGTGTAATTCAGTCTTCTAAATTTGATTGAGGGTGGATACCCCAACGCTTAATTTTCTTGAAGGAGTTTTTCAGTTTGGTGTATGGAGAGGGTAGAAATTGTTGGAGGAATGTTGTCTTATCATTGTTTAGTATATTGAGCTTAATTTTCCTCTTATTTGGCCCCTATGATATTCTTTGGCTTCATTTATTGCTTGTTATGCCCTTGACCTTCATTATTTTAGTCGCTGTAACTTGAGTGTGTGCAAGGATGACTAGTAGATGGATCTTGGCTTGGCTGCTATTTCTTTTTCATAAGGACCATGGGATCTCAAAAAGTAGAGTAGGATCATGAAAGATTGCTCTATCATTTTATTTTTTATTTTTTAGTTTTTGTCTAGACGGGACATTCGATAATCATATGGTTTCTTAATTGAATCAAATGACTTTATCATTTTGAAAATCTTTTCAATTTTCCTTGATGATGTTGGTGTTTCTATCTTTGATTTTGCCTTCTTGCCTCGAAATTTTGCTTACAGATTTCTTCATGTTGATAGACTTGTTGGACTTCTATAATAGCTTAGCTATTAGGCTAGGTGAATTTGTGAAAAAAATAGTATGTATTTTTCCACAGCAGTACCACCGGTCTAAAGGTAGCTTGCGTGATCTTTGATTCAAGTTTATGAACTTTAAGCATCTGTATATTTAGGTGTGTGTTGAAGTGTCGCATTGACTCACCCTCCTATCTTAGGATTGATAAGGCATTTTAAGTTTTTTTAAAACACTACGAGCTTGTGAATTGTGTAATTAGTTAAGCGTATAGCTTGGATGACCCCATTTAGTGGGATAAAGGCCTGTTGTTGTTGTTGTCTCCGTCGTTGAAGTGGGCGAAATTCCATATAAGTAGTCTAGTAAACCACTAGAGAGGCACATTCATTAGTTTCTAATAAAAACCTTATAGGAAGTTTTGTAAATTGTGCAATTAGTTAATCGTGTAAGTCATGGGGGCAACTCTTTGTGTTGGTAATTTTTCATATTCTTCTAGGCTATAACAAAAACTTATGGCCAGCAGCTTTCAAGATGGCATGAAGTGCCATTGTCACTTTAAATGCGTTGACGTGGTTGATGGAATCCTTAGATCCATGATGGTTCTCTAATCTTGAGACTTTGAATTATTAAGAATGGGCTTCCTTTATCAATTTTGAAGAAAACATGACAAATGCCTGTCTATATATTATTTCTCTTTATAAGAGCAATCAACTTCTTATTATTGTCATTTTTTTAGCTCCATGTCTAAACTCATCTCTTAGCAAGAATTCTACCTTTCAGCCCTTTGGAAGGAAATGTGAAACCTATTTAGGTACCACCTGATGTAACGAACGATGGAGACCTTCCTTCAGGTTCTGGATTATTGTTCAAAATCTGGCGCCTAAATGGCCAACATTGATGCTAGTGCGAATTGCATCTATGAGGGGTCACTTTGTAGGTTAAAGTGCGCCCTTTGTTATAATCAATTGCAGTCGTTTGCTGTTAGGAGCTATTATTTCATGCTGAAAGATGTTGGATATTTGGCTCATAAAATGATGGTCGTGGGACTACCATAAACTATAATGCGTTTGAGTGAGAGAGAGGGAGAGAGGACTACTGAGGATGTGAGTAGAAGGAACTTGAACGACCCAAGGAGCTAATCAGATAATAAATAAGAAGTAGTAAATCCTTGCGCTATGTAGCTCCCCTTTCTTTTTTGTTCTCATGAAGCTTATCGGGAGGATAATCAGGTCTTTGTGTGATCCATGCTAGCACGATCTTTTCTTTAGCATGGATATGTTTCTGTAGCTTTAATGTGACATCATCAGATTAGGGCACCCATTTGAAAGTATGAGCTAGTCTAATTGCATGTGAAGTTCTAGCTCTGCACGTGAAATTCTAGATTAGGACAAATTGCTATGTAATTGCAACACTAATTTGCATCCACTTGGACTAGGGCTGTTTATATACTTCCTTGTTGACTCTATATACATTTTCTTATAATTGTTAGTGTCACTAACTATAATTTATTTGGGGTTAGAGAGTGCGCTTGATTATCCTTTATCTTTTGTGATAGAGTAGGAAGACAGAAGAAGTTTGTGTACACAACTTGGATTTTAGGATCATTCAAGCAATCTCACAAACAATCAAATTTTGTTTATCATATACTAATCAATAATATTCAATTATAAACTATTGTTATTTTTTTTTATTGAAATGCAGTTCCATAGATAAGGCTAATTATTTGAAGGTAAATCTAATCCCATTTGATCCTGTCAAATGTTTAAATTCAAATTAACAGTTACCAGAAGATTAAAGAACCTTATTAAATAAATGAAATGACAATAATTGAACATTAAATATGGTTCAAAAAGGATTTGAGATGAGTTCAGTTTAGCCCCTTTATTGCATAAATTCACTACTTTGGATTGGCTCATGACAATTTGGTTATTTGAATGAAACTAACTATTCTGTATTACATTAATTTGACTGCCCAAGTGCTTTTCTCCTGAAAATTTTAGTGGAGAATGTTGAGGAGGAATTGGCATCACAGGGTCATATGATGGATGAAGGATGAAGCATCCATGTTTTAGAGAATAAGTTAAGGAGTTTTAGCAATTGCACAAAGATCTATAGGCTTGGTTTTTGTGCGGCTACAAACTTCATATGCATCTAAGATTTTTGCAATGTGGACCAACAATAGATTTGGCGGCAAAGTTCAACATGAAAATTTAATCTTTCATAGGTTTAACTGAAACAAACATGATCATATGAAATAGTATATTGCTCATATGATAGTGGAATTTGAATTGAGTACAAATCCCAACAATTAGTGGGAGAAGAATAAATGTAGACTTCGATACAACTATCGATTTCTTACGCAAGAATTTTTCAGCTAGCTTTATCTTATTCTCAACAATATTCTCAGGATTTAGGACTTCATTTTGATTTATGTTCTATTTTATCCTCCAATAATGTCTCAGCTCCAACTTCAATTAGTAGTGAACTTAGTACTAATATCTCATAATTTGTCTCCAGTTCTAATTCTTCATCAAAAAGAGAAGCGCCATTATAGACATCTTTATTAGGACATTTACTTTTTGTTGAACTGGAAAAGGGTTTAAGATTTTGATGGTCAAAGTAATCTTGTGTTGTAAATTGCATCGAGTTTTGCAAAAGTGCATATTTAAGTCGGGTTAGCCATTTGTTGTAACCTATCAAGTGCTTCATTAATATGGATCCAATATTTTTCAATATTTTTCATAAGATGCATTATCATAAATATATGAATATAGGAGTCATTTTTATCATTAGATGTGTAACGGTGGGGAGATACAAGAGGATAAATTGTCATCCACAAATATAATTTTCATGAGGTGCAAAATAATTTCTATCATCATAATATATTGCTACTCCTTGTCTACGACAATCTGGTGCCGTTGGACCTTAAGAGGATGGTGGTAAAGAAACCCATTGGAGTTTGATAAGGATTGGCAGTGCTTGATGAGGCTAAAGTTGTTGGATTTCTTGTGGCAGCCACGAGGATTCGTACAACTGTTGGATGAAAGATCAGGGGCAATTATCGGACAATTGTCGTTGGGGGATGTTTATATATATATATATATATATATATATATATATATATATGTATATATGTATGTATAGATTGGTGAAGTCAATCACAAGGAATTACAAGGATGACGCTAGATATTAGTCACAGGAGGGTCGTTGGTGGAAGTTGCATGTTAAGTGGTGTAGTTGAGTTGGCTATTGATGTGGCTGATGCGGAAGGTGCGGAAGATGTGGATTGGTTGTGGTGATAATAGGCGAACCAATAATAAATGCTTATAAGTTGTGGTCATCTGTTTATGGAAATAGTGTTAATAGGATGAGGTTATTTATTTGAAAGAAATTTTAATTCTATCCAATCCTAATAACCATTCAAATTTAAATCTAATACCATTCATAGGGAAGATAATTGATACTGATAAAATAACTCAAATTTAAAATAATAGAACTTTGACCATAATTTAATATGTTTGTAATAGTGATTAAAGACTAATCCTATTGAGTTTTTTTTTTTACAATAGGTTAATCTCTTTTGATTGATCTATGAAAACCTTATTTTTTAGGGCCAAACGGGCAAATTTGTATTGCATATTTAACCACAAGATTTTTTGTTGCAGCTAAAAATTTATTAGCATTGGTTTAGTGTTGTGTGCTTTTGTCTTTTTGCTGTAAACTATTTGGTGTCACCTTCTCCTTTGGCTTATTTGGTTTATGACAGCCTACTTTTATTCTTAGGGAACTGCGATTTGTGAAATGATTAATTTTTTGGTTAGCTAATGCTGATTATGGCTCTTCTTTGGGTTTCCAATTTTTGTTGCAAGCATGCAGCTGGTACTATTTACTAATTGCCATAAACTGGTTTCTTTTTCCTGTAAACTTCTCATTTAACCTGTTCTCCCTTCTGCTTCTTTGATCCGATTTTATCTCTGTAAGTGTCAAAATTGTAAATATTTTTGCTTAAGCCAAAATAAGATTCTTTTTGTTGATTATGGTTCCATGGTAAAGATTGGATAACATATTGGCCAACATCCCAGTTCTATTTTTTGAAAATTACTGCTCAGTCAAGTCTTTCAATTTTATTAATGCATTTTTGAAACATAAAGTCCAGTGTTCCTGCAAACAAACAATTCAAGCAATACTGTTTTTGTGTTATTTCTGTAGGAGTACCCTAATGACAATTCATGAAGCTAATTGATACAAGAGTTATTAACAACGGAAAATCAAATATTATTGCCGAAATCAAATAGGAACTTACAACCAAACAAAATAAAAGTCTGAAAATGCTACAAACACGACACTAACTCCAACTAGGGTTGGATCAAAGGGTGGTGAAGGTGGGAGGTGAGGGTATGGATGGTTTCTGTGTGATAGAAAGGGGCGGTTGGCAAGCAGAAACAGCCAGGCGGCTGTTTCCCATGTTCCTGGACAGCAGGCAGGCAGTGAAGGTCGACGGGGAAGGGCTGTCCTGAGTGGTGGCGGCGGCACAGAGGAGGCGGTTAGCAGCACGGATAGAGGTGGAGGTTGCTGTCGAGGGCAGCGGCAACAGCAAGCCTAGAAGGGGTGGGAAGGTCAGAAGTGGCTATACTGAGCCGACGACAGAAAGTATGGGAGGGGAAGGTTGCTGGTGGCAGCTGGGATTGCAACAACAACAGGGGAATGGCTGGGACAGCAGGAAACCGGCTCGACAGGTGGTCGCTGCAGCAATGTATAGCGGCCGGGAGCGGCATGGGGAGGATATGGAAGGGGTCGGAAAGATAATCACCACCTGGAGACTAAGATACAACCGAACCACCTCCTGGAGACCAAAATACAACCGAAGCGCCACTTGGAATCCTAGGATACAACCCTTGAACAGAAGAAGAGACGCCGGCAACTGTACCAATACAAAACGCACAAAAATTGACAATCTCAAAGACAAAATCAAATAAATAAGCCCTAGCTAACTAGGATTGGATCCCACTGTGGAAGGAGGCGTCAAATCACTGTGGAAAAGCTGGCCAGCTCTCCCAGATGCTAGACCAAACTTGTCCGGCCGTAGACGGGCATCTACACCTGTTCCATCGTCAAATGCTCGCTCCCGCATCTGTCTCCCGTTCCCGCATCAGCATCTGTCTACCGCTCCCGCTCCCGCGATTGCGTGCTTTCCACGTCAGAAGAAATGCTTCCGCGTCAAACATCATCTATGTTAATATTGTGAAGCTTAATTATTTATGCCATTTCTAGGTTTAAATTTTCTTGAAAAGCAGCATTTTTAAATTTCTATTTAACAAAATTAATTATCTATATTCTCAGATAGCAATTGAAACTTTGACAGACCCCCAATTCACCCTCGAAAAAGGAATTTCTAAAATGCTGATCTATCTATAGCAAATTGAAATGGAAGATATTTGTTAGGTTATCTGCAGAGATCAACATTAATATATTGGCAACACTTCAGCATTGCCTTACTATTTTATTTCTCTGGGAAGATAGCCAATTCAACTTAGTAATAGCGACTACCCTTTAATTCTTCTGTTAACTTATTATTTCATGCAGTGTATAGCCTGCTTCAGTATTTTAAAACTGTAATTCTGTTCTGCATATATGTGAATTGTAAGTTCTGTTATCCTTGTGACAATTGGTGCTGTTAGGTTATCTTAATAACATTCTAGATCTGGAATGCTATTTCTTGCAAGCTATGGTTTATTTTTTGTTCCTTGAGCAGCATGACTGGCCAAAACATTTCCAGCATTCTTTGATCTATTGCTTCATAACTCTTTTGTTTTGGGAAAATGGACTAAAAGTGCTTCTGAATGCTTTACTGAAATTTGGAGCAACTGATGATTAATAAGGCTGATCCCAAGTTATTTGGGTAAAGTTTATGATATTGATGATGATGACTTTGTTGGATTATATAGGCTTCACTGGCATACAATGTTAACTTAGTTGTGAACTAACTCTTTCATTAGAATGTTATATTCTGCTTTCTTTTGTATTAAATTTAAATAAGGTTGACTTCTTTATCATTTACAGAAATTCTTCAGAGGGAGGAGGGCTGTTAAATTTGAGCAAGCAAGAATACGAGAGCAGTTCTGCCATACATTCGGTGATCAATGTCAAAAAGCAGATAAGTAGGTTTTCTGATGTCTACATGTGCCAAAATACCGTGACTTTCTGATGCTGATAACTTCCATGGAAATTTAATTTTTTTATGCTGTGATAAAATTTTAAGCAAAATCTTCTAAAACTCTTATAATAAATGTCTGTTAAATCAGGAGTTGCTTTAGTGCTGATTCAGAGTTTCTGCCTCAGTTACTCCTTTTCTTCTCGGTAAAGAACAGTGGTGATGTAGCTATTCTAACAGCAGCAAGCCGGTTAATACTTCAGCTTCCTTATAGTGGTGGTAAGCTTAGCAAACTGTACTAACCTTTTCTTTAATTACTTCTCACAAATCTTCCCAAAATTTTGTAAAATTGTTGAAATGAAGGATTTTGTTTTCCTAAAGGTGGAATATGTAGAGGGGATGATAGCTATTCAATGTGTTTTTGAGTTTTATTTCTATATGAGGCTTTTTTTCTTTCATTTGCCTCTCTTATATTGATGGCGGACAGCATTGCTTGGGTTTCTACTTGAGCCTTTTTCTTCTTTTATCTACTATTTTTAAATTTGTAGGAAGATATCTATTTAATGCTCTTAAAAAGGCGATGAAAACAGGGTACAAAAGCAGGAAGCGTAAGTTAAATGCCTTGGAAATTCCAGATCACTTTCTGCCCATGTTTGCTGTTTCTATTCTTCTGGCAGTGTGCTCATGCCACTTTAATCGTTTTTCACAGACTTTTTTTTGTGAGAGAATTTATGTTTATTCTTTCAATTAGATGCTCATTTCACAAATTGTTTTATATTTTTTCCGGTTTTGCTAATTGTCCATCTCAGCATTCTGATTACTACGTCCTTTTGGTTCTCTTTTTAAGCCGTCAAATTTTTGAATTGAGATCAATTTTATGGCTTTTGACATGGGTGCTTGCTAAGTCTGCATTAAATTTCATTTGTATGCCTTTAATGCGGTGAGGGTTTTATTTTTACTTTTTCTTTTAAAGTTCGTAGCTCTAGTGAAAACTTACACAATTTTCAATTTAGTCCGTTTAAGTCTAGATCATGAATATCGTTGTTGTTGTCATCTTCTCCATGATTATCATTTTAATTAGAAGAATCTACTCGTCTTTATTAATGTTCTTGAACATGTTCTTCTGTTCGAAGATTTGTTTCTAATCTCACTTAATACTTGATGATCAGTTTATTTGTTCTATATTTTGAGATGAAATAGAACCATTTTTAATGACTTTGAGATTTCCCAGGGAATCTTGTGAGTATCTTTTCCGGAACAGATTATTCCGCTAAACGGTCTGTTGTAGAGATGAGGGTTAAAAAGTTTGTGCTAGCATGCATCAAGACAATCCACCACATGAGGTTGGTCATTTAACTCAACTTTCATTTAGCATCTAACGTGGATGTTGACTTTTTTGGAGCCTTTGCATATCTAGCGGACTGTCTCTTCAGTTTTAACTTCATTTAAACAGGCGGTATTTTCATAGGTAACACCAAGGTGTGTTACATAGTTACAGAAATGACACTCACTTGATTTTATTTAATTTTCTTTATTATAGTCCCATCCAAATCTCTGATGACACAACAAAATCTTTGAAGTATCATTTTAAATTTTTTGGATGCATACACAAATTTGGAATGTTAATGTTTTAAATAAAGAAGTTTTTTACGACTCAGTCTCACTTTTAACAGAAACATTTCTTTTCTTAAATCATGCATTAGATACGCTTATGAAATTGACTGGACTATTTTTCGGTGCATTGGAATTCTTAAAAAAAGGCTGACATTTTTCTGGCGAGAGAGAATTTATATGGGAAATGCTAATAGTCCTATCATGAATCTCATTGTTGAATATAAACATATTGAAACCTATTTTTAAAACTTGTCTTCACATTTTTTAAAAAAATTTTTCCTTTCAAAAAAAATTATGAAATAATAGAATATATTCAAATCAAACTAGCTAATGATCTGTTTGCTGTAACAAGGTTCTAGAAAATTTATATCTCTAATACTCTACTAAGATACTTTTGTTAACGTGTATATGAATGGGTTCATTTCATGATTAAATTTCTCCAAAAGTTTGAATTAGTCATAATAAGCTATCAAAGGAGTATTAGATGCGCACTTATTCTAAGATCTTATGAAGGACTTTGTTGACAGATGACATATTCATGAAAAGAAGTTGACTAATCAAGTCAATACTTTGGCTTGTATTATATGCGGAGCTTCATTGATCATTTATAAAATTTGCTTCCATATTTAGCATATGTACGAGTCAAGATGATGACACTATTTTAAAATATGTATAAAAACATTGCACTCAAATTGATTATTTTTTTATGGGAAAAAGAGACTGTCAAGAATGTAGAGATTGTACGGTCATTCCAAGTGAAAATTTAAGTATCCAATATCGATTATTAGTTCTAAATTTTAAAATGAAAAATTAGAAAATAAAAAAATATATTGAAATATTGTCATAGAATTAGATGGGTGCACTTAAAAGATACAAATAAATTTTTTTTATGAGTAAACTTTAAGATTTCAAGATTTCGGATGCTCACTAAGAAGCTAATTCTATTGTGACAAAACAACAAGCACTATTAATCAAGTGGCAAAAATATACTTGGAGAATCGAAATGAAAAGTTATTATAAATAAAAATAGTTGGTTGTGGAATAATAATGTGTAAGGAAAGATAAAATATAAGAAGTTTTCTTATAAAAATTAATTTAAATGTAAAATCTTAGAAAACTGAGGAAAATATAAGGTGGATTGTGGAGAGCCTAAGAGAATAATTGGTGTTGCTAAGAGCTCTTGTTTTAGTGATGTTTATAGTTGACTAGATACTAAAGAGGTTGCATAATATATGTATAAACTAGCAAACAAAGAGAAAAGAAAAGTAAAGATTCAATTCAAGTGAAATGTATTAAAGGTGAAAATCAAAAAGTAGTTTTCTTAGAGGAGATATTCAACATAGGTGGGTGAGATTTTTTTTATAAACTTTTTAATTAAGTTTTTGAACATACGATAGACCTTAGTGATCTTAATATCATTAATAATAATAAAATTTTTATTTTTACCGATAAATTAGTAAAAAAGAAGTTGACGAGGTTTTAAAGAAAATAAAGAGTGAAAAATCAATAGGATCTCATGATATCCCAATACAAGCATGGAAATATGTAGAAAACTTAGGAGTTTCTTGACTTAACTTTTTAATATTATTTTAAAAACTAAAAAGATGCCTGGAGGAAGAGTATTTTGGTTTCCTTTTCTAAGATTAATCGGGATGCACATAAGTGTGCAAATTATAGAAAATTAAGTTAATGTGTCATACATTAAAATTATAGGAGAGTAAATGAACATAGGTTAATGTGATACAAAGATTTCTCATAATCAGTGTGGATTTATGCCGGGCAAGTCTACTATGGAAGTTATACATTTATTGAGAGGTTTGATGAAGAAGTACAGAGAGAGTAAGGAGGATCTACATATATTTTTTAATTGATTTAGAAAACCTTACGATAAGTATTCAAGAGAAGATCTTCGGAGAGTTCTAGATAAGACATGTATTGATATGACTTATGTTTAAGTCTTTAAAGATACACATACTAGAGCAGTTACTTGTGTTTGAACAAAAAGAGGATTGACAATTCCTTTCTTATTTTTGAGTTGGATTCTACCAGGGGTCTACTTTAAGCCCTTATCTTTTTACTTTAGTTATGGGTGCTCATACTGAACATTTACAAGAGGATGTGCATTGGTGTATGCTTTTTTCTAATGATATCCTTCTTGTGGATAAGACTAGAGAAAGAGTTAAGGAAAAACTTGAATTATGAAGCTCTATATTAGACTCTAAAGGACTTATTTGAGTACATCTAAAACTGTATACATAGATTGTGATTTTAGTAATAGTAGTTCTAATGGTATAATTGTAACAATGGGTGAACAAATCATTAAAAAGAATGAACATTTTAGATATCTTGGGTCCATTGTTCAAAGTGATAGTGATATAAATGGGGATCTTATTAGTTGAATTCACGATGAATGGTTGAAATGGATGGAATGCATTAGGCCTATTGTGTGATAGAAAAGCACCGCTTAGAAATGAAAATTTTATAATATGGTGTTGAGATTTGCAACGCTTTATAGTGCAGAATGTTGGCTTATAAAAGAGAAGCATAAAACTGTGTTGTTGAGATGAAAATGCTTTGGCCGATGAGTGACTTGACATTTAGAGATAAAATGTGAAATGAATGTGTCCGTGAAGTACGGTGCTGCTCTAGTGGCAGGCAAGATTAAAGAGTAGTCCTAGATGGTTTGGTCACATTAAATATCGACAATCTGATGATCCGATTAAGAGAGTAGATATTTTAGATTTGATTTATGTTAAGAAATGTAGAGGTAGACCTAAAAAGATTTGAGCATGTTGTATAAAAAATAATTTTAACTTATTTGAATTAAATGAAAATATGACACTGACGTGGGTGCGGAATAGTCCCGCGCTGGCCGGATGCGGGAGCAGAAGGCTCCCGGGCGAGCGGGAGCATAGGACCTGCCTGATCGGTCCAATTAGGGGCCGATCCAGGGTGATCCCGGGCTGAGCGGCCCGAACGAAGCTACTGACGGGGCAAGCGGCCTTCCGCGCTTCTCTCTCCCTTCCATTTCTGTTTCTTCATATGGAAGCATTTTAATGGCTGATTGCTGATATTTCTTTCCTCCCCACCCCTATGGGGAGTTTCTTTTTTAATCTTTTGCTTTTCTTCTTCATGTAAGAGTTTATTTATTTGCTGTTTTTAGAATTTACGGGGAGTCTTTGTTGTTTTGATTTCAGTATCCTTGCGTGGAAACTTTTCTCCCTTTCGTAGGGCTGTATCCGAGGTGGTGGGGCTCCAACTGTATTCTACTCCGAGGTGGCAATTATATCTCTCTTTTTATCTTCCTGAGTTCTTCTCATCTACTTCCCTTAGCCATCAACACCCCCACAGCTTCCCCCTGCACTGTCGCCTCCTTTCTGCTGTAGCAACCTGCTGTCCACCCTTTTATGCCCCTCTCCACATTCCATCGGCTTTTCTATAGCAGCTACCTTGCTGTCCAGGGTCTTCCCCACCGCTCCCTTTGCTGTTCAGCACCTTCCAACCACCAATTCGCCTGTTGTCGGCCACTTGCGACCCACCATACTTGCTGTCCTCGCAATTTTGCAGCTTCCCCTCGCTGCCATCAACACTCCTTTGTCGTTACCACCCTTGTCAACCATCTCGATCCACCCAACCAATCTCCATCGCCCTTGGGATACACTTTCGAGATGTTTGTTTGTGTTGTTTTAATGTTTTGATAATGTTACTTTTAGTTTGTGTGCGTTGTAACCGTATTTCTCTATTAGTAAAAATTGTATTTTGTGGTTTGTCTTTTCTACTCTAGTATTATTTGGTATTAGAGTTAACCGAATCCTAGTCCCATCCTAGGGTTACATAACATCGACCACCACCTAAGTCATCCCCACAAAAATTGTGTTCTTTTCTATTCCCAACTATAGCTAAAGCTCTCGACCTAACCTTCAATTCCTCTTGCTGATTTTCAAAATCAGCAACTCTAAATTATATTTTAGCCCCCTCCCACCTCCCAACTCTATACCCTAGTCATGCCACTAATGAGATACATGCTAGAGCCTTCTCGGGAGGAGATACAATGATAGATCCACCGACTTTAGCTAAGGCTTGCTGACAATATGGATGAAATTAAATGGGAGGCTACCCTCTACCGTGATCTGAATAGTTGATGGAGGGAACAAGAGGATATGAAGATGAAGCGGGAGACACAATACCGGTTCCTACTAGCTTACTACAGACAAAAACTTCAAACTCTATATTCAGAAGTGGAGGGAACACACCACTGAGCGATCCCCACTTCTTAGAGGTAGGGGTCAACCTTAGAAACTTATAGCTAGAGCGCACTCAAAGGAACACCTGACAACCCCATCAGAGGACAAACTAATTCAAAGTAGAGAAAATGTGAGACCAGGCCGCATCCTTAAACCTGTCACAACCATGAATTGTTGTAAGTGCCACAGATTTGGGCATGTAGAATCAGTATACACCACCAAGGGAGAAATCTGTTTTACTGAGTATGCTATTGTTGAAAAATTGGGCAATAACACAGTTGATACGGAAGAAGTTGAAGACTTCCTAAAGGATTCTCCACTTGCAGTTAGCAAGGAAGAGACTCCTCCAATTTCAGTGGATCTTGAGATAGAGATTCCGGCTGAGGTAACAGTAACCTTTATGGAAGGTAGTGACCTCGATGTAATGAGCGTTCGAGCAAAGTATGAAATTTTGATACCTCAAGATATCGTTTCACAGGCACTGAGAGAAACTACAACAGGATTGACTTTGGCGGTCCAGAAGGATCATGAGCTTGAGGAGCCCTCATCAGATACATGATCACCGCAGGTGAAACAAATACAACTTATTTAGATGGTTAAACCTATTCCCGAGTTATCTCTACGGGGCGAGGTCCAACATGTTCAAAGAGAATTCATTTTGTGCCATGCCTGGAATATTACAGGGAGTATTTCAGATGTTAGATTCAGCTTAGTTGGGTACCCCTCAGCAGATATCCAGCCATGAGGGATGAAACTCAGCTTTGAAATGTGCCATAGGAGCATGAGGGACGTGAAAGTTCTTCAATGGGTTCCAGGTCCTGTAGCTGAAGATGTCTCTCCTGAGTGGCCGATTGTGAGAGTGGCACAACCTACGATAAATTTCATGCCGAAATGGAGTTTTCTTCACAATCTTATAACCAACCACTGCACGCTAAGCGTGAGAAGTGGAAAGAGAAGATTTCAACTATAAGGGCACGAGAGTTGCATTGCGAGAATCCTTTTTTATATGCAACTACCACTCAAGATGTTCTAAAAGAGGATAGATACCTATTCTACCAGAACAAGCTTTGGGACAACAACGTTTGTGTGGGATCGACCTAATAGGACAACAGTCGACGATCCATTCGTCCCAAGAGGTTACAACGGCTTCCTAACCGTCGGTATGCGGACATAAGCTTTGACGAATGAGATTGAAGCTTCCCAATCCTAGGAGTCTGAAGCGATGCAGAACTATCCCACACAGAAGGCTCCCAGACGAGCGGGAGCAGAGGACCGACCTGACCGGTCCAATTGGGGGCCTGTCCATGGTGATCCAGGGCCGAGCGGCTCAAGTGAAGCTTTTGACGGAGAGGTCTCACGCTCTCTCCTCCTTTTTTGCTTGTTCATAGGGAAGCATTTTAATGGTTGATTGCTGATATTTCTTGCCTCCCCACCCATTCCTTTGGTGTGAGAGTTTCCTTTTTATTCCTTTCATTTCTTTCTTCATGTAAGAGTCTATTTGTTGTTTTCAGAATTTAGGGGGAGTCTTTACTGTTTTGACTTCAGATTCCCTTTGTGGAAACCCTTCTCCCTTTCATTGGGTTGTGTCTGAGGAGGTGGTGGTGCTACGACTGTATCCTACTTCGAGGTGGTGATTGTATCTCCCATTGCATCTTTCCGACTTCTTCTCATCTACTTCCCTTAGCCGCCAACACCCCCACAGCCTTCCCCCTGCACTGCTGGCCCCTTTGTTGCTGCAACAACCTGCTGTCCACCCCTTTCATGTCCCTCCTGATATCTTGGCGGCGCCCCTACAACGGCTACCTTTCTGTCACGGATCTTCCCCACCGTTTCCCTTGCTGTCCAGCACCTTCCAACCACCAATCCGCTTGTCACCGGCCACATGTGACCCTCTATACTTGCTGTCCACCACCGACATCCTTGCCAACCATCCCAATCAACCCAACCAACCTCCACCTCCCTTGGGATACACTTTCTAGGTGTCTGTTTGTATTGTTTTAATGTTTTGGTGATGTTACTTTTAGTTTGTGTGTGTATAATAATAAAAATTGTATTTTATGGTTGGGCTTCTCCTCTGGTACCAAACACTCAATAGGTCACAATGGAGAAAAAAAGATTCATGTAGCCGACCACACTTATTGGGATACGGCTTGTTGATGTTGTTGTTATAAAAAAACTTCACACATAGTAGGTTTGATATGAAAAACGTTTATAGTTTTGTACTTTAACCATAGTTTGATAATGTAATATCTTGGTTCAAGAAATTTAATCAATACTCATCAACAAAATGAAGGTATGAAAAAACTGGACATATAATTTCAGGACTATCACCCCCTCGAGAACCTACCTATAATAGAGAAGAAAAATAGAATGACTAGCTTAGAAATCTTAGAATCAATGTAAATAACTGCTAGTTTTTGTTGAAATGAATATGGTTATGTTTCGAGAAAAGTCCAATCCTTGGTGAAAAGGTAATCAAAATTAGGCAATATTGCCCTTTGAGAACCAAATGGCCTTAGTCCCCCAACAACATCCGGGTAGGAATGAGGAGCACCAATATCAGGAGAAAAAATGGCTATAGATGCTCGAACAATAGGTGAAGGAACTGCAAAGAAAATGTTTGGCACCGGAACCTATGAAGGAACCTCTATGAAGTATGGAGTCATAGGTTAAGAGGGGTGACCTATGTGAGGGTTCTTTCAAAACTTTAGGAGTAGCCAATGAGAAAGACACAAGCTGAGGGATCATTAAAATATACAACAAGGAAGGAGGAGGATTTAAATTGGAGCTCGAATGATGGCCATGTCACTGTTAGTAAAGTTGTTATTATGGAAAGCAAAAAATCTATGGAAGTCAAAAGCAATTGGAGAAGCCAATACTATTGCTTTAGTTGTCCGAGGGACTGAGTGCATCAATCCTACATCATCGTGAGACATTGTTGTTTTAAGTTGCCAGTGAAAGAGATTTGGTGGACTTAATGAAAGGAACACGAGAAGCAACATGTGCAAGAAGGGGTACTTAGCTAAGAGAGATCGAGGTTAGAGCCGTGAGTTATTTTTGCGGCTTGAGTAGCAGTTGAACTCGAGGAATGTGCTCTAGCACTCATGCAAGTGGTAAGGTGTTCGGCGACACTGTTTGTGGAAGTGATGCATGAGGCAAAGATGTGGCATCAAGGGAGCTTGAGGACTAGATTTACAACAACAACATCAAGAAGCCTTTATCCCACTAAGTTGGGTCGGCTACGTGAATCTTTTTTTTCCACTGTCCTATTGAGTTTCATATTTTCATTTAATTCTAATAAATTAAGTTCATTTTTAATACAATATGCCCAAGTCTTTTTAGGTCTTTCTTTGCCTTTCTTAGCATAAGTTGAATTTAAAACATCTACTCTCCTAATCGGATCATTAGATGATCGATGTTTTAATGGGACTAAACCATCTAAGACGACTCTCAAATCTTTTCTATCATTGGATCTACACCAACCCTTTCACAGATAGATTCGTTTCACATTTGTCTCTAAGTGTCAAGCCACTCCCTCATCCACCTAAGCTTTCTCATCTCAGCAGCACTTAACTTTATTTTATGCCTCTCTATTAAAGGCCAACATTCTGCGCCATAAAGCATTGCAGGTCTCACCAACATCGTATAAAAATTTCCTTTTAAGTCTAGATTTAGTTGAATGATAAAATTGTGTTAAAATGAAATGAGGACATATGGGACAATTCAGATTATACTATCCTATAAATTTTGATAATTTTAATAATTGGGTTTAATATCTAATGTTTCTTCATGAACTTGATAGGTGATGTGAAATTTGGAGTTTACACTATGTTGGAAGCTAGGGATTGTTTATTAAATTCAAGAAAGAGGATGAATGGAAAGATGTGTCTTAGCTGAAACGAGTCCTCTCTAGTAAATGATTTAACTTTCTTATGATTTTTTTATAATGGACAATTAGCAGCTGTATCAAATAAAGCTATTAATTTTTTGTTTTTATCAAGAATTAAATGTTGTTTGCCAATCTTATCAAGCATAATTTTCAATTTTTAAATGTTTTTCTTGTGAATTTCCCATCAGTTGACCACACAACAGTTTTAAATGCTTTTCTGGTGAGAATCAACTTGCTGTTTGGCATAGCTTTGAAATCTTTATCTTCATACTCTGCACCTAGGGATGGCTTGAAGAACCAGCTTCTGATGCCATCTGGTTCGCCTACAACTATTTTATTGGATACAGTGGCCATCTTAATAATCCCTGATCTTCCATGGGCCTGCAAGGTTATTGGTCATCTTTTGCAGCAGAAGATCTTCGTCTTGTTACGTGATATCATTCTCTGCACTATGGTAAGTGTTACATCTTGCCAATTTTATTTGCTGGTCTTATGTGAAGCTAACCTTAATATTTTTCTCTTTGAAGTAATTTGCTTATTATTTACCAGTGATAGCGTGAATGGTATTTCTTTAGCGGTGTTCTGGTTTACTTATTGTTTTCATTTTTGTACTCTCCATATTGCAACTCACTAGAATGTGTTTCTGGATGGCTGCATCTTTGAGTAACGTTGCTATTTACAAATAAATGCGGGGTCATTGGTTTAGTTCATTGTTGTTAAAAAAATAATAGTGCCATCTACGGTTTACTAGGATCCTCAATAAATATGATTAATTTTTATATCCTTTTATCTTTCAGATAGATTGAAATCAAAATGTTTGGCTAATTTGGGTAACAAATACATGCTGATTAAATAAGAATTAAGATATTTTTTAAATATTTGCTAATTAGGAATGTCAATAAACCAAATGATTGACCTTTTCTAATGAAATAATATTAGTTCATTATAAGTGAACCCTACAACTTTTAAGTTATGTAATTCTGATTAGTTCTGTTTCGTCCAAGTTTAACTAGTTGTTCCAGTTGGCTTCATGTTATGAAGAACTGTTCTTTTATGCTTACATGTTTGAGATAAATCAGGTTGGTTCTTGTTCCAGATCTTATTAACAGCAGACTGACCATTCAACCTTCAATCTAGCTTTGTGAAGGAATTCTCGTTCTTTTTCCTTTTTGTTTTTTCTGGCACTTGGGCACTAAGCGCATGGAGAATGGTTCCCCATTGAGGGAGTACTCCATGCAATTTGATAGGAGGCAATTTTTTTTTTTTTTTTTTCTTATCCATCTTAATTAATGCTTATTTTCTTTAGAAAAGGTAAGTAGTCGATCTCTTGTGCGAATCGGAAGAGAGGGGCTTAACTACCTGTTTTTCTAATTCACGCTCAATGGGTTTAATTACTTCTAGATCTTGGAATGTAGTACTTGTAGAAAGGTGGAGAAAATCATATTCTCTTATTTCTAAAATAATCAAACCTCAACTTTTCTCTTTATATAATAAGGAAAGGCTAGGGCATGATTAATTACAACAGTTGCAAATACCAATGAAAACATAATTCAAGAAGGAAAGATATATGACATAATAAGAAGGGAATCAAAGAGAATAAAATAGATAACTCAGAAGTCCACGCTCTTAATGTGCTTGGTCCTGTCATGATGCACAAGATTCTTTGCAATACTAATTGTGGCATGGCTATCACAACATATCTTCATGGGATTGATAGGGGAGTTTCTCAATTCATTTAGTAACATTTGGATCCATATTGCTTCACAATTTCTTAAAGCAAGTGCCCGATGTTCAGATTCTGCACTATTTTTAGAGACCATTACTTGCTTCTTTCTCCTCCAAGTGATAAGATTTCCCTAAACATAGGAAAAATACTCAAAAGTGGATCTTCTGTCCATGAGTTCTCTTACCCAACTAGCTTCAGTGTAGACTTCTACATCCATGTTTGATTTTGTAAAGATTAACCCTCTATCAGGTTTTCTTTTAAAAAACCTCAATATTCTGTAAACCATCTCTAAGTGTTTTTCATTTGGACTATTCATATGTTGAATTACAATGCCAACAAAGTAAGCAATATCAAGTCTTGTGTGTTACAGGTAGATAAGCTTACCCATCAGTCTCTAGCTAAATGTAATTTTTTGTTGAAATCCATAAGAGTCTCAACAAATTTGTACTCCACCATTCTAGTCTTTTTTAATAAGTACGTGATGTACTCTCTTTGGGATATCATAATACTCATCTTGGATGGCCATTTCCATGCCCAGAAAGTACCTCATCGTTCTTAGATCCTTAATTTCAAATTCGACGGTAAGAACCTCCTTAATTTTTTTCAATCACTTTTTCATCAGCACATGTCATCGTCTACGTAGACAACACTTCTTACATTTTTTGTGTATGCTTTGTGAACAATGTATGATCCGCTTGGCTTTAGATGTATCCATTGATTTCATAGTCTTGACAAACTTGTCAAACCACACTTGGAGATTGTTTGAGGCCATAAAGTGACCTTAATTTAAAAACCATATGTTTATTTTAGTCATTTTTCAGTTCTGCTAGGATTTTCATATACACTTCTTCCTTAAGGCCTCCATTCAAAAATATATTCTTGATATTAATTTATTTCAGTTTCCACTTTGTTCACTACCAAGGAAAGAAGCACACTTATAGTGTTTAACTTGGCCACTGTAGCAATGATCTCTTGATAGTCTACCCATAAGACTGAGTGAAACTTTTAGTCACCAACATAGCTTTGAATCTCTCGATGCTCCCATCTACTTTGTACTTGACAGTGAACAACCATTTGTACCTAATAGTTCTTTTATCCGGAGGGAGCTTTGTACAGGTCCATGTGCCATTTAGGTCAAGAGCTTAGATCTCCTCTTCAATTGCCTCTTTCCATTATGAACTTTAAATTGCTTCATGATCAAACTCGAGTATTTGCACACTATTAAGATTACATACAAAAGCTTTATAAGTTGATAACTTCTCATATGCAACATAATCCTAGGTAGGATAATCTGTTTTGTAATAATCCATTTTTGAGAAAATCAAGTAAAATTTTTGGCGATCTAAAATGTACCTGAAATTTCGAATTCCCCAAATTTCAACCAAGTTAATTTTATAAAATTCTAAGTGTTAAAATGATCAATTGTATATATGATACTATATATAAATTATGAACCATTTCAAAGATATAAAATTTAAAATTATATGTTTAATTTATTTAATTAAACCTAATTATTTCCTAAACTCCGATACCCTTACTGTTCCCTACGGACCTCTAACGCCATTTATATGCCGATTCACTCGAATGGGGGCTTCAAAAGCATTTGAATCCTCCCTCCTTTTCCTAATTCCCTTCCCTTCCTCTCTCCCTCACGACAGTGACTCAGTTATGCTCGATAGAGGAATTCCATGAGAGCTGTGGGGGCGAGCGGTAGTCTGAAAGCTGCAGTTCATGGTAGGAAGGGGAAATCTGTGAGTGTAAACCTCTTTCATGTTAATTTCGGCATTCACTTCCTCCCCTACCTTGTTCCTTTCAGTCGAGGGAGCCCGTTGACCCGTGCTACAGTGTTGGAGTTGGGATCGTGCGCAGAAGCACGACACCGTGCAATAAGTAGCTAGGTTTTCGGGCCTCGGGTTGAAATTGGCGAGTACGAAACCCTATCTCACGTTATTTGAGGTATTCTTTTTCTTCGTCTTGTTTCTATTTTGACGTATGTGACGATTTGTGCATATTTTTCGTTTGTGGTAGTTGTTGGAGGTGCCAAACTTGTGTTAGAAGTGTCGTAATTGGTTTGTGAGTTTCCGTAGGGGCTTTAGCACTACATCAACGAAGAGAGAAGGAGATTTGAAGTGTTAGGAAGAAGGAAGAATTTTTGGCAGCTTTGTTGAGGCGAGAGGCCTAATTGAGATAAGAAGTTTATTTTTGGGTTAAATTACTTTGAGCCAAAATTCATAAATTCTAAGATATTTGCATATTTAAGGTTATTTATCTGAGGTGACAAGTTTGAGGCAAGTATGTGAAAGCTATTCGTAGGATGACTCCATAAAATTCAGGTAAATTCATTCTAAGTGAAGAAGAATAATTTGTTTAACAAGAATTTCTTAAATCTTAAAGTTTAATATTATGTTTTTATAATTTTATTAAGTTCAACATATGGTTATCGCAACGCCAGTTAATTACGAAGATTAAGATTTTAGTGTGGCAACCGTGTGAGTAATTACAATTTTAAATTTCAATAAATGATTTTATTTCAAAATGTATGTTTGACTCTATAGTTCTAATTTAGTTAGATCATTTATATTGTTAGTCAGGAATATGAGATGTATGATATACATGATTTGCAAGATAAGCATGATAGGATAGATACATGATATGCATGATATAAGTAAGAGATATGCATGAGTAAGAGATATGCGTGATGATAGTTGCTTAACAGAGTAAATATACATGTTAGTAAATGCATAAAGATATTTCAGAATAATTTATGTTATCAAAAGTAAAATAACTTATATATAAATGCTTGTTTGTGCATATTCAGAGGATGATTTTACCCCCTAATGGTATATGCAGGGGACGCCGACTACTCGTGCACGTAGAGTTATTCTACCACCTAGACAATTGTGATGGTTTAATCACTAATCGCCGTGCCGACGGGATAATATTGGTGAGGGTGAGTATGCCAAAGCTTACCTCCTTAGACAATTATGATGTTTACATTGCTAACTGCTGTGTCAATAGGATAATATCGGCTAGGGTCAGGTAAGGGCCTTTCCACCATCGACATTTGCAATGTATAGATTTCTAATCGATGTGCCGACCAGACAATATCGGCCAAGGGTATGTAAGATTTTATTGATAATGATCCTCACAGAGATAGAAATGTATGTAAATAGTATAAAGTAAAAATAAAGTTAAGATAAATGCGTATAGGAGATTTAGGTATGTTCATTTAGACAAAGGTCATTGATACATGTATTAACATATAAGATTTCATATAAAAATATGAAAGTTTAACATATTAAAAGATTTCTTGTAGAGATATGAAAGACCAACATACATATTGTATTCTTTTCCTTAGATTACTGTAGTTTGGAAGTGTCATTGCTCTTGAGTTTAAATAACTCTTTATGTTGCTTAAATTTTATTTTTAAGTTTTAAACATTTGAATAAGATGAACAGAAGATGATCAAATGTGTATAGAAGACGAACCAACAAACAAAAATGTACAAATTTCTATTTTTTAATTTTAATTGTCTTTTTAATGGTTCTTTCACGTATTTATTTAAATATTAAACAGCTTGTGATAGAAACAGAATAAAAGAGAATTTATTTCCACCATCCGACCGTTTGTTCCCATCTTGGTTAGTTTCATGCCCCGGGCCAAGTCGTGACAACTTTCCCCGTCTTCTCCACTGAATTCTACCTCCCTTTGAATTTCAGAGATGTGTGAATTCAGGTTTGATTGTGAACTGCCTTGTTGTTGCATATTATCTTTATCACACTTAATGGATTTCTTTCTCTTAGTATACATGTGAAGTTCCATTTTGTCAGTCTCAAGTTCGATGTTCTCAATCGGACTGCCTTGTTGTTGCATATTATCTTTATCACACTTAATGGATTTCTTTCTCTTAGTATACATGTGAAGTTCCATTTTGTCAGTCTCAAGTTCGATGTTCTCAATCGGTGGAACTTGGGAGACAGGATGATGAAGGGAAGTATAGTAGGCTATGACGACTCTAGATCAGTGTGGGTATCCGAGTAATGTCCCAAATATGATATTCATTCGGACTTTCCTCTTGAATATCAAATTTGGTGTAGTAGGATTAGTTTTCAAAGAAAGCAATATCCATGAAATTGTAGTATTTTTTTTAATAGGAGAATAATACTTATACCCCTTTTTGTTAGAAGCATACCCACTCAAGTAAGATATATTTGTGGATTTTGGGTCAAGCATTGTGCTGTGTGGTTAGTGTATGTGAACAAAAGAGACATCCAAATATTTTTAGAGGAAGATTGGATGAGAAGGCTCTTGCATGAGGGTATTTTTTCATCACAATATTGAGAGGGCTTTGAATTTAAGGATTCTATTCTACATTCTATTAAATAGGTGATTGCGAGTAAGATATCTCCCCAGAAGACTTTTGATACATTGTGATAAAGCATTATAGACCTAGATACCTTGTGGAGATACTCATTCTTCCTCTCAAATATCCCTTTTTGTTGTGGAGCATATGGATGATACCATTCTTTGCAAGGTTGGGTCCAAGGATAGAGTTGAAGTATTTCTTTTGAGTTATTAGTTTTGAAAATCTAAATTTTGTATTTGATAGGAGTGGAAATCATGTTATAGATGGATTGAAAGATTTGTGCAGTTTCAAATTTTCTTTCACGATGAATATTCAACTATTTCTAGTATAATCATCAATAAAACAGGCAAATTATCTGACTCTATTGATGATTTTTAATTTTGGTCCCCAAGCATCATTGTGGGTGATAGAGAAAGACTGTGAGGGTTTGTATTGAGGCAGTAAATAGACATGATGAGAATGTCTAGCTAATTTACAAATTTCACAATGATAAAATTCAGGCTTCTTATTAATAGAAAGATGATTTAGATCACTCTGATGACAATGTCTTAATAAAACTTAACTTTCAACAGACTCAAACACAATAGACTCAATAACATTGGAAGAGGATGTTGAAGAAGACATTTATGTGTTAAGAGAATAACATTCCTTGAGCATGTATTGACCTTAATGCAATTCAATAATGATAATTACCTTCCCTCACAGTTCAAGTCATAAGTAAGCTTGCTAATTAAAAGTAAGTTGTAATTTAATTGGAGAAAATATAGAATAGAAAAGAGCTAAATATCTTTAGAGACTTTCACTGCTCTTTTCCCAACAATCATAGAGTGAGATCCATTAGCAAATCTAACAAATGTGGAGTGGTGAACTCTTAGTTGTTGACAAGAGCATTATTATCTCCAGTCATATGATAACAAACACTGGAATCTATTATTGAAGCTCTAAATCTTCAATTGTTAGCGAGATGAGAGAGCATGATACCTTAGTGTACCATTAAGTTTGTAGGCCCCTTAGTTGTGCTCAAAAGAAGTTTCTTCAACACCTCTAGTTGTTCCTTAATGAAGGGGCTAGTGTCTGCCGACCCTTCAGAAGAGGTGACAACATGGGCCTTTTCCTTTCAGTGACCAAGTTTCTTGCAATCTTCACACTAGGGACGATTCTTCTAAGGCTTTGACTCATGGGAGGGCTTTCAGTGCTAAATGAATCCACACTTCTCCCCATCATGAGCTTCCTCCCACTTCTCTTCTGAATTCAGCAAAGTCTTCTCTAATGATAGGGAGAGGTTTGATCCCATAATTCTTCCTTTGACCTCATTTAAGTTTTTATTTAGAACTAATATGAACTTGATCATCATTTTATTCTTCTCCACTATGGTTTCATGCAACATAACATCTTGATGGCACTTCCAGACATAAGTATCATACATATCTTACTGTAACCAGTACTTTGTAATTGTGTTGAAATTGTTGACTTACGCTCAACTTTTCTTGTTGTAGTTCATGCTGTTTTGTCTCAATCTTAAATAATTGTGGTACTGGAATATGTCTCCGAGCTGCTTCCCAAATCTTTTGTACTGTCTTTTAAAGCATATATTTTCTCCAATCTTTGTGGTCATAGAATTGATCAACCAAGACATGATTATATGATTTTGGATCTTCCATAACCGATGATTAGGATCAGTGAACTCAGGAACTGTGCTCTCCCCAGTGAGATGTTCCTCTTTTTCTTTTACACATGTACATAAACACGAATCAGGATCACTGGAAGAAGTTATGACCATTGAATATGGGTTGTGATAAAGCGAGAAAGTTCCGGGACTGTTTGGGTAGAATTCATAGTCTCTAATTCAGAATTAACCTCCATAGTAGAGTTGGACATCTTCATTCCGTACATTGTCATAAGCTCTATGCACGTTTAGGGTTGAAAAAGCTTATTGGCTGATGTGTTGCTAGTTGCGAACTTACGACTGCTGCTTTCTTGAGTGATGGGCGGCTGGAATGAATGGCTGAAAGGTTGGGGAGGACGAAGAGATGAGTTGTCTACTTGGGAAAGTCCATTAGGGTTGCTGGAAGAAGGTTTTGTAGGCTAGCTTGCGAAAGTCTGCAGGAAAGAAAGTGATTGGCAAGAGATGCTTGCAAGGAAAGAAAGATCTGTGATTGTTAGAGATCTGCAGCAGAGGAAAATGAGGTGAGAGTGACGCACTCCCGTAAACAAACATGATGCAGAACTTCCCGCGATGAAGCGACTTCTGATTCGTAACTGGTCTAGGTTTTCTTCAACGTTGAGGAGTCAGTCGGTTCTTTAGGGTCACTCGTAATTATCTTATTACTATATATTTGTTTCTCGTGTTTTAGATTTTCAGTTTTGTTGTGTTTCTATTGAGGAGTATCGTCGGCGTCTCGGTTTCTCATATTTATAGCTGTATCCAAAGGTGAGTTGTGCTCTGGCAATAACTCGTTCGAGGTGGTTAGATTCTTTCACGAGTGATGCTCCGGTTGTAGCTTATTCCTGAGGGAGTATTTATCCTCGACCTTCTCTTCCTCACACCCCTTGCTTTGCTACCACGTCTCTTTACTCGCTGCAACCACCCAGGATAGCCGTCGTTGCTGTTCTGTCCTGCACTTTCTTTTCTAGCCACCTCCCTTCCACAATCTGTATTGTCCTTCCGAATGAACTACTAGCCCTCCCTCTTACTGTTTCCAGCAATCAATAGCCTTCCAACTGTCTTGGACCAGCTGTCCTTGCTGTTTACTGTGGTTTTCCCCTTTGCAGCCATTGTCCCTGCCATCTACTTTGCTGCCCTCACTGTCCCAACTCTCCACCTTCATTGCTGCATTTTGCAATGTGTTCCCTTTGATGTTTTGTGTTGTTCCGGCCACCCACAAGCCCTATCGCACCTCATCCACCTTCCAGAAATCTTAGCTGCAGAATCCACCACTCTCCAACCCCACAACCTTCCCATTCCAGTCTATTTAGCCGACCTCCACCACCCTTAGGATACACTTTAGATGTGTATATTTATGTCTGTCGTTGTATTCCCTTTCAGTGTATTGGTTGTAATCGCTTATGAGCTTCAAAATAATAATATTTACTTTCTTATTATTGTGCGGGTTAACTTCGGTATCATTTGATATCAGAGCTGGCATAAGTTTATTTTATCTTAGAGTTTCTAACATTTATCCATCCATACCCAACCCTACCTACACTCAACATTTTTTTCCCACCCTACATTATCCCTATAACACCCTCTTCGACTGACCCAACCCCCATCCCTAACTGCAACCACGCCACCAAAGAGATAATGCTCAGAGATATTTTCGGGAAAAAATGCCACAACATCATTTATGAGAAATTCTTAAAGAGATGCTTCGAAACCTTCTATAGAGGATGTGTTGCGAAAAATCCTCTAACTGCAACAAGGACTTGCTGCCTTTGAGAGGAGGCAATTCGAACGGGTCACCTACAGCCACAACGGTGACTTGTTAAATCGAAGAAATAGAGTGAATCTCTTTCAACACGAGCATTCCAAGGATGAAGAACTTTTACCTTGAATATTTGACTTGAAATATTTAAGATGTCAGGATTTTGATGTAATAGTGGATTTGTCAGATTTTGACAGTCACTTAGATCCGGACGAGTTCATCGAGTGGCTTTAGACTGTTGAACTTTTCTTTGAGTACCAGGAAGCCTCATCGGACATAATGGTGAAACTAGCCATCAACAAATTAATTATTTTGGTGGAAAAATTTGAAGCACTTATGCCTGCGTGATAGAAAAGGCACGATCGCTACTTGATCCAAGATAAAATGGGAGTTGCAGTGCCAAAACCTACCAACTCACTAGAGATCGGATGTTCAAACTCTACCTTCAAAGGTGGAGAGATCACATCACTGAAGATCTCTTCTTACAGACAGGTTAAGCCTTAGGTTCCTACAGCCAGAGTACACTCAACTGAACATCCAAATACATGTGAAGCGAACTTGCATTCTTAAATCCATCCCAGCCAGAAAGTGTTTCAAGTGTCTCGGATTTGGGCATATTAAATTAGATTGCACAACCGAGAAAATGATCTATTTCACTGTATGATGTGTTCTTGAAAAAGTGGGTAATGTTACAGTAGACTTTGAAGAAGATGAGGACACAAGGGAGCATCGGCTTCCAACTGATGAGGGAAAGATGCCCGTAATTCCCTCATCAGAGAGCCTCCAATTAAATTAATAGTGATTGTCCAAGACGGTCTTGAGTTCGAGGAACCAACATTAGGGGTATAGCAACCTAGATAAGAGCAATTCAAACTTTTCAGATATATAGACCCTTTCCTAAATTGCTTCTATTGAGAGAGATTTAACATATTAGATATGAGAAACTTTTGACCTTATGGAAGATCATATGAAGTATTTAGGTAGTACAATCAATTTAATAATATACTTATCGATAGATGATCATATAAGAGCGAAAGTTGGAAATTGCCTTGGGAGTTTAGCGGGAGGAACATCCTACAATGAGATCCAGATCCTTTTAGAGAAGAAGAAGATGCTTCTTCTGAGTGGTTATACTTCAGTGTTGTCCAGCCTATCACAAATTTCATTCCGGAGTGATTTTTCCATACATGCTTGTTTATCAGATACGCTCAGACGAGTACGAAGAGTGGAAGATGCCAATTACAGATGTGATGGCTCAAGGCTTGGTTTATGAAGATATCTATCCACGTGAAGTTCCAGCTTAGATTGTGCGAAAAGAAGTTGAATACTTATTCTGGTAGGATGTGTTTTGGAATGACGATGCGTACAAAACTGACTCAATAGGAGATTACACCTTGTTCTCTATCTTCAACTGGGGTGTCTTAATGCCCTACTACGAGGAGACAAGCTTCGACGAATGAGATCAATGTTTTCTAAATCCCAGAATACTGATGCGGGGCATGATACGCTCCCGCAAATGAACGTGACGCAGGAAGTTCTTCGATGAAAGAGGTCCCGATTCATACCTGGTTCAAACTGCTCGGTTTTTTTTGACGCCGAGGAGTCGACATGCCTCTTAGGCCCCTCATGATTATACTATTACTATATTTATTTTTTGTGACAGGATTTTCAGTTTTGTCGAGTTTCTGTTCAGGATAGTCGTCGACATCCCATTTCGCCCTTCTAGGGTTGTATCCAAAGTCGAGTGGTGCTATAGCTGTAGCTTATTTGAGGTGGTGACCATCTTCTAAGGGTTGACTGAGGGTTCGACTGTAGCTCATTCTCAAACAGTATTTGTCATCTACTCTTCCCCGCACCCCTTGTTTTGCTGCCACATCTCTTTCCTCACTTCAGCCGTCCATGATAGCAGTTGTTGCTATTCTTTCCTGCAGTTCTGCTCTTTTCAGCCACCTCCCTTCCACAATCTCTCTTGTCCTCCATCCAAATCAGCCGTCAGCTCTCCCTCTTCCTATTTCTGACAGCCCACAGCCTTCCAGCCACGCAGACTAGCACCCAGACTAGCTTCCTCTATGTTTTACTGCAGTTCTTCACTTCCCAGCCACTGTCCCAGCCTCCCGCTTTGCTGCCTCAATGTCCCAGCTCTCCACCTTCACTTTTGCAGCCCGCAACACCTTCCTTTTGTTGTTTTGTGCTGTTCCAACCACCCACAAGCCCTACCACACCTCATTCACCTTCCTAAAACCTTACCGGCTGAATTCGCCACTCACCAAAACCCTGGCCTTCCCGCCTAGCCGACCTCCACCACCATTGGGATACACTTTAGTTGTGTTGTTGTATTTCCCTTTCAACATGTTGATTGTAACCGTTTATGGGCTTTTCCGGTAATAATGTTTACTTTCTTGTGTGGGTTTGATATGAAATCTTCAGCTTTATCGGGGCCTAGAATCAATTAGAAACTAAAGCACACTGTAGAATAATGAAATTACACTAATTCGATAAAATACCGGAACAGAAATTTAAATAGAAGTACAATCAAAGCAATAAAAAAAAAGCACACGAGAATTTACATGGAAAAACCCGAGAACGTGAAAGAACCACGAAGCCACACCACCTGAAATTTTCACTATGGAATTCAGAAGGTTTTACAAATAACTCACTTAAGATTTCTCTCCACACACAAACAAAACATACTGGACTTGCACCGATAATCTTCCCTCTCCGATCCGACGCAAAAATCACACCGAATCACCGAAATCCAACTCTTCGACATTCCTTACCTTCATCGGGATGCTTGTCAAAGAATTCTGAAAGAAGAAAAACCAAGCTCACCAATCCACACTAAAAAATTGCCTTAATAATCAATCTTTCGTATAGTAATTGCACTTGGCGCTTAGGCTCCCAAACTTGGTGCCTAAGCGCCAAGCACTCTGTATTATCGCCACATGTGCCTAAGCACCAAGTGCTTTCTATCGGCGCCCTATAATGGGGGCCTAGGCACCAATAGTCCGATGCCTATGCGCCAATAAACCGACGCCTATGCGTCGGTAGACCGATTCCTATGTGCCAATAGATTGACGTCTATGCGTCGGTCTCTCGGGAATAAGGGTAGAGCCTAAAGCCGATGCCTAGGCGCCCACTCTTCTGTTCGAGCAGCACTTGAGTGGGCGCTTAAGCTTCCACAACTTGGCGCATATGCGTTGGGTACCTTGTGTTAAGGCTCCGCAGCCCATCAATCTATCACTTAAAGATTATGGGCACGTTTGGCGCCGCTTTTTTCATGCGGCGCGGCCTGAAAACACATATTTGATTTTTTTTACCCGTTTAATATTGCGGTGCAGCGACGATTTTATAAAATTTTGATAAAACGAGAGTCACGGGTTTAACCCCGCGACTTGCGTTTTGTATTAACTTATGTTCGACTTTTACTGCCCTACCACCTCCCTCTACTCTCTCATAATCGAGCTTCTCTCTCGAGTCGCGCTCTCCTTTCTCTCGCGATTCTGTCCTAAAGGTAAGATCGCCGCTCGCCTCCTCTTCTCCGATCCATGGCTCCGTTAGCAAGCTTTTGCCCGTAAATGGTTACGTTTCTCTCCTTATCCCCTCTTTTCTTCGGCTCTGCTCGGTTCCTTTGTTCTCCCTTGGCTTACGGTATTCTCTATCAGTTTATTTTCTGGCATTTTGATTGTGTGATGGATTTTGCTTCTCTGAGCTTTTATTCGGTCGATGACTTTTGGTTGGTTGTGCACTGATGTTGGATTTTGCAATTCCTGCAATTTTGGAGGTTCTCTGATTTTGATTTTTTGTGATTCCTTTGTTGGGTGATGTGGTGTGGCTTGTTCTGTGAATTTGGTGAGGACTACTTGTGGTTTGATATTGGTTTTTGCGATTTTGTTAAGAACACCATTAGTGTCGTGATCGGGTGATTACTGTAATGATTAGTTGTGGTGGTTACTGGTGAGTTAGCCGAATTTTAGTAGTGGTGGATTGCTGCTTGGTTGGCCGAATTTTAGTGGTGGAATGTTGGTGGTGGTTGGTGTGAAATTTTGTTTAGCATTAGTGCTAGAGGTGGTGGATTGTTGGGGTAGTTGTGGTAATCGTGGTTTTGTGTCGATGCTGTGATTGTGTTGTGGTGGCTGTGGTTGTGGTTGTTTGGTTGTGTGGTTCTGTGTGGTTTGTGGTTGTGTGGAGACTGTGGTTCTGTGTGGAGGTGGTTCTAGTGGCTGAGGTTGTGTGTGGAGACTGTGGTTGTGTTATGGTGTCTATGGTTGTGTGTGGAGGCTGTGGTGGCTGTGGCTGTGATTTGTGGCTGTGTTGGTTCTGTGTAGTTTGTGGTTGTGTGGATGCTGTGGTTCTGTGTGGAGGTGATTATGGTGGCTGTGGTTGTGCGTGGAGGCTTTGGTTGTGGAGGTGGCTGTGATTTTGTGTTGAGACTGTTGTTGTGGTGGTTGTGGTTTGTGGTTTGTGGTTGTGTTTGTTTTGTGTAGTTTGTGGTTGTGTGTGGAGGTGTGATTCTGTGTGGATGTGGTTGTGGTTGTGGCTGTGGTGGTTGTGATTGTGTGGTTGAGGTGTGCTTATGTGTGGAGGTATCGGAGTTGTTTCGTGTGGAAGTATTTGTGTGTGGGATTGTGGGGTTTTGGGGTTGTGGAGTTGTGGAGATGCAAGGAGTGGTTGTGTGGGGTTGTATTAGTGTGGAGGTATGGAGTGTGGTTGTGGAGGTGTTGGCGCTTGATTGTGATTTCTGCTAATTACTTCTTCTGTCAAATATTTATGTTTAGTTTTCTCTATGTTAGTAACGCAATGATTAAGACAGAAGAAGTCGGTTCATCAACTATGTGGGATAAGGATGCCAAAATCATATTTTGATGCCTTTGTCTTTAAGAGGTCGAATTGGGAAATAGGCTCACCGCATATTTTAGCAAGGGTAGCAAAATATTATGAAGAGGTTCAAGAAAATGACTGGAAGGGAGTACGATTGGATGCAATTGAAAAACAAGTTAGTTAGTTCAAAAAAGACTGAAAATTATGGAAGGAATTAAAATGAAAATCCAAAGTTTTGGGTTGGGATCAAATCAACCGGACTATTGATGCTTTAGAGAAATGGTGTGTTAGGAAAATGGAGAAAAGAACATTTACGAAAGTCTTTCTTTTCATTATTATCTTTTCCTGAACTTTATGAATATATCCACTTCTTTTTATATTGCATGCAATGTTAGCCGTCAAGAAATTCAAACTCAATAGAATTGACCCTGATCTGGTACAAAAGTTGGACCGTATGTTTGGTGGGGTTGTGGCAACGGGGACTAATGCCTGGACTTGGATGTCGTGCACGCAACTAGCCTGGTGAAGGTCCAAGACCAAACCAAAATGAAGTGGAGTCCAAATGCAGGTCAAAGCAGCCAAATATCAAAACTAGTGGTTTTATGCATCAGTGAGCCCTGGACTTCACAAGCAACCTCCATCAACGAGGTTATCTGAGTTCTGGAGGCAACTTCAGAAGTTTATGAGAACATGTTATATTTGAACTCCATGAAGTTGTTGGAGGACCCGACCCATAGAGTGTTTTTCATGAAGATGGCCCATGACCGTAGGGTCAATTATTTACATTTTTAATGACAACAAAGAGCATTGATTTTATTCAGTTATCTTTGTACTATTTGTCTGTCCCAAGCCCGAATGTGAAAAGTAGAGGGTTGCGTTAGGTAGTTGACAACTAGTGTAAAACTTGTCGAAAAAATCATGATATGAATCATTTTGATCATTGTGTAAGTGCTAGGGCGTTCACTGGAAGCGACACGCTGTATGACCTGAATACAGTGATGAGTGTGCAAGGGCTGCTACACGATGCCCGGGTGTAGTGTCAAATAAGCAATGATTCCCACATTATTGACTGATGCGAGTAAAGAAGTTAGTCCATAAAACTAATATTATGATATGATTTTGGAGTATAAGCACTCTCAATGGTAAATTCATAAAATTAGTTGATATTATGATTAATAGAAAGATAAATATCTTATGTATTCAAGAAACTAAATGGGTTGGAGAAAAGACTGAGATTGATAACTTAGGTTTTAAACTTTGGTATTCTGGTAATAAACACACTAGAAATGGTGTGTTGTAATTATATATAAGAGTTTGAAAGATAATGTTGTAAAAATTAATAGAGTTGGAGATAGAATTGTAGCACTTAAAATTATTGTTGATACTAAGATTTTTAATTTTATAAGTGTTTATGCTCCTCAAGTAGGTTTAGATATTGGTTTTAAAGATAAATTATGGAATGACTTAGAAGACTTAATACAAATGATACATATTGAATTTTTTTTTATTAGAGTAGATTTCAACGAACATGTCGGTAGAGTGGTAAAAAATTTCAGAAATATTCACGGTGACTACGGTTTTGGAGTGATTAATGAAGAATGTATTGCCATATTAGATTTTGCTTTAGCGTACGACTTTATTATTACTAATACTTTATTCAAGAAAAGAGATGAACGTTTTATTACTTATAAGAAATTGATCTAATTAAACATAAATTGATTATTTTCTTATGAAAAGAAGAGATCGTCGAGATTTTAAAGATTGTAAGGTCATTTCAAGTAAGAATTTAAGTAACCAACATCGATTATTAGTTCTAAATTTTAAGATGAAGATTTGTACAAGAAAAAATACTCGAATTTATTATCGTAGAATTAGTAGATGTACCTAAAAGACACTAATAAAATTATTTTTATGAGTAAAATTCAAGATTTCAAAATTTGTGATGTTCATGAAAAAGCAAATGGTACGTGAGATAAAGTAACAAACATTATTAAACAAGTGATAAAAGATGTACTTGTAGAATAAAAATAAAAAAAAAATTTATAAATAAAAATAGTTGGTGGTGGAATAATAATGTGAAAAAAAAGATAAAATATAAGAATTTATGTTATAAAAATTGTTTTAAATGTAAAAACTTAGAGAACAGAGAAAAATATCAAAGGGTCTGCAGGGAGTCTAAAAGAATAATCTGTGACATTAACAGTTTTGCTTTTAGTGACCTTTATAATAGACACTAAAGTGGGTGAAAAATGTATGTATAAACTGTCAAACAAAGGGAAAACAAAATTAAAGATTTAATTCAAGTAAAGTATACTGAAGATAAAAATAAAAAAATATTTTTCTTAGGAAAAGATATTCAACATAGGTAGTTGAGTTATTTTGATAAACTTTTTAATGAAGTTTCTGAAAATATAATATACCTTAGTGATCTTAATATTGTTAATAATAATAAAGTGTTCTTTTTTTATTGTCGCATTAGGAAAAAAGATTGAGGAGCTTTAAAGAAAACTAAGGGTGGAAAGTCTATAGGACCTGATGATATCCCAATTGAAGTGTGAAAATATTTAGGAGATTTGAGAGTTTCTTGGCTTCCTAAACTTTTTAATATTATTTTAAAAACTAAAAAGATGCTTGAGGAGTGGAGGAAGAGTATTTTATTTCCTATTTTTAAGAATAAAAGGAATGCACAAGAGTGTGCAAATTATAGAAGAATTAAGTTAATGTGTCATACTTTAAAATTATGGGAGAGGGTAATTAAACATAGGCTATGACGTATTACAAAGATTTATGATAATCAATTTGGATTTGTGTCGGGTAGGTATACTATGGAAGCTATATATTTATTTAGAGGTTTGCTGGAGAAGTTCAGATTTAATAAGGAGGATCTACATTTGATTTTTATTGATTTAGAAAAAACTTATGATAAGGTTCCAAAAGATATCCTTTGGAGAGTTCTTGAGAAGAAAGGTATTGATATGAATTATATTCAAGTCATTAAAGATGTGTATGCTAAAGTTGTTACTTGTGTTCGAACAGAAGGATAATTGACTAAATATTTTCCTATTTCTATTGGATTACATTAGGGATCAGCTTTAAACCCCTATCTTTTTGCTTTAGTTATGGATGGTCTTACTGAACATTTACAAGAGGATGTACTTTGGTGTATGCTTTTTGCTGGTGATATCCTTCTCGTGGATAAGACGAGAAAAAGCCCAGAAAAAACTTGAATTATGGAGGTCTACATTGGAGTCTAGAGGCCTTCGTTTGAGGAGAACTAGGACTTAATACATGGAATGTTATTTTAGTAGTATTAGCTCTAGTGACAGAAGTGTAACTTTAGTTGATCAAATTATTAAAAGGTGTGAAAGATTTAGATTTCTCGGGTCTATTATTCAAAGCGATGGTGATGTAGATGGGGATGCTATTAGTAAATTCAAGTTGGTTGGTTGAAGTGGAGGAATGCCTCGGGCCTATTGTGTGATAGAAAAGTACCACTTAGACTGAAAGGAAGATTTATAAGATGGTGGTGAGACCTGCAATGCTCTATGGTGCGGAATGTTGGCCTCTAAAAGAGAAGCATAATACTAAGTTAAGTGTTGCCGAGGTGAGACAGATTAGGTGGATGAGTGGCTTTACATTTAGAGACAAAATGCGAAATGAATATATTCATGATAGAGTTGGTGTAGCTCCAGTGACGGACAAAATTAGAGTTTCCTTAGATGGTTTGGTCACATTAAATGCCGACCATCTGATGATCCGATTAGGAGAGTAGATGTTTTAGATTTGACTTATGTTAAGAAAGACGGAGGTAGACCTAGGAAGACTTGGGCTTATTGTATAAAAAATGAGCTTAATTTATCTGAATTAAATGAAAATATGACACTAAATAGGGCGCAGTGAAGAAAAAGGATTCATGTAGCCGACCCCACTTAGTGGGATTAAGGCTATGTTGTGTGGTAAATTTGCACTTTTTGTATTTATTTTCCAGTATATTTATCAGATTTCAGATTTCAATGTTTTTTCTTTTTTCTCGGAACAATGCTAATGCTATTTTGGATGTTTGTCTTTTCATTGTGCACTTTGTAATTTGTTATTTAAAGTTTATTAAAGTTGTTTGTTTCACATGTATTACCTGAACATAATACTTGTTTAACATGGATTCATAAAGAGAGATGAAGCAGAATTGTGCAACAGTATGATGTACGAGTACTACAACTCATACGTAGATCGGTCTCTCTGCATGACATCATCTTACATTGGTGATAAATGGGTTTGGGAGCTACTTGGAGGACACCCTACAAGATTCAGTAACATGTTTCGTATGACATAACTCATATTTATTGATCTCCTAGATGAATTACATAGAGAGATGTTAGCAATAACCCTTTACATTTTATCACATAATAAATTAATGAGATGAGTGATTGAGCCATTTCAACATTCATCTGAAACACACATCTTTACGCGGTGTAATTAAAATGGAGTTGGATGAAGAAATAGGTCATACTGCGTGATATGCCGACATATTTATTTCTAAAGCAGGTGCAAATTGTAGTGGCTATAATGTCTCTACAATTACATTCGAAGACATCATTCGCGAACTGACGTAGACTTTAGTATGGCTGACGATGATCATTTACACCTCCCGCCAGAAGCATTTAAATATAACATAGGTCGATCTATACCACAGATAGAAGCAGAATCACAAGAAAGTTGCACTCGATATCGCGAAGGTTTTGGGGAGATGGTTGTGGAGTTCTCTGCCGACGTCACGTCAACCACATAGCTACGAGAGAAAGTTCTACAGGTGCCAACGGAGAATAACAAAGAATTGTGAGTTCTTTCGATGGGCAGATATGCTGGAAGAATCCGCCATCAAGAATGACCGAATTCATGGAGAACGGCCTAGCTCGTGACATATGTTGTCTGCATTTTAAAAATATTATTATCATATTTTTAAATGTTATTTTAATAGTTTTTTATTATTTTAATAATATCATCATAATCTTATTTTTTGTACTGTTTTGAAATGAATTTTTGCTTCTCAAGTATCAAATATATTCATTATGACGTTCACATGAACAATATTACTTGCACGAGTGCGAATAATCATTTTTCTGAAACATATAAAACAGATTGTTTTCAACTGCAAAAAATAAACAAGCTAATCGGATTATCCACATCGACTTCTTGCGCAGCAATCTTGCGTGCACGACGTCTTAGCAATTGCTCGCTGCAATGACTTATGACTTCCCCAAACAGATCCTATAGCACCAAACATCAGTCGTACTTGTATGTCCATCTGAATCACCTTCATAGTCACGTACCGGTGAGGCTCACTCTTGCTCTCAACCTTCATGAAACACAATTGAAGCCAAGCACAGCTTCAGTTTCTCAACAGTCAACACTTTCGTCAACATATCTGCAGGATTCTCAGCTGTGTGTATCTTTTCCAGAAATAAACTGGCAATCTTTCAGAAGAGGCCGAATAAAATGATATTTGAGTTGGATGTGTTTCTTCATTGCATGAAAAACAACATTCTTAGCAAAATGAATTGCACTCATACTGTCGTTGTAGAGTCTTCCAATCCCCTACTCCTTGTCCAATTCTGTCATGAAACTCGGTAGCTGAATCATCTCCTTGCTAGCATTTGTAATAGCAACATATTCGACCTTCGTAGTAGAAGGTGCAACGATATTCTGCAATCTGGAAATCCGACTCGCCGCTTTTCTCCCTAATGAAAAGATATACCCATTGTACTTTTCTTACTATCCACATCTCCTGATATATCTGAATCTACGAATCCCTGTAGACCGGTCCCTGCATTTTCATAACAAAGTGCTCTGGTACTGCTCCTCTCAAATATATGAGAATCCACTTTACCGTCTCCAAATGATGCTTACCTGGATTGCCCATGTACCTGCTGACCAGTCCCACCGCATATGCAATATCTGACATGGTACAAATCATCACATACATCAAATTTCCAACTGCCGAAGCATACAGTTTTTTCCATATTTGCTTGCTCTGCTTCAGAGTTAGGCGATAGTTCCTTAGATAGTTTGAAGTGACTACCTAAGAGAGTACTAACTGGTTTCACTTCACTTATGTTGAACCTTTGTAGGATCTTTTCAACATACTATGTCTGGGACAACTTTAGTGTTCCTGCACTTTGTCTCTGCAGATTTTCATCCCAGGATCTTCTTGGTTGGACGTAAATCCTTCATTTCGAGCTCACTTGATAACTGTTTCTTCAAGTCCTTAATTTCTCTATATTTACGCCTGCAATCAGCATGTCATCCATATACAAAAGAAGCAAAATATAATAGTTTACGAAGTGTTTGATGAGACGAACATTGGTTTGTCTGACACACAGTTGCCTGACACTTCATATACCCATTGTCTGATATGAACCTGTCAAACCTCCTATACCACTGTCTCGGGACCTGAGCCATAGAGGCTCTTCTTTAATCTGCAGACCAAATCTTCTTTGCTTGGAATCTTATAACATTGTGGTTACACCATGTATAGCTCCTCCAAATCTCCATGTAAAAAAACTGTTTTTACTTCCATTTACGTCAGATGTAGATCTTTCTTTGCTATGAGACTTAGCATAACCTGACGGTCGTCATCTTCACCACCAGGGAGAAGATCTGTGTAATCCACTCATTCCTTCTGCTGTAATTCCTTCACAATAAGTCTTGCCTTAATAGTGCTTGCTACTGTCCGACTATTCTTTCAACCTATAGACTCACTTGTTATGTAGTGCTATTTTGCCATTTGCTAATACCTTCAAATCTCAAGTCTTATTTGAGTCCAAAGATTGCATTTCTTCATCCATGGCGAACTCCTACTGCCTTTAATCTTCAACTTGAGTGTCCTCCTCAAAGCACTTTGGTTCATCATTACCAGTTAATAATAAATAGTGTAAGGAAGGAGAATACTTTTGTATGGGTTGTTTCACTCTGCTGGATTTTCTGACTTCTGTAGTAGGTGACCGAGGAACTTTCTGTGCTCCTTCTGATTGAGTACTACTTCTTTCTCCTTCTCCTTGTTTACCAGTATCTTCTATCTCCACACATTTGGATTCTTCAAAAGTAGCTGACGGAATGTCCTGATTTCTGACCTTGTTCTTGTACATCTCAATTTCGCTATAAGTAACATCCCCGTTTCTGATGAATTTCTGATTCTGATTGTCTCAAAACTTGTACCTAAACTCATCTGAGTCATATTCAATGAAGGTGCACTTAACAAATTTTGAGTCTAGCTTGTTCCTGGTCCCTACATCAACATGCACATATGCAGAACACTCAAATACTCTTAAATGAGATAGACATACCCTTTTGTCACTTCAATCTTCTTCAGGTTTTCCAAAGTTACTGAGGGACTCCGGTTTATCATATGAACAACTATGTTTGCTGCTTCTGCCCAAAATTATTTTGACAAGCTTGCATTCAGTCTCATGTTCCTAGCACGCTCCGTGATTGTTCTGTTTATGCGGTCAGCCACACCATTTTGCTGTGGTGTCATTGGGACAATGAACTCATGCCTGACCCTCTCCGTAGCATAGAAATTTCTGAACTTCTGTTCACGATCATGATACTCACTCCATTATCTGATCTAAGACAATTTAACTTCAAGTCTGTCTCATTATTTACTATAGTCTTCCATTTCTTAAAAACTTCTAATACATCAAATTTTTACTTTAAGAAATAAACCCATACTTTTCTCGTGTGATCATCGATAAACGTGACAGAATAGTGAGAACCTCCAATGAACTGAATTGGAGTAGGACCTTATACATCAGTATGCACTAACTCCAGTTTCTTTGATTTCACCACTGACCCGCTCTTGGAGAGAAACTTTCTTCTGCTTGTCATTTATACAGTCTTCACAAAAATCCAGATTTACTAATTTCAAACCCTAAAGTTTATTCTTCGAAAGTAAGACTTCATGCATTTCTCTCTCATATGGCCAAGTCGATGGTGCCACAGGCCTGCATACACCATAGTTCCAGTCACATCAATGAAATCAGGCATTTCATTGATCAAACAAAGGGTGCATTCAATGATGCCCCGAGCCATCACCAATGGCCTTCTGGCCATCTTCGACGAATACTTGTGAAAGTTGTCACGAGTCATGAATTTGTCAGCTGGCTCACAAATTTAATAGTTTCTTTTCAAACTAGGAGTATGTCTGACTTCAGTAAGCTCCCACACTGCTCCATTCGGCAATTAGTTATCAACATCTCCCTTTTCAACTATACTACAAGTCTTGTTATCTCTCAGATAAACCTTTCATAGATCACTATGAGTGTAGTTTTAAAATTCCTATTTATTGGGACAACATGAAAAGAGACATCTGAATCCATTATCCAGGATTCAATTTTGACTTTGGATAACTCCAGGGAGTATTTTGGATTTCACCTGTGGAGACACTAGTAGAGAAACTAATTTTCTGTCCTCCACCCCAACTTTCCTTGGAGCTTTGCAGTCCTTCTCGAAATGCCCATTCTTACCGTAGTTCCAACATTCTCCTCTACTTGAGTTGAGCTTTTCTTTCTTGGACTTGAATCTACCTCTGCATATATTTTTGCCTAGATTTCTTCCCCTGTTATCGGGATTCAACGTAGAACCTGAAGATTCACTATTCGCTACTTTTCTGCGAACTTCTTCATTTAACATCATACCCATTATATCATCTAAGTTCAATTTCGATGTCACTGAAGAATTACTCATCGTCGTTACTAAATCATCCCAGCTTTCTGGCAATGAAGATAATATCACTAGTGCTCTGACCACATCTTCAAACTTGATTCATACAGAATACAATTGATTTGTTACGGTGTTAGATGTTATTGAGATGTTCTGCCACCGAATTGCCTTTCTCCATCTTCATGTTAAATAATTTCTTCTTCAGAAAAACTAAAAGCAGAAAGTTTTTCATTCATCTTAGCCAGTGCCGCCATGAGATTCACCGTAGTTTTCTCATTTACAATGTTGAACGCAACAGTTGGGGAAAGTGTCACCCTGATCAAACCTAATGTTGTTTGATCCAACACTTCACATTCCTCCATAGGCATAAACTCGGACTTTCTTGTGATTCCTTTTAGTGGCAAATATAGTTTTTTCTGATACAATAAATCCTCCACCTGCATCTTCCATAGAGCGAAATTCGTCTGATTGAACTTCTCCATTTTAAACCACAATGCAGAATAGCGAGATCACACCAATTCTATAAAAAAACCAGGACAAAAATTTAAACAGAAGCACAATCAAAGCAATCAGAAAAAGCACACGAGAATTTATGTGGAAAAACTCGAGAATGGGAAAAATTTACGGAGTTGCACCACCAGAAATTTTCACTATGAAATTCAGAAGGTTTTACAAAGAACTCATATAAGTTTTTTCTTCGCACACAAATAAACTTATAGGACTAGCACCAATAATCTTCCATCTTCAATCCGATGCAAAATCACTCCGAATCACCGAAATCCACATCTTCGACACTACTCACCTTCACCGGGATGTTCGTCAAAGAATTCAGAAAGAAGAAAACAACAAGCTCATTGATCCACGCTAAAAACTTGGCTTAAAAATTAATATTTTTGTGTACTAAACGCATCGGGTGCTTAGGTGCCCAAACTTGGTGCCTAAGCACCAAACACTATATCGGTGCCACATAATGGGCGCCTATGAGCCAATAGACCAACGCCTATGTGTTGGTCTCTAGGGAATAAATGCATGTTTTGCCTTATAGTGGGTGCATGGGCGCTGGCTCCTTTGTTCGACTACACCCAAGTGGGCGCTTAAGCGCCCACAACCCGGCGCATATGTGTCAAGTGTCTTGTGCTTAGGCTCCACAGCCCCAACAAGGTTAACTCCGGTATCAAGGTGCCACGACCGGGAAGTGCCTGAGACTGGATGGCAGCTGCAAGAAGAATTTCGTTACTGATCAACTATTGGAGAGGCTCTGACTTCTGAAATAAGAACAAAGGCTTGCTCCCTTGCTTTAATACCAGGTAGAAAGGTGGAGAAAATCGTATTCTCTTATGTCTAAAATAATCAAATTACAACTCTTCTCTTTATATAATAAAGAGTGACTAGAGAAAGATTAATTACACCTATTATAACACAACTATATATATACATATATATATATATATATATATATATATATATATATATATATATATATATATATATATATAGATATATACATACATACATACATGCATACATACATACATACACATAATTCATGAAGGAAAGAAATAGATATGATAAGAAGGGAATATAAGAGAATTAAACTAAAATAGATAACCTGAACTTCCTATAGTGACGAGCTAAACAACATCGAGACAAATTGATTTAATTAAAGAAATGGTTTTTCTTTTATTATCTCCATCTTATACCCAGTGCACTATAACAAGTATCATGGTCGGTAATTCAGTATTTTAAGCCAAACCTGTGAGAAATGGGTTCATCTATCAGTCAATCTCAATAATCAGTGAAAACAACATCCGTAGCATGGTCCAAATCCCTGATGGATACATGTGCTTGTTGTTAGATTATTCTAGTTTGATTAGCTTACAATGGAGAGAAGTTTCAGGTGAAGGTTTAACGAATTTGTTTTTAATTATGTTCAAAATTATGTAAAAAACTGGAGGTTCAAGTGTTTAGAATCTGACAATCAGATGTAATAAGTTCAAGGATTTAAAAGTTTAGGTATTGAAATGAGAAACCGGTAAACTCCATCTGTCTTTTTTTCCCTTAAGAGACGGTATTTTGAGTTTGCATGCATGCTATTTGGCGCATACATGAATAATTGAAAGTTGCTGCATTGCTTGGAACACTTTGTTGCTGCAATTCTTTCCTTCTCATTTAGTTCTTTGCATAATTGAACTGCTTGAATAGTTGTTGATGTAGTATTCTGATTTCTAATTTGGAGTTCTCATGTACATACATACATACATATACCATATACAACACTGATAATACATGATTCATGATTTCACTTCTTAATTCTGATGTTTTTGTGGTTTCCTTTCCATCACATGTTCTTGATACAGAACGACATGAAACAACCAGAAATTCGTTCTAGTATATCTTCCCTGGAGAATGTTCTTGCCCTAATTACTCTCCAAGCTAGTGGGCATCCAAGTTATTGTTCAGATACGGATCCAAAATTATGCTTCTCGTTGCAAATCTTGTCGATTCCTTTTCTGTGGCATCATCTTTCGTATTATAAGGAGGTATTATTTTTCTGTTTATTATTATATTGATCATTTTGATTCCATTTTTGGTTTTGATCCCAAAATTATATCAGAGTTTATAGAACTGCCAAAATATTACTTGATTATTGCTCTATCTAGTATAGTTTTACATTTCTTAATACCTAGGGTTTTTTGTTTCTTGGTTAAGAATTTCTTTCTTGATATTTCAGGTTTTCTTGACGGGAGGACTCACAATGTTCTATATCCATCGATTGGCGCTCTGCTTGCCTAGTCATGCATCTGTTATTCCTAGTGGTGTTTCTCCTGAATTTCCAGGTTATGCCTGCGTGCTAGGTAATTTGGTAGAAGTTGCCACGGCTGTTTTTTCTGATCAAAGCTACAGCAAAAGTACAGTAAGTTGGCAGATCATTCCACCAAAATTCTTTCATTTGCTTGACATATCATTACTTCTTTTTTAGTCTCGATTAATATATGCACATTCTGATCTTATTTTTGTATTTGTTAATCCAATTCTATTGCTAAAATATGAATTCTGTTTCTGTTTCTAGTCAAACAGGGACATAATCTTTGTTTACAATAGGCTATCTGACACTGTTCTTGGGTTCGTAGAAAGTGTTTGGGAAGTGAATCTAGTGGGGATGTTGTGGGACAGCGTGGGAAAGATATAGTGCGAGTTTGACAGTTTGTGGAAGGAGATAGGTGGCATTTATTGGCTGTCCAAACTGAAAACAGCATTTGAATGGTAATACGGCGAGAAAGATTCACCATCTGTTTATGAAAAAAATACAGACAGACCACTCATAAAAGGAAGATACGACACTTCAGAGAGTATAAAACAGAGAAAGAAGTCTCAAAACACTAATTAAAAAGTCTGCTAAACTAGAAAAATAACAATATATAAATAGTTCCCTAATAAAAAATAGCCTAATTAGAAAATAGAGAAATAGGAAAGAAATATAAATATAAGAAATTTTGTTAAAACTGTAAACAAGATTGCATCCCATGCGGAAAGGAAAATATTTCGTGATCGTGCTGAATTGCCGAATCCTGCTCGGGATTATATCGGGATTCACAATTTTGCAAAATCCCATGAAATCAGCCCCCAAGATAACCTATAAATATATATGTTCTTCCAAACCTTGTCCTAATAAAATACATGGGCATATTTTTGGCGCACAATCATAGTTCAAATTACACATAAATGAGCATTCTCATGAACTAAGTCTCAAGCTATTAAATTTGTAATATGTTTCTCATTTCTTGTGCTCTGGTAGGCATATTCGATCAAAATGTCTGTTTGGAGGAATCGACCTTTGAAGGAAATCTATGATTTATTGGATCGTTGTCAGTGGCAATCACCCAAGAGATAAACAGGTAGTAGGACTTCCGACGACTCTCTTAACAGGGGCTGCCCCTTTTGTGGTATTGGCTTTTCGGACTCCTACCTTCTAGGACAATCAATATTAATCTTGTTTGATTCTCTATCATTGTCTCAACTTGAATCACGGACATCTTTCCCTCATTGGCTGGAAGCTGATACTCCTTTCTGACGTTTTTATTCTCTCATGTGTTGCTGTCCATTTTTTTAACTACTCTCTAGTCAGTGAAAAAGATCATCCTCATATTTGGCAATCAAACGTAATATGGCCAAAACCATGACATTTTAAGAACTTTTTTGCTAATACAGATTTAGGAGTGTTCGTAGTCTCCAACTTTTCTCTACTCTGCACGGGTTTCTCCTTGGGCGGGGTAGACTTGGTTGTTCCATTTGGTGTACTATTGCTGCTTGATACTTGGCTCAAACTTTGTTTGTAAAGTGTTTATTGTTTCTGCTTTTCTACCTTCAAAGCTATGGTTTAGACATCGAGTAAAGACCAATACTATTGTAGCTGCACTAAATAGATGACCTCAACTCTCCAAAATACCTTGCTATTGTGTTATCCTCTAGTTTCACCAACTCATATTTCAACATTAATTGATCAAATTCAGTTATTTTTTTCCATAGAAGAGTCTCTTTGGCATATGTTATGTAGTTTTATGAACATATCCTATCGATAATGTGGGGGAAAGCATTTGCATTGCATCTCTCTTTTTATTTTAGATCAGTTGTTCATCATATTTTCTTTTTCCATTGTCAAATACGCTTCAGGTTCTCCCATAACAAGTTAACATTGTTCTTTAATTAAATATAAGCTAGCTTGTTTCTTCTGTCAGGTTAAACATCCTTGTACTCAGATTCATTTCACTGTCTAAAGCCATTCGATGAACTCATTCGAATCCTTATGACCATCAAAATCTAACAAGTCAATCTTTGCTCTAACATTCTAGCATCTCCTCTGATATTTAAAGTCAAATCGACGTGACATTAGTTCTTCTTTACTTGAAGTTTCTTGGTGGAAGGGATTCACTTTCTTTTCTCGATCCGACGAGTCACATCTGTGGCTTTAAGTGACCTCACCGTGTTATCTCCTCTCACTGATGACAAGTTTTTGTTGTAGTTAGATGGTTGCTGCATATCCTCCATTCTGATCTTTTGAACACCTTGTGTTTTTCATAGTGTCATTTCCTCCTGATTAGATTTTCTGAGGATGTAGGATTGCAAATCAAAGGTTGGTCGAGGTTTAGGGTTTGATGGTAGGTGTTGGGTTGGATTTTTAGTGGAGGTAGGGAGATTGGCTTTTAAAAATTTAGGATTAGGGCTATGAATTGTGATAAGAATGGTTAGGATATGGCGGTGAATTTTTTTTGTTTGTCAAACGTTATGCGGATTTTTTTGTTTGAGTGCACGAAAGACAAATCCCTAAAGTTTTAGGATTTTTCAGGCTCTAACACCAAATGTCACTGTTCTAAGAGTTCCTAGAAAGTGTTTGGAAAGCAGATGTATCTAGGATGGATGTGGCTGTGGAATTGCATGAGAAAGATAACGCGTAAGTTTGACGGCTTGTGGAAGGAGATAATCAGCGTTCGGCGGTTGTCTGAACTTAAAACAATAGTTGTCAATACAACGAGGTATGGGTGGCAAGGGGGGTCCACCACCTATGCTTGAGCAGGATACATACACCACTTGCAAAATGAAGATGATACAACACTCTAGATAGCATAAAATAGAGAACGAAGTCTAAAACGCAAAAACAGTAGTTAAAAGTTCGCTAAATCAAAAATAAAACATATGAATAATTTCCTGTAGCAAATAACATAATTAGAAAATAGAGAAATTGAAAATAAATAAAAAAGGTTAAAAAAATTGCTAAAACTAAAAGTGGACTGTATGCCATGCAATGCATCATCTCGTGATCATGGGATTTACCACGATTCCGGAGAATCGCAAAATCCCACTCGAGAGTGTGGCGGGATCCGCAATTCCACAAAATCCCACTGAACCAACTTCTGCGTCACTATATATTGACTTTCGTTAATTCTTTATTCGCGCAAGGCTATACATATATTATTCATCTTTTCCACCCTAGCTATATCATTGTTTTAAGTTACAGCCTCTGCCATTTTCATGCTTGATTAGTATTCTTATTCCCAAATAGTTGTGATTAGGTGAATGATGCAGGTAGCAGTGCTCTCTATTCATATTGCTCCATCTACCAAAATTTAGCTACACTGTTTTCATGTTTATTGACCTTTCCGGTTCTTTTGAGGATTGAATCTTAAGGTGAACACTAGTATCATTAATGTGCCATTCATAGAACTATGAATTCATCTCATCACTTCTAGGCTGTGCTTCAAAGGATAACGTTACTATTTAAATTATATGATATTTTGTTGCCATCTTTATAGGCCTCATTCCTTTTTTTGGTATCTTTTTATCCCTTGATTCTTTTTCTGTAGCCCTTACTCTTCAATATGTTCAGAACCTTGAAATGTTTGCCTCTCTATTAAGTGCTTGCATTTGTATGAGACAATGAAATTATACAACATTTAGTCTATGAAAGGACATACTTGTTAAAATGTAGAACACGCATCATGGATACATAGTTTCTTTTATAAATTTTTTATATAAAAGTATAATTAAAACATCTAATGGCAATACTTTCAATAAAAATCACAACGGGAAGTATAATATCGCATGTATCACATACCAGGCTTGAATTTTAACAACAAAAAAATTAGGGCCCATTTAAAGTCACTTTTGTTTTTTATTTTTATTTTATTTTTTTATGTCTTGATTTGAATTAAAAATAAAAAATAAAAGTATATAAAAATTATATTAATCAAACATGTTTTCAAAATATACAAGTAAAAATAAAGATAAAAATAGAAAATAGAAGTTATGTCAAATGGGCCATTAGGGTTTTGGTGTTGGATTTGGGCAAGATTTTAACCTTTCAATCCTTCCAATTGTTTTTTTGGACAAGTTAAATATGCCATATTTTTAAATCCCATTTTATCCTGTTTCGCTATAAATCCTAGATTTATTATATTCAAAAGTTTGGTTGATTTAAAAGATATAGCAGAAGGAATATGGTGGGAAGGTCCTGATATTCTTTCATCACTTCGCCTGCATTTACTTGTAGCGACTTCATGCTTTGCCTGCAATGCTGGTTGCGATGTCTTGGTTTGCCTCTTTCGGGTCTTCTCGTAGGACCTAAACGTTGAGAAAGACGTGAGTTTCAACACGCACAGAATGGTTTCTAGGAGGGGGTGAGGAAGGTGAAGGTGGGATACAATTTTTATTTGCTTAAAAATATTAAATTGTTTAAATTATTATTACTATTATTTATGTTTTAATTTCTTTAACTAAACTTTAAAATTTTAATTAATTTTATAATTCGCTAAAGAATGAGTTAAATTTTTGAGTTGATATTGTTTGTAAATTATTTTAATTTTATTAAATTTAATTTTTAATTAATTTAATCGAGAACTAATTAATGATATTGTCATCTTAAACTAATTATAAGTTAATTAAATTAATTATGATAGACTTGATAAATAATAGATTAAGATTAACGGGCTTGATTTATAACTAATTAATGATTAATGTAATTAGAAATAATTACAAATTAAATTACAATTAAATTACTTTATAATTTAATTAGCAATATTATTATTAGTAGTAGGTTTCACCTTCTCTCAGCTGCTCAGGGAGAAGATAATGTCCATCAAATTGCTGTCACACCCCCTCTACCTTTTGAGTACGACTATACTCAAGGTGTGAAGGAGAAGTCTAAGGTTTTTTCTTTGCTACCGCACTTTTATGTACCAAAGCAAAGTAGTTTTCATTAGAAATAGACAAGCAAAGCTCGAACAAAGGAGAGTGTGTCTTCTTCAATTTCAATACGGGTACCGAGCCAAGCGAGCAATAAAGCGAGCGAAGACTAAGGCAGGGATGGTTCGGCAGATGAAGGCATCGAGTTCTTTATACAAAAAGAGGTATGCTAGAATTTAACTAGATTTAATGTCTATCATTTCAAAATGATTTGAAGGTTTAACAACCTTAGGACTTATTAAGTTCGGATTTATAAGATTTATTAAATCCTACTTGAGTTAAATCCTTTAGGTTGCTAGACAGCTCCTTCACATTAGTTCAACTTGATTGACGTTTCAATATTTCATCAACTATACGTAATTTTCTACAACACTACAACATGAGCATTAATCATTAGAAATGGTTTTCTCGATATCAACAATGCATTAGTGCGATATCTAAAGTAGCATATACGGTGCTTTACTTGGTAGTTAATAAATGGCAGTATCGGCGTGTATGATAAAGAACATGAGGTGCAGCGATATGTTGGCTCTATGGATTAAACTCATTTGGTTGTTATTAAATGCGAGGAAGTGAGATGTCCAACTTCTGGATGTGGAAGTTGAGGATGCTAGTTTTATAAAGGCAGTTGGCTGTTCTAGTGTAGTCACCCTCTCTAGAGAGAGGGTGACTACACTAGAACAACCGACTGCCTTTATTTATTTATATATATATATATATATATATATATATATATATATATATATTGAAGCGCACGAGAGCTAATTATATTAAAAAAGAAAATGTACATAAAGGTTGTATTAGAGGACCCAATAAAGACACCATATCCCTACGATACAACACACTAATAACCCAAAAAAGATAAGAAACAGATAAACTCAAATTCAAAACTTGCAGAAAACAAGTAGCTAGGGGCGAGCCAGCTTAGTCTTGTCTCTGTCTCTAGTTTTAGGAATAGAGCCAGCTAACAAATTGTTGAGTGTCTTGTCATTGCCCGAAGTAACCAAAGTATCATACATTAAATTCCCAAGCTGGAGTGTGCCTCCATTCTTCTTCTTCATCCTAGATGTGTAAACCCGTCATTCCTCATCCGAAGACTGGCTCATCTGATTAGTGTGGTCAACAGCTTGTTGGACATGTAGAAGAGGATGAATCCCTTGCTCCTAACTAACAATAACAACATTTTCATTCTGAAGAGGTGGTAGAAATGTCTCCTCAGCACCTGATGCTTCTTGAGGATGTGGAGCAACGATGCTGTCCTAATTATCGGAACGAACACTATCCTTTGGAGGTAAGGATCTTGCAGTATTTTTTTCAACAATGATTAAAGCTGTAGGTTGCCCAATTGAATCATCTGCCAATATATCAGTCACAACAACATAAGCAGTATTGTCTCCGGTAGTGGGAGGAAGAGATGACGGTGTGTCAACCAGTGGTTCAATAGTCAGTGGAATTCACTCGGGAGTGGAAGAGAGACATGTATGAAGTGAGGCAGACCCCATAGCATTTTCACTTGGAGGTTTGAGATTCGGATGCAAATGATAACGTTGAGAAAGAGAGTATCCAAACATACGGTAGTGGGTGCGGTAAAGAGGTATATCTTCGAGTTTTGCTTGCTGCCAAAAGCCCTGATGCTATTTGCCGACCAATATCTCTCGCAGAAAAGGTAAAGTAATATCTCGTTCTATCAAAATTCTGGCTTCGGAAGGCCAAGTCAGCTTCTCTGTAGGCGTATCAGTTTTAAGGGGTTTACCGTATATCATAGCTAAGGCGAAGAAGATCTTTTGATTGTAAAGGTGGACCTTCAAACCTAAGAAGCGCAACCAAACAAGAATGGTAGGAGGTTCAGTAAGAGGTTCAAAATCTACTGTCCATTTTAAAATTTTCATCACCCGGTTGTCTATTCGAATGAGTCTTCTCGCAAACAATTGAGCGTAGTCTTCATCATCTGCTAATTGAATGAGAATATGTGAACCATCCAATTTGCCAATCTTCCTACTCATTTGCTCAAAATCTTTTCGAGTTAGCTCGAGTTGAGGGTTTTCATAAAGAAACTTACATACTAAGAATAGCCGGCAGGGCGCAGCTAGGGTGGAGATCTCGGCCTCTGTGAGAAAGATTGCAGGTTTACCGTTTTTACGGGATGCATTTTTTGAGAAACTTGGTTTTAACGCCAAGAACAAAAGCATCTTGGTACTACGGGAACATATTTGAAAAAGGGCGGGAACGGCGTTTTCACCGGCAAAGGCGGCGGCGTATGAACGGAGCCCGGCACCCCCCCCTCCCCGAGGCTATCTCTGCATGCAAAGGGTGCTAGCAAGAACCCCCGAGGACGGATTTAGAAGCGACAGCTTCGTCAAAAAAGAACGAAGCTGAAGGGACGATGTGCGAAAACAGCCGAACCTGCTATAACAGTGCGAGAGACTCACTGCGTAGGAAAGGGAGGAAAACGAAACCGAAGGAGCACATTCTTTGTTGCCAGCCGCTACAGCGACAGGAAGAGGATGCGAGAGCCAACGTTCCACCCGCCTTGCATCAGTGCGACAGGAAGAGGAGGAAGACGACGAAAATCGAAGGGCCCTTCGTCGTCAGGCACGTCAAAACTAGTGGCACGATCTTTGTCGCCGGGCACGACGAAAACCAGATGGATTGAAACGTAGAAATCGAAGCTAGGGATCGCCATGGGGCGAAACCCTAGCAAAGCCCGCCGCCGACAAACTTTTCAGCACACATTTACTTACATATTGCTACATATTTCATGAATTTTTGTGAATAAAATATAAAATAGATTTATACATTGTAACTATATGATAATATTTTCTAATAATTTAAGCATTATAATAAGTTTATAATTTTTATTTTAAGTGATGCATGTTCTGTTTAGAAGAATTTGATGATTTATTTTCTATTATATCATGCCTTGCATCAATTAATTATCCAGGTGTGGATTAATAATAATGAAATAATTTCAATATTTTATATTTGCAATTTTAATGTATATTAGAATATGTTATATTCACAAACTATATTATTTGTAAGCATATATCCCTATTTTCAGTTAATTAAATATTTGGGATAAGCTTTTGTTCTTTAGGAAAAATATTTAATGACTTCTTAAAGTGTGACTTGGGGGTATATGATCCCGAAGGCAATGACTAAAAATTTTACTTGCCGCTTCTTAGAGTAAAAGTTGCATCCCACCTGCCTCTGCATCTAAGTGGCCAAACTGGTCCACTTCTCCCTACTCCTACTCACACATTGCCAAACAGACATTTAATTGATTGGTAATTCAAATAAAACGGCGTTGACCAAAAATTGAATACAAAAGGCCTTGCACAAACTAGTGTATTGCTTTTTTTTTTTGAACTAGTGTTATGCATTAGCAATCTAGTTGACTGAGGAGGATTCCTATGCTGACACCTAGTATTCATGATAGGGCTAATGATGGTGCTAACATGCTGCTTGATTTATTTTTTTTTCTCTTGAGTTTTAAATTGTTATACTTTAGATTATGGTTCATTGCTTGTATATTTTTATGTCCATGTTTTATTTGCACTAACAACCGTCTGAGTTCTTTACCAACCATTTTTCTGGACTTGATTTTCATCTTTTGTTCGAGCTAGGTCATGGACTTTGTACTTGTCTTAACCTTTTTGTTTGAAGAGCTCCCCAAATTGAAATCAACTGCTGGAGCAGGTAAGGTCCTTTTACTTCTAGCTTTAAACTTGCAATGTGATAAAAGTTTTTCAATTTGCTGTTATTTTTTTGTCAAGTAAATACTTCCTTTGAATGCTAAATTGTCAACATTTGTATTATGATTATTTCAACAATTCTTTTCGTTGCGGTGAATTTTGCATGTCAATTTTTATTATATGTTGAATTCTGTGTTTTCATCATGAAAATATTTGATGGAGATCTACTTGTGTGTTCTCATTGGAAATGTTTTGCAATAATGTTCAAATCAACTTTAAATAGTTTTAATGTTTATTTTATCTTGAAAATTTTAATTCAGTTATCTCAGGACATGCTGTGATGATATTTACGGGAATGGTTTGGTACATAATAAATTCCATGCTAATAAGCCTACTAATCAAAACTAAATCCACCAATAAAAAAACACATCCATTATATACTAAAACAGCAGAGGACATTGGTTCTAATTTATCTTATGCGAAACTAACCCTTAGAGCTTGTTTGGGATCAATTTTGTTTTTTGTTATTTCTTTTGTTTTCAAAAATATGTTTTTTTAATGTGTTTTTTTATATATTTTTTAGTTTTTGATTGCTAAATACAATTTAACATGTTTTTTGAAAATACTAAAAACGATTTTTAGGTATTTTGAGCTTTTTGAAACAAGCATATCTTAATCTAATACGCCCAACATGTTTTGCTTCAAATCAAAACATAAATAGAATAAAATAAAAATAAAAAATTTAAATTAAAAAATAGAAGTCATCCCAAACGGTCTCTTACTTCAAAGAAGGATTTTTTATTTTTACGCGCAATCAACTTGTTATTTGCTTACGATTTTATGGTTTTTTTGGAAGGGAACCTGTTTTAATTACTATGTTTTTAAAGAATGTTTCTGTGGCTTTTATTTCCATAGTCTCTACTCCTGAGGTTCGTGTCTTTTCTGCAATTTGGTTCCCAATGGTTCCCGTAGTTCTTAGCTATGTATTATTATGTTCCAGCTAGTGGTTACTGAAACTCTAATATGTTGGTGGTTTAACGTGTATGTACATGCAATTTCCCAATTGCATTTTTGTGCCACTTGCAGCTTTTCATCTTCGGGTGCTGTAATGACCCACAAATATTTTATGGCTCACTTAATTTGAGTTCATATGTGGATGCCTATATAGTATCTCACAACAAGATCTAAATTACAGATGAGAATCGAGGCAACTAAGTATTTCATGATGAGAACTTCGAGGGCAATTAGTCTTAGGTATCTGATGCTTATGAATATATAATCTTAGCTATGTAAAATATAGCTTTTGTTCTATAAAACCTTAGAACCGAACAGTTCGAACACTTAATGATTTTATTAATTAGATGCTTATAAATACATAATCAAAGATAAAGAATGTAATTTTGATGTAGAAAAATTACATCTATATTAGATAAACTAGTTTGATTTATATCAAAAAGTTTTTACTGTAGATGCCTTTTTCGTGCAATGGCAATTAATGAAAAAGCATGGATCACACTGGATTATAGAAATGACAACCTCGGAACTGTAAAAAAAAAATCACTGCTCTAAAGGGTTACACTCAAAATAATTTGGACTAATATCCCAAACTAGAGACTAATATCCCAATTTTAAAATTCACTGTTGTAAAGGGTAACAATTTTAAAACAATTTTGAATAATTCACCTATTGTCACCGTTTAGTTTTCTTGAATGCAAACACCTAAATTAATTTCAGGTTCTAGACATCTCTTATTTACTGTCGTTTGCTATTGCTTATATATATGTTGATATATCTATTTGTCCAATCAGTTCTATTAGCATATAAAATTTTGGACAGACTAGCGGGTAGAGAAAACAGCCAACCTGTATAAGTACAGAAAGGTGTGTAAAATTTTGACCCTTTAATGCGGCTGGATCCAGTCTACCTATCACCTTTCAAAAATACAATTATGTGGATACTTATACAAGAGCATGAATATTAATTTGAAGTAATTTAGTTGAAGAACAGAAAGCTTGATAATGACTGGATTCTAGCTTCAAGAAGATGGGAGAAGGTCAATGAATTGATCTCAATTGTGAAGTTTATTGTTTCACGTTGATTTACCATCAACACTTAAAATTATTCCTCCAAGTTATTGTCTTGAGAAGGTAATCGGAATGGAATACCAAGGCTTTCTTGCAAGAATAACAAAGATTCTAAAGCAGTAAAACATTCAAATGGAATTACTGAATTACAATTGATAGAAATAGAATTGAGCAGAGAACCTGCTTAAACAATTTCTTTATGGTAAGAAGGATGTTTTCCAATACACAATTCTCAGAAATTCCCCAAATGACTATTTTTAGAGGCAGCAGGAATTCGACTGGATGATAGGGAGGCTGCAAAAACCCAAAGCGGCTTAAATTTTTTTCTGGAACCAATACTGGTTTTGAAATTCCAGCAAACTGACTTATAGACTTCTTAGGCTCCAACAAACATTGGGATCAAACAGCCTTCACACCAGTTTCTGCTGCATGAGCTGGGACTACATTTCGGGTTGCTGGAAGGTAGCCAAAACTCAGTTTCTAGCTGTCTTGCTCCCAAAATTAGCTGGATGACAAGCCTGCAGTAATAAATGTCTGATTTCTGCCCCAAGAAAATTGGTGAACTTGCCAACAGTCATAAGGGAAATACTAAAGATCAAGCAAATCAATTTGGCTCCACTGTGGTTTCATTCCCCGCTGCCTAATCCACCTCAAGTACAGGAATTGTCACTGAAAATGTTCTATAATTACAAATACTGAGTCTCTAAAAATGCTTAAATGTGAAATCATATGCGCACGAAAAGTCTTCTGTAATTACATAAAATTGTACATTCAGAACCTTTACACAAGGGTGTGTCACCTGGCTATTAGACAATCTACTTCTTACCCCTCTAAAAAGCAACACAGTGATTCAAACATATAAGAAATGAGCATCATTGTTGCATAGTGATAGGTTCCTAACATGAATAATATCCATAGTAATTAATAAACAGGTTTGAATACTCAAATATTAAAAAAACATATTTATAAACATTAAATTTAATAGTTGTCATAAGTAAAAAAATTGCTACTTATATTATTATGTTATGCAATTTCACATGTTTATTTCCATTTCTATTTTATATCTTATTCTAATATTTTCTACCACAGAAATATGAATTTATATTTACATAGGTTAGACATATTTCATTTCATCAAGTCGTCATTCGACTCGTTGGCCGTAATAACTACAGATAAAGGCAGATTGCCCTAACATCACCACTTATCAATGGCCCCAGATATCAATTGGTTAGTCTCAACCATAATATCACGAGTCGAGAATTCAATTTCTCCTTACCAAGACTTTTCTTATCAGACTATTAATGTTTTTCACGCAGGTCATCATTATACTTGTATACTTATCACAACACCTATGACATTCTCTCGATCATTTTTGCCGGTTCTAACTACTTTCTTATGCATTTTTTACTTAGCCTGAATGTGCCATGCATAAGAAATACAATGCAGTAATTAAAAAAATTATACCTAATATTACATTTATATGAACTAATATGAAATAAAATTATTTAGGTATTCATTTGCATCAGTAAACCAAACAGACTGCTATGTTGCACAGATACTGACATAGAATATTTTTATTATTGCATATGTAGAATTTGGACACCTATTATAATTAAAGTTATTAAAAGTTATATAATAATTAAATAAATAAAAAGTGAAATGTTAATAACGTGAACTTTAAAAAAAATGATGTTCATAGATTAAAATACATGTCAGAGAAGTTGGTGATGTCCACAAAAAATAAACATATGTTATCTTGAACTACATCATTAATTAACTATTAATAAAAGAAATAAAAGCATCACCAAATTCTTTGGCATGTACCTTTTACTTCCTGTCCAATATCATCATTATCATTAAATATCATAGTTTCTAACTCTGGCTCATCAAGGGAAATATTTGCAATCTCCGAAACTCCCGTATCATATAGGGACTCAAACTATCTCTTGCAAATATCATATCTTATTATCACCTTTCATGTAATTTGAAATATTTTTTTATAAAAAAAATGAAGGTGGTATGCACATAAACTAATTATTCAGCTCATTGTGCATTGATTTTGTTCCTCTTCATTGATCGTATGAATGAATAAATGTCTGAATTTCTCTAAAAACACAAGTAGGAAACTTGTTCTAGAAACTTCATGACAATAGGTTAAAGTAAAGGTGTTGAAGCTTTATGAATCAACCAACACATTGTTGGATCCATCTTCCACCTATTCAGTAAAAATACTTGATCTACAAATTCCTATCCAAAGAATTTAGCTAGTTCCGAATTCATCCATCATCTCTTCGCAGCATTTGAAAGCTAATGCTTCAAACAAGCTTTTCTTATATTTGAAATTTCCAAATCTCTTTGAGAGGAAACACATTGAGAAATCTCCTCAAGCCATTTTTTTAGTTGGATATCTTCCAAGAATGCCAAAAAAATAAAAATATATAATAAAAAAATAGGTGATTATATCCTTATAAAATAAAAGTAAACTATAAAGTAGAAAATAGTTTTTTTCCTTAGATTTAATGAATGTCCTAGGCAATGTAAAAGTGTGTTACTTTTGCTTCACCTGTTTTCCAAATTATACATACAATACTCTTGAGGCTTGATTCTTTATCATTTGTCTTTCATACTTATATATATTACTTATTTCATTTTACATGTAAGCATGGCATATCTGTATCTGCAACTTGAAGCATTTGATAAATAAGAGCAATCAAAAATAGAATATAGTCAACTTTATCCACTATAAATCATCGAGTATTTTCTCTTTCACATATCTTATTTTTCCCACATCATCCTTGATATAACATAACCATTTTTTATTGAACACCATTACTTAAAATGAATTTTAATTTGTTTGAATCTTCTTAATATCCATTCAAACAAATTCAATTTCAGCAACAACAAACATCTTCTGATTGGAGAATTCATTGAATATGAAAAGTCACATGGAATGATTCATAATAATTTTATTTATCAAAATGGCATTTCCGCCTACCACTGTGATCCAATGACATTTTTTTGTATGCTATCTCATTTGCTTCAATATTGTTAACAGCGCATGTGCTTATTAAGGCAATGTTAAGGTTATGAACAATGCAAGATATGTGGATATATTTACTCAACAAACAAATCAGTTGTCCTACAAACTGAAGCATTATTAATAATTACTTGAACAATATTTGAAGGTCCAATCATCACTAACACTTTTTTAATCAAATTGGAAATTTAGAATTTATCTTATACTGTTCCTCACAAATTATAACTTTAATAAACATTAGATAATACTTTGATACTGCAATAAAATTGATATGTGACATTCTTTGAGGACCAATCCAACCATCACATACTAAACTAATTCATTTCTCTTTTCATGTATTTCTTGTTGGTTCAAGTAATTTTTTAATATTAAATCTCTCTCTGAGCAATAACATTTGATGTGGAATATAACCTGCAAGATTGTTATAACATTAAAAAGTAAAAGTATTCTTATAATAAGAATTTCTTGTAATGTTAAAAAGGAGACCAATTAAAAAAAATATTCTTGCAATTTCATCTAGTTGTCCTCGGATATGCATATTAAATGACTTTTCGAAACTACTATTTCCAACAAATTTTTTTTGAGGCTCGTACCATTTCATTCTAAATGAATTGATATTGACACTAGCATCATTAATTTGGATTGAAGAAGTAGATAACACGACTCATGGGTACTTAGTAGTGGTATCTCTTTTGGAAGTGTACTTTTGATTCTTAATTCAGTTTTTTTTTTATTTTTTTTGCAATTCACTTATTAGTGTAGTACTTGCTTTAGGGAAACTTTTATTCCATCGCCATCAATCTTAGGCGATACTTTACTCTTGAATATGGTCCTTTTAGGTGATACCATAATATTTGCACTTAAAGTGTAATATTTTCTTGCCTTCAGCATGATATGCTGAATCTTATCTAGATAGTTGAGGCTTGTGACAGAGTAAACTCTATGTTTCACAGGGCATTCCATGTATTAAATTCCATGTTAACGTCTTTAAACTGAATGCTTATAAATTGTATGGCTTCCAAAAAGAAAAATTGGTATAGAATATGGAGAGTGTTGGCAAAGCTGAATCATGACTTACAGAAGATTTCAGCACTAACAAATTGCTATGCAGTCATTGTAATTTCAGTGATGAGAGGACAACAACCACGATGACTAAAATGATGATGTCATAGTTATTGCCACGTCCAATTCACTGGTGCAGAATAGAACTATTGAAGTTTTTATTAAAGTTCTTGATAATTATGTAATCCAAGCCTTTAAATAGTTTTAGGTGTTATTAACACTATCACCTCAATTACAGAATAGTTTCACTCAAAAAATATTTGTCTATGAAACTTGAAATATTTATCCCAAATCATAGACATCTTGTCTTGCATATTTTTTAGTTCTCAATTAATACAAATAGAGAAATAAAAATGCTCACGCACACATGTATCAATTTACACTCCTCAACACAGAAGATGTATCAGAATGATGTTGTAAGCATAAATCTTACGAAGCTATGTTTTCCATGGTAA